>VUYV01000037.1:1127776-1276457 GCA_008711295.1 Anarhynchus alexandrinus | reverse complement strand
TTTTTTTTTTTTTTTCCCAAACTCCAAATATATTGTCAACTGACAAATAATTTAGTAATGTTACAAATTATTATTTGGCTACCCTTGCATTCACAGGCATGAAATACTGAAATCCTGGGAGAGGACAAAAGTCCTCTAAACTTTAAAAGTAGTGTGTTGGTTTGTGGTTCGAGTGGAGCATTATTAAAAATCTACCCCTATCACAGAAGCAATAGTAACAGTAGGAATATTTTAGAGTAATGGAAATTGTACTAAATTCATTGTTTGACCAATCGGATGGCTCAAAGATGAAAGACTTGCAACAATAGCTGTCGGTGCAGCTGGGCTGCCATGCAGCAGCAGACATTAAACATTAATGGACCTTATAAAATAAAAATTAGAGGTGCCAAGATGTTAAAAATATAAATTAAGATGTTATTTTAAAATACTTTCTGCATTCTGTTAATGTCCAAAATAATGAATTAGCAGGCTGTTTAATGACAAGGACATATAATGGTTTGTACTAAAAACTCAGCTAGAACGTGCTCAGCCGGGCCACGGATATTTAATAATGGTGCCCGAGTGTTATTGCACCATTTCTGGACCGTAGCGAGCTAAACATATTCGGGACAAAGCTGACAGGGGCAGGGTCCTTAACACACCTGAACAATACTATTATTTTGCATGCTACCTGGGTCCCTTCTGAGAAATGGCTGTTTCCCTGAGGACAATGGACTGCTTTCCACAGCAGCTTCATCCCTGGGGCAGCACTGGGGCCACCCAGAGCAGAAACCATGCCAGTGCTGTGACTCCCTTCCCTCTGGCATCCCCAGACCTACATCATGGCAACAAGAAGCAATCACGGCACCCGAGCTAAAGGTTGCCTGGCCAGCACAGTTCCCATCTGCAACGATGGGGTGGCAGCAGGGGCTCCAGCAGCAGGCAGCTGCCTGAACACCAGATCCCAGAGGGAGAGGTTGGAAGAACCTCCCTTGACACCCAGGCCCCTGCTGCTGGGTGCCACGCTAGCCACAAAGACATTATGTGACTACACTAGTAACATTCCACAGTTAAAAAGAAGTATAGAAAATGCCTTTCTCACTTGTACAGCAGCCTCGTGGCAGGAATTACATCCCAGGTTGTCGGTTTTGTTTGAGTTAGGGAAGATTGTGCTGATTTAATTCCCTTAAGTGAGTTTCACCCGTGGCACAAGGACGCATCAGAGAGGTGTTCCAGTAGGTAATCATACAAACAAACTCCCAACATGCGATTCTCCTCTCCTTTGTATAGTAGGGTAAATCAGGAAATCCAGTGACATCTTCTCGTTCCTTGAAAACAGGACTTGGGGTTCTTCCCCCACATGCAGTGAGACAGCTTTACTGCCACCAATGACATTATGCCATTGTAAACTACATGCAAATAAGGTCTCTATGAGCATATGACCATGCCTAGGATATATGGACAACGAGTGAGTATGCAAAGGCAGCCAAACATCATCCTGACGCCAGCACAGCCTTGAAAAGGTGGGTGAAGACCACCCTTCCATCCCATGTGTACCTGTGGTGACGCATTACCTATTATTTTACATTTCCCAGGTGGAGGGCATTTCGTCCCTGGTTCTGACCTCTGGCAGGGACCTGCTTCTCCCACTTGGATCTGGCCTGGCCACGTCAGCTGGCGTGGGGCGGGTGAGGTGCCCTGCCCCAGGGTGGGTGGTGGGGACGTTTGGGCAGAGACACCCTGCGTTCCCCTCGGTGCACCGCTCTGCCAGTGCGCCGGCAGCAGCGCCGATTGCCCCGGGTGTCACCGCTGTCGCGAAGCGGGTGCAGCCAAGCAGAGGAGCCGGGTTGCAGGTTGCAATTTCACTTCTGAGGGGCCTACACAAGAACGAGCATGGAAATACCCACACTGGCAAGCTCACAGTGAAACACCGGGCAGGAAGACTCCTCTGCCAAATTTTTAAGGCCTCATGGAGAAAAATGGTATTAAAAGACTACTGTGGCACCGTGTCCTGGCATATTCCATACTCCATGGCTTTATATCTTTCTGTCAAAAGAAATAATTGGAATCAATCTTTCCAAAATTTAACTGCTGAATTTCTCTTTTTAAAATATTTGAGGAACCTTCTCGAGGCATTGAGCCCCTCTTTGGCCAGCTAACAAAACAAAGCATAAACTGAGCGATTTACCTTTCCATCAATAAAAAGAGATAATTAAAGGATTCATCGAAACCCGAATCACCTTTCTACAAGTGCTGGCAGGACAGTAACCTTGAAACTGAAATGCACGAAAAGATCTGTTTTCCGTGAAGCACTCTGTAAAACGGGTGAAAAAGGCGAGGGCAGGGAAACCCCGAGTGCTGGGGCGACTCTGCCTGCATGCAGCTGAGGGTTGTAAAAACTTGTCAGGTGCCTCCGACAGGCAAACATTTACGGTTTTATAACCTCAGTATTTGCAACATTTAAGGCATTTCCTGTCTTAAGTATTGGGAAGTACAAGTAAATATTGCCTGTTCTGAGGTTAACTGCTCTACTTAGTTGAGGTAAAACTAGCAGGCTTTTCATGGTCAGAACTGATTCAAAGGCAAACCACAAAAATCCCAAAGCTGCTGTCACATTTTTAATTCATTAGGAGCAACTCATACCTATTCCCAGGGCTACTTTTAATAGTGGGCCTTTTCTGGACCACAGGGCGGGGTTCTCAGAAGTAGAAAATCTGAGCCTTGTAAGGTGGTTCTGGCTAAATGCCGAAATGGTCAGAACAAAACTTCTTCAACTAAGTGTTCCCTTTATAAGACAAAGAGGGGGCCTCTTTTTTTAATATCTTTTTTTTTTTTTGAGGTTTCAAAAACAATGCTGACTTTCCCCACCCTACTTCATATGCAGATTTCATAGATAGCTGTGAACCTTTACATTTTCCAGCTCCGGATGGCAGCCTAGACAGCCTGCTGGAAAGCAGAGGGGGTGTGAAAATGGGTGGGTTTAGAGCAGCGGCTGGAGTATATCTCTGCAATTGCTCCATTGAAGCCGGCAGAACTTTATCGATTTAAGGCTAGGTTTGGCTCATGATTGAATTTTGTATGTCTTTAGAGCCAACACTGTGCATGGCATATGAAGCAAAGCACAGTACAGTTACTGCTTTTCCTCTCAATCTATTTCTTGTTCCTCCAGCATGAAGAGGTAATAAAAAGCGTGTACATATGTGCCTGCACACACATACACACTTGCACACACAAAGCCTTTTCTTATGAAATTTTCATCATGGTTTTGCAGACTCAGGAGGTCTGGATAGTTCAAATAAAGCTTCAGAGAAGAATCTTAAGGTTTAGATGCTTATCTTAACCAGCCATGAGCTCAGATTTCCCCCATGGCTCCGGCAAAGCTCTCCACCCAGGAAGCGTGTTTAGGGGGCAGCATCCACGCAGGGAGCCAACTGCCGGTTCAGAGCGGTGGCTGTGCAGCATCCTTTACTTCGGGGTAGAAAGCTCGCCATATGGCTGCTTTGTTTCCAGTAGCTATAATGTAATTGAATCAATTGCCCTCGCGTGATATGGGTGTACTAAATGAACATACATCATTTATTTCTGGGGTTTGAGGCTTGTAAGGAGTGGAGGGCAGGGCCCCTGAGGATAAATCAGTCTAGTTTGTCTTCAAGAAAAATGGGTTGAAACCTGACCTGTGGTGCAGGCACAGATCAATTCAGTGGTTCTGACAGTCCCACGTGGACACTTTCCTCATTTGGAAATTATCCTCTGATGAAGGTTGCTGTCAGTCTTTACACGGCTAGGCTACAAAAAGCAGATATCTTCTGAAGTGAAGGTCATCAGTAAATAACATGCAAAATTTAAATACGGCTAACCTAAGACAGGGGAAGGGATAGCAGTAATTCTCATGATACTGTCGGAAAGTAAATCATGAGGTGGGAGAAGGGGGAAAAGGAGAGGGGGCTGCCGAAGGCTGGCTTCACAAGATGGTGAGACCTCCAGCAACTGACAATCGCTGTAAGACAGTGGGATTTGCCCATCTCCCACTTACCCCCTTGCAGCACAGCTGGGTAAGGCCAGTGCCTAAACGTACTGTCCGCTAGTTTTCCCAGTCCTCTGCTGCTTCGTCTCAGCACCTCTCAGTTAGATAACTAGGGGTGGGGGGGGAGGTTTCTCTGCTCTGCACCAGCTCTGTACCAAGATCTGGGGCTAAAAACATTGCTCCTGATCTCTCTGACCAGGCATCAACACTGCTAATTGCTTTGTGGCTGCTTCAAGCTATGCAAATCTTACCCAGCAAAACGAAAGTGGACTTAGCTTCGCTGCTTTTTCTTTCATTGTGAAGCCAAAATTTAGACCTACAGAAAAACAAGGCCAAATCCCAAGAAAAGATGGGACAGCTTTTGGAGGGTGAAGAAACGAACTGTCTAAAAGTGTCTTATCTAAGCTAACCACCTGGGCCTCCGGCATTAGGCTGCACGGGATGAGTTTCTTTCTGCAGGTGCGTTTTTATTGGAGTGGGACAATGTGTCTTCTGGCAGTGCCCATCTCTTTCTATTTACAATTAGTCCTGGATAAACTGGCTTCACAGAGTGCCAACTAGCCAGTTGGGTTAGTTGCATGTATCTTGTGGCTGCTGATAAAGGAGTTATTCTTTGAAGTGAAAGCCGGGCTTCGTGGGATTTTTGTTCTAAAACTGAAGAAAGAAATCTGGACTTAGACTTTGAAATCCCCCTTCCCCTTCACTAGTGTTTTGGGGACTCCAAATTTGGAGTGCACCATTTTAGAGCTGGAGACCATTTATCAGCAATTTGTCATCTTGTCAGAGAGTTTGGAAAGGGTTTTTCAGACCTTTCAGCTATTTTTGTGTCTGTGCAAGATTGTTTCCTGCAGTCTGCCTCCCAAAGCAGAAATTGAAAATCTGGCCTTTCAGAGCTTTTATTGAGTCAGTCCTTCCTTTTAATTTATTGACGTACTTGCTTCCTATATGACATCTTGTAAAAACACATCTTATTTTTCTCAACTCTTCGATGCACCTCTGTGTCTAAATACATTTCTTTCATTTCACGGTTCCTTCCTGCCCCAGTTAATTCCTTTCAGACCTTTGGGTTTTGTAGCCCCACAGCAGCATGGGCAAATATCTGTGTGGCACAGAATCCCTTAGAGAGAGAAAGTTGAAGGTCATTGTGGACAGGAGACGGCATTTCTGGAGATATGGGATTGAAATACAAGCATATGGGCATCCTCTGGGTTTGAATATAGGTGATACTATAAAGCTACAGAGTAGGAGAAGACAGAAGCGGGGCAAGGCAGAGCCAGCCCCTCTGCAAATTGGTGGGAGTCTAAACTGCAAGGTCGTTCAGTATGCCAGGCCAAGCTAATATTGGTAGCACAGCCCCTTCATTGTGCTGCCTTGGTAAATCTATTCATAACATTCCTTACTTTTCTATTTCTCTATTTCAGTTTCCACTAAATTGATTTTTTTTTTTCTATTTCTGCTCCTTGGAAACTTAATTCTCTGCCACCTAATACCCTCTTAGTGCAATCCCTGTACAGACACATTAGGTCAGAGTAGAATTACACAGATGCAAGACATAAAACCTGTATCAAAAATTTTCTGTTCTAACTAGTTTTGGACAGAAAATGTGGACTTAAGGACACAGAAAAGAAGTCCAGCGCCAACTCATGGCAGTAAATAGTGCATTATTACTACAAATTGCACCCCACAAAATTTTCTGATTTTTGTACAAAGAGATGTTGTCTTTTTTTTTTTTTAACAAAAGGCAGCATTTTCCTTTGAAACACCCTCCCTTTCCTTCATCTCTGCTTTTTGACCAGAGTAGCTCAGGCTGTATCTCCTGTAATAGGCAGCAAACCCATTCCCATTCTTGCTTCAAGTGTCATTGCTCACAGTCACTTGTTTGAAGCTGCACTCTAATTCATCTTCTCTCATTTGTTCCCTACCTATTGGTAAGAGACAAGGGATGGCTGCTTTCCCATGAACGGGCAAATAATATTTCTTTAAACCCAGGATTACATATCTTCCAAAACCTTCTCTGGTCAGGGATCCATGATGTGTAACAGGGGGTTGGCTGCAACCTCACTGCATGGAGTTTGCTCAGAGGGGTGAAATAAAAAGATGGATGAGTTGCTTTTTGGGGATCTGCATGTTAATTGGTTCCCTAATAAAATCATCTAGTTAAACTCTCTGCTCGATGGTATAGCGCTGCAGTGAAAGAATTTTTGAAGGCACCCTGCTAAGTTGATTGTGCTTCTAGATAATTAATTGAAATGAGGAAAGAAACACATACCAAAAAACCAAAAAGGAAATCGCAAATTATCAGCTGTTCTTCGTCACATAAAGTTGCAAAGATTAACTCACCTGATAGGAAAGTAAGTACCCTACAGAATAGAGTGTTTCTTTGTCTAAAGCAACAGGTGTGGCAACCACTTTCTTTGGATAGTCCCACATCTCTAAAGCTTCAAGGAGGAATTTTAAAACCATTAAAATACTTTGAACAAATATATAATGGTTTTATGCATGCTTTAGTGCTTTTATATACATTTTGTATGGTTTTATAGACATTCTAAAACTTTGGGAAGGTATTTTTTAAACAAAACAAAAATGGTTCCCATTCTCCGCTGTTCATTTCTTGTTGCTTATGTTTGGTTTTTGCCTTCTTGTACAGCAGTCCTCTTGACATATGTCATCCCAGGATGATTTAGCTTTCTGTGTAATTGTTTTCTAAGTGTTTGTATTTATCCCATTGGTAATCCTGTGCTGGAAACTCTTGCCCATACTTGGTTATATTCTAATATTGATTTTGTTTCCTTTTCTTCTGCTCTTAGTTACAAATTACACCTTTCTTTTTGCTTGGAATGTTTTAGGGTGATTGATTACTGAATGAATCGAGTGCACCCATGAGCTGAGGCTTGATTTAATCCCCTTAGTGCCAGCAATTTCAGAGCACGCAAACTGAAGTTACAGCACCCTCTGGAAATAAGGGCGATGGATGTTTTTCCTGGATGTCAGAGCGCTGTGCCTCTGGGTACCCCACTTGGGCTCAAGTACCTGTTCTTGCTGAGGCACACAGTTAAACCCCAATTTCTGTCATGGCAATTGTCAGTGGACTTCTGTGGCCGTCAGCAGAGAGCAAGCTGTTTGTTTGCAACCCCTCAAAGACATGAGATCTATAAATTGCAGGCTCTTTAGGGAACGTGGCTCTGTATGAGTGCGGGGCTTTGTTTTCTTTGTAAAGAAGAGGGGAGGGAAGAAAGTTTGATAAGAGGCACTCACATGTATGTCAAACAGTGACTTGGGATAGGTAGGAAAAAATGTGGATCTTATTATAGCTGAATTATCCTCTGAAGTCCCTTCCTCTGAAGATGACCGAGCTTGCTTTTATGCAAATGAACTCGCTGTGAGTTTGACATTGCAAACAACGTGCTTGAAAGCATTTTGTCTGCATCTAACCTTCGCTACGAGGTGGGTAACAAATAGATTAAGCGTGTGCTGCAGATCAGATATGTGGCGACATGTAAATGTCTCTGAACCTGAGCTTACAGTTAGGCTCAGCTGCAGTGGTGGGAATTATCCGGGACATCCATTACCATAGCTTCTGCACTGTCAGGTGTGGTGTGGAAATGAGAAGACCGCAAACAAGTGCAGCTTGCAGAGACTTGTTGCTGATACCCCTTTCATTCCTGAGGTTTGACAAATTCTTAAAACCCTCGTGCCATGTGCATTCCTCTTCTGAGCATTTTGGTTGTTGTAACCACACAGTAGTGAACCTCCAGCTACGAGTGCCATAATTACCTCCATCTCCTCCTGCTGTTGCAAATGAGCAGAGGGGAAAAGTTCATTAATCAATTATCTGAATTTTGGAGAGAACCAGAGCAATGATAGTCTCCTGTTTCCTGGAGATTTGAAATATGCCTCCTTCCTTCGGAAGCGGATGCAGCCCCAGCCTAAACAGGGAGCGGGGAGTAAAAGGAGGGGGAGAGCGGAGGGGGCGCACACTTGACCTGGCAGCTTGCAAAATGCTGGCACAGAGAAAGGGCTGAGAGTACCCCTATCTGAAAAGATCTTTATCTCACCAAAAAAAGCCCTGGTGTGTTCATGTGTGCATGTATACATGAGAGAGAAAGAGTTTAGGAAATAAAACATCTCTGAAGAGCTTTCTTCTTGTTACACATGATGACTTGCCGTCAGGACTGGTTTTGTGCATTTTACCTGTTAAACCCTCTTAGGCTTTGTGGCTTGGGAAGTTAAGCTTGTATTACTGGTTCTATGACTACTTTATACAACTGTTTCTGAGACTGTTCCTCTCCTCTGAGCTACTCTCTCCGTTGTTTGGCCTCAGTATCATTCCCGCCTTTCCTTTGGTGGCCACCATTGTACTCTAGCCTTGTGAGAACAACCACCACCTTCTTGTAATGCCCTAGCCTGCTCTTGGGACCCTCACAGCATCCCAAGGTTGTGTTTGCTCTGGAAGGTTGTGGGGAGAAGGTGTGGGAAGAAGTTGGCAAAATGGCAGCTAAAAATGCAAACGAGCAATGTTGTTGAAGATGAAGATATGGCATATGTGTTTAAGAAGCACATACTAATGCACTTCAGTGGGATTTCTGCTTGTGGAGTAATTTTTAAGGCCAAAGTGCAACACACACTGTTACCAGTACATTTATGAATGGTAGCAGCAACAAACCGAATTAAAACACAGTCATTGCTACTCAGTCCAAGTTATAACACAGCAAAATGTTAAGCACGTGCTTAAGCCCAATAGGGCCTCAACCAGTGCTAAGAATAGGCACGTTTAAGTGATTTGTTGAATTGATGGCTATAACAGGTACCTGATGGCTCTGCAGATACAAACTCTTGTATTTTGTCTCTCACTACATTTCTGTACAGTTCAAATCCCTTTTATATTACACACCAAAAAAAAAAGTGATTAGGCTACACAGAAAGTTAGAAAGAAGCTGTAGGGGAATTCTCTTTTTTCATCAAATCACTTTTTTATTGTTATTGAAATGGGAAGAAATACAGTGCACTATAATCTGACAAAATGTTGCATGCCTTAGCTCTTTATATGGACTAGGGAACAAACTTTAACTCTAAGTCTTATTTTCATAATTTTTAAACCCCCCTCTTTCATAAGTTTCTCTTATATTCATAGAACAATATGGGAGAATGTAAGTAACTAATTTAAATGTAATAAATATGCACAGCCATTAACTGGAAGACTTTGTAGGAATAGGGATAAAATATCAGCCTTAAATTTCAAAGAGTACAGTAGTCAGTTCAGATAGGGTTTGGGTTATATTTTTTATTTAAAATTCTTCAAATCTTTTATTCTCTCTGTATCAAGTAGATCACTACATCTTCAATACTTAATTATCTGCACTATAAAAAGAAATCCCCTTTAACAGTTAAGAAAATATTTAAACAGCTTTTTTTTTTTTTTTTTGTAAAAGGACTGAAACATGATGTACAATGTATAAGCTAATCTTCTACTGATGTATACATGGAGGTCCAAATAAGAATAAGAGAAATGTGCTTTCTCTGATCTTGCCAACTTTTGCATTCAGTTTTTAGGCCATCATTTCATGGATGGTTTGGGAATCCAGACAGATTTAGCTACATGAATTTATTTGCAGAGTCACGGCCTTACCAAGTGGTAGATACATTTCTTTACTTTTACAGAAAAATATAGGTTTGTTAGACCTAAACATGAAGACCAGTTTCTCACGGTGGAAGTCGTAAGCAGAAGCTTTTGAAGTTGGCGTGGGTGGGATCCTTACCCGAGGCCTGTGGTGAGACAAGAGATCTCTTTGAGTTCAGATATTCTCAGAGGAAGAGGAGCTGTTTGCATCCCCTGGGAAGCAGAGGAGTCTGAACCGAACGGGATTGGGACAGAAAAGTGGAACTTAATTTTTTTTCATGTGAAATCTATTGTCAGTAAAGTCTTGCCTTAGGGAGAACGTGGTAGAAACATATTTTTGGAGACAGCTTAGTCCTAGTTTTTAAGGTATTTAACACCACTTAGTTAGACTTGCTAAGGGTCCGAGATGAATGAAACATGGGTCTTCTGGGAAGTTTCCCAAGATATACTCTGATTGTTCAGCCAGCTTTACTTGTCTCCTTCAGAAATGAATGACCTCTCCATGTTGTTTATATCCTCATCAGCAGGAGAGCGTTTTCCTGTGTTACCTGCTGTGTAACCCTTTCTGTGTTATCTGACATCCCCTCTCCTTGGCACACACATTACCTTTTCTACATAAAATGGCATAGCACAGGAGTGGGTCAGAGGGACCGCACATGCTAACTGTTGGCTCTTTCCAGATTTCCAGTACATTGATTTGATAGAGGATCCCACATTGGCTTGGAGTGGCCATGATCAGGTATTTAAAAGAAGTGCTTGCTGTGCAAGTCACAGGACAGCAAGATGGTCTTACAGGGAAAAAAAAAAAGAATTTGGAAATAAACTGAAACTTTGTGAAATTTGACCTAGGAAGGTGGACAGTGAGAGAGAGTGGGAGTTTTGACTTCAACTAGAGGTTTCTAAAGAACCAGGAGTATCCTCTGTGTTAAACCTGCCTGTGCTTTTTCATTTTGACTTCTGCGCTTTCCTAGTTCTGCATAAATCAGGTGTAGGTCTACCTGGGGGAGAGAAGAAGGGAAAGTGGTAGAAAGGGGTGAATTGTGAGAGCTTCCGATGTCTTATTTGCTCACCATCTCCTACAACAGCTCTTGTGTATGTATGGGGAGAGGCTTCTCACTGCTGCTTGATCCCAGGTGTGGGCAGCCAGAGGCAGGCTGTGCAGCTGCGCAGCAGCCAAGCAAGCTGTCATTCTCCCTCTTCACAACCCTGTATGCCACTCCATGGTCTGTGACATGACCCAGCAAAACATAAGCTGGTGGAGGAAAGGGATTTCCACATTCTCATCCAAGTTGCACCCACTCCTGGAAGCAACCATTGTCTAAATAGAATTAAAGTTCTGTAACATATAATGGAGCCGTACAAGAGTTTCTGCTGAAGCACCCTCCTCTGAAGCACCACACACACTATTAGCGTGGTACTCNGAGCCGTACAAGAGTTTCTGCTGAAGCACCACACACACTATTAGCATGGTACTTGACAGACTTTGCTCTGGCGTTTGATGACTCCCTGGCATGGAATCCATGGGTCAGCCTTGCCCGTGGGGGGTAACAGAGTCACAGAATTACAGAATGGTCAGGTTTGGAAGGGACCTCTCGAGATCATCTAGTCCAACCCCCCCGCCAGAGCAGGGTCACCTACAGCAGGTTGCACAGGACAGCGTCCAGACAGGTTTTTAATGTCTCCAGAGTGGGAGACTCAGACCCCTTCTTTTGCCCCCTAGACTAATCCCTGGCACTAGGAGGCAGTTTTATTAACAACAGCAGTCCTTGCCCTGGGTTGTCATTGTGGGTATTGAAATACTCTGTACAGATTTAAGTCTCAGGAAGCCTGACACATCTGTTGCTACCCAGAGGGTATGTTCTCCCCGTCCCTGCCTCCACCAGCTCAGCACCCCCTCCTCATGCCCCCTCTGCAAGGGGCGGCAGGAGAGGCAGGGTGACACCAGGCAAAGCTGGCGCAGAGGGAAGCCACACCTGACGAAGTGCTTTGGCACGGCACCGGCAGTGAGTGACATGCTGGCTTGGAGACACAGGAGAGTGGAAAAGGCAGAGGACTGGCAGGGAGGGAACAGAGAGGTAAGTGTCATACAGCGAGGAAGAGACTTGACAGATCTGTGCTGGCATTTTGTATTTATAAGCCATATTGTGACTGATGAGCTCCACAATAAAATCCCTACTGACTGCAGAGGCTGCAGAAACGACCCCTTTTTGTTAGGAGGAGAAAATACAAACAAAAGAGGGAGGGGGAGAAATCATATTTCTCAACTCCTCATGTGAGCAGTGTCTTCGGTACACACTTACGAAAGAAAAAGCTCTCCATCACTCAGCGCTGTGCTGGCTTGCCGTGACGCAGAGTGAAGGTGACCAGCTTGGGAAGAGCCATTCAGCATTTCAAAGCCTCAGGGAGTTTCTCTGCGTGCCATTTTGTGGGTACAGCCGGAGAGGAGAGGGGAGGCGGGGTTAGAGACGAGCTTAGTCCCATTTCCAGCAAGCTGCAAGGACCTCAGCTGGCCTCTACCACTTGTATCACGACGGGCTTTAAGTTGGGGAACAGCTTTGGGATCCCACTTCTCACTGCTGACCAGCAGTGACAGTTCCCTGCTCACAAGGGCATCTGTGAGAGGAATTAAATCAGTGTGTGTGCAAGGAAGTATAAGAGAGGGAGGTGTTACTGCCATGCTGGAGAAGTCATCCTAACCTGCCTCCCAACCTGTCATCCTACAGCGCCATCCTAACCAGCTGATGGACATCCAAACATGGGGACAGTTTTGAGGACCATGTAGCTGGGATTCAGGGAAGCATCTTGAAGTGCAGGCACAAGAGCAGCAGTCCCAGTTCCTCTGAGCAGTTTATCTATTTTCAAGTCACTAACCCAGAACCGACAACCCCCTTCCCCTGATTCCAGGGCAGAGCTAAGTTACAATAATGCCTCTGGTCTGCCATCAGAAGGGAAAGAGCTGTGTCAACACAGAAAATGCTATTTGCTGACAGGTTGTTAGAGACAAAGGAGACATGGGCAGGGGCAAGCATAAAAATAGAAGTTCTCAAGTAAAAAATGGTATAAAAGAGAGAAGATTGATTGTTTAAGTCACAAAAGACAGAAAAATTAAGGGAAAAGTAAAAAGGCTATTAAATCGAGTATGCCTGCCCTTTAGAATAGCATTGATAAAGGCTGGGGATGTGCAGTGTAAAGGTTGAGACACATCTAACCGAGGGTCACATCTGATGAAATGATAATTTATGGTTAGAGAATAAAATAGACCGTTTGGATGATGTGGGTATCATTTCTAGACTATCAGGTATTAGGAAGCTGGAGGGAAGGCACGTCACTAGATACATGAAGCAGGTGTCTGAAGACCATCCAGCTATGAAACAAACAAACAAACAAAAAGCTCCTGTTTATTGCTTTGCCTGCTTCCCTATCCTCTCCTGCTTTGCTCTAGGGAAAACAAATGAAAAACTAAGTAATACAATGTACATTCGGTGTTCCCTATTACAATTGACAATATGAGAAACAATACCTTAATGATGTCTTAGATTTTTAATGAAGATGCTTGTTAGGCTTCACAGTATAAATGCAAAAAAGATTTAGAGGTGTTTGTTCTCCAAACATAGTCAGGTCAGGCTGGGGCAGAGAAGGGTGAGCACAATTAAAAGAAACTATAACAGTGAGAAAAACCTGGATAGTGACGGAACTAATCAAGAAAAGCATGATTGTGCTGAATGAGCAGACTTCTCTATATAGATATATTAATATTGTAAATTGTGTCAGCCCGTGCAGTGGCCCAGCCTCTTAGTGGCTGCATCTGTTTCTTTTCTATCAGCTGCAGAATCAAATATAGTCATTAGGAAACAGACGCATGCACTCTCATCTCCAGAGTGCATCGTACCGTATTAACTGGAGCCCACAAAAACCAGCTAGATCATTCCCTCATTCTCTCCCAGTTCCCTAATTCTCCCCCATTTTTTGCCCACCACTAATCAACTCTGCACATACTTGCTCTCTGAATTATATGGAACTTTTTTTGAATTGTATTTTTTTACTGAAATATTTTCTTCTAGTCCTGTTCTATACAGTTGTCTCTTCCCCCCACCCCATCAAATAGAGAGAAAAATGCAAACCCCAGAGTATAATTTGCAGAGAGATACTGTTGAATCCTTCATCAGATTCTTCTGCTTTAAGCCTATCATTGTATTCTGCAGAAAGCCAAACCAAATTTGCTTGCTCTGGAGAGCGTTGTGTTGTAAAAAATCAAATCAGACTTCTGCACTTGACAGCGGGAATACCTTTCTTTACCTGATGTAGAAGGGATTTGTATTATGTAATATATGTAATTACTATGAAATTATGTATTTTTAATATGGGATATCATAGCCTTCAATGAGGTACTTTCATTGCAGCTTTTCCAGGGTCTCTCAAGGGTTTGTTTTGGAGAAGGTGGTCAGCACAACAGTCTTTTACCCAGTGTCCCAACATCACTGAAGGAAACAGAGTTTTATTGAAGGAAAATGTGTACCCCCTTCTTGTAATCACTGAGAACATTGAGGTAGTGTCGAGGACTCTGCATCTTGCTTGTTTTTACAGAGTCATGAGGGAAAGCCTAATGTATGTGAAAAACAACATGACCTAGTGAATTAGACTTGCCTCTTATGTCCAGATATATCAATGATTGCCTATGTGGCAACATTTGTGAGCGTGTCCGCCTCTATAAAATGGTACTGAAGGTTGTTCACCTTCACACATCTCTGAGAAGGAAGGGAAACACTTCCTCCTCTCTGAGTGTTTGGTATTATGGATAAAAGAGTGGCTCTGCACTCGTGTGTAATGGTTTCCTCCCTAAGGCCTTCTGCAGCAGACGGTGTTATTCTTACTGTCTTGCTGTCCAACAAGCACTTCACTGAAGGGTGCTGTAGCTCAGCATTGCACACGGACACCCTTCTGCATTGAGGAATTAAGGCTTTTCTACCTTTTGTACCTCTTTTGATCCCAAGAGGCAGAAGTATGTATATGTGCAAACCTGAATTAGCATGCATGTTTGTGCTTGCATGTGTGTGTGACAGAGAGAGATGATGATGACGATGAGCGCTCCCTTCTTCCTTGGATTACTCTAGGGATTTTCTGCATGATGTGGTGAAGTGACTGTGAACTTCCCCATTTCAGAGCTGGGATTTACATGGTTACCACTGGGCTTTTCTTGTTAGTCCTCTGGGTTTTCTTTTCTCTTTTCATCATATGGCAGACTGTTTCTTTTCTTTTCTTCCCTTCCTGCTGACTTCCAAAGAGCAGGGCTTATAGCCAGAAATTCCTGGAAGCTGACTGGGGTCCTCCTGAACCAGCCCAGAAAACTAATGTATTGGCTGAGTTCACCACAAAGTTATATTTTTTTGCTGTCCTTTGGGGCCTAGAAGTAAGCTGGTTTCCCGACGCAAGATATTTCTCCTAGCAGTGTAACTTCTTACTTGGTCGTAGGTCTGACTGATTTGCTGTGACAAAGATTTGTTGCAGGAAAAACCATAGTTTCCTGGGTTTTATGAAGCTGGGCCAATTTCACTGAAAATACCTCCCAAAGGAAATAATTCTCTTCTTCCTGAATTTTTTCTGCCTGCTATGAATCGTTCACCTCCAGGAACCCATTGTTCCCAATTTTGGAAATTTCTGCATCTTTCAAGTGACTTCACTCTGTCGGAAGTAGCAACCCCCCTTACCTCACTCCAGGACTTACCCTGTGAGGTTCCTGGCAGCTTCATGCGCTTGTGTCATTGCCGTCCCATCACAAGGGAGTTCTCGGCTGCTGTCTCATCCTGCTTTGCATTAGTATGCACTTCCCAGTGTGAATTGGTCTTGTGTCTCAGGGAGATAGTGCAAGACCTTCAGAGAAAAGAGGAACCTGCTCAAGTCACACTGCCAATGTCAGCAGACTTTTTTTCCAAATAAAGAAAAAAAAACCTGAAACCACAAGCCAGTCAACTCTCTGAATCATGTGAGAAAGAGGACTACAATTTCAGAGGAGAATGGAGTAACACCCTGACTACTGCTTGCAGCTTCTTTCAGCATGGGAGGGAAGTGTTGCTCGTAGTTCAATCATAACTGATAATTGGAAAATATACGTTACAGTTTCAGCCCTTTTGTGACAGAAAGCTTGTGACTGAATTATGTCTCCTGATGATATGAGTCAGGCACCAAACAGTTCCCTTTATACAAACGTGCTCTGAGGTAAGCCTGTTTAGGTGATTTCATCTTTGAACTTCTTTACCAGTTTCAATACTGGCAGATACCTTTTTCTTCTCAAATCTCTGTCCTCCTTCAGCCTTTTCCTACCATATGCCTATCCTCCTCTCCACACCTTCTCTTCTCCTGTGGCAGTCTTTACCTCTTGCTTTCCATTGGTATCACGACAGCCCCTCTCTCACATCCACTTTGTGTTATCCCTGCATCAGCACATCTCAGATCTCTATGGCAATGCATTTCGAATTACTTTCCCACCTCTGCCTGCCTCCCTAGTGTCTGCCTTTCCAGATACTATTGCCAGTCACTTAAATTCATTGTGGCAAAAAGCGTATTCCTTATTCATATTGCTCTTTCCATGCTCCCCAGGTGTATTACCTTGATTTTCCCCTTTCTTTAACTCCACACCTTCAGGCCACTGCTAAATCCTAATCCTCATTCCTTTACAACTAAAATTTGTCTTTCTGCTCACCAGTTCCCAAACCCCCTGTATCAGCTTGGCATTGCCAAGGGGGGAGGTTTTGTTTAAGCACCATTTCTTGCTAGAAAAGTAAAACAGAGTGTTTGGGCTTGACTGTTGTGGGACTCCGGAATGAATCTTCAGTCTACTAGTTATGGGAAAATATTAATTAAAAAAATACTTTCTAACTTGAACACAAAGTAAATTTAATCCAGCATTAGGTAGAAAACCCCACAATGTAATTCTAGAGTTCTGTTTTATAACATAAGTTGTTATAATAGCTATGGGCCCCTTCCCAATATTAGCTGCGCCGCAGATGTATGCACTGTAAGAAAGGATGGGGAAGTTGCTTTTTCTCATTCAGACTAGCTCGGCTTGAACTGTGCCCTAAGGCCCCGGTTCTTACTCCAGCAGATGTGTAGGTCACTGCCAAATAGCTCTGGGTTTGGTTGCTTGTTGCGTTGTGCCATATGTCAGCTGCTGTGCCTGCGCAAAAGCTGATGCAAGCTTTTGCTCTCTCTTAATGCCTCTGAGGTAATTCTCCCCTTATGTGAACTACGTTTGGTTGCAGTTTCACTGTTGAGCTTTGCAAAACTGAGCTGTTAAAAAAAAAAGAGGGTGGTAGCTGAGTCAAACAGGACGTGGTGAACAGCGAGCAGCGCTGCACTGTCTGCTGCTATGTCCTGACACAGATAAACAGCTCTGAGGCTGCTGTAGGAACAGGAGTGAAATTAAAGTCTAGGGGCTGTGTGAAGGGTCAGCAGTGTAGTGTGCCTGCGGATGCTGCACTGAGCTCCCCAGACTGACACGTCTCTCTGAGAAAACACCTCCACTCCGTAGTTTTTAGGTCTGTTGTCTGATTTGGTTTGAGACAGAGTATGAAGCGGGGTTTGCTGGTGAACAAGTTAAGAGTGGGAACTGTGATGTGCTTGGCTCTGAGAGGGACCTGGACATTCCTGGGGCTGCGAGATGTGAGGAAGAGGGAAAAGCAGCAGTGCACTGAGTAGTTACTGGTTGGGAAATGGGCACGTTTAGGAGAAGGCAAGCCTTAGTGCCTACCGATGCATTAACTGAGCATTGTTGCAGACTTTGGGAGACTCAAAAATGAAATCTTTTCTAAAGCTGTGCCTGTGCTCTTCACACGCAATATGGATTTCCTTTCAGGGGACCTTTTGGGTCTATTTTCCTACACTACCAAAAGGGCTTTTTATTTCGCTCATGACATTTTTTCAATTCCTGAAATCCCAACGACAAGCACAGCAGCAGCCAGGAGATCGCAATAGTCCTGCAACCCACTGATGCAAAAGCAGTGAGCTGCACAGCTGTATGCCCCACAGTGCCCACGACCCAGAGGAGTCACTTGCTTTTCCCACATACGTAGCTCTGACAAGCATCCTTTGGAGAAACGTGATAACCCACTGTCATAAACTACACCACCTCTCTCTCTTACAGCTGCAACCACTAAGCATATTCTTTTCTTGCAGCCCCAAATCAGTTCTCCACCTCCTGCAGATGTCCTCTTGAGTAGAGCTAAAAGTCCTCACCCGTTAATGCAGATTTATTATCTGCATTCATCTACAGGTTTCAAAAGCCTGATGGTAAACTCGCTTTTCCTCCCTCCTGCCCACACAGCTAGGTGTTCCTGCAGAGGGGAAAGTTTAGATTGGCAACTGCTTACCGAGATGCTTCCTATTATTTTGCTTATCTTCCTGTAAGCGTGTTCAGAGCAAATGTTTAGTACGCTGCAGATAATGTAGTTACCGATAATGGATCCTTGCTGCTAGGGGACGTGCAGTGATTTTCCTTCATCGAATTAAATCAGAACAGGTGTTGCCAGCTCACTTCCGAATCAGAAGGTGAGCAGGTGCCACGAAGTTGCATCTGGCAGTGGGAGCAAACAAATCTAGGCCAGAGAAATGTTGAATGAGGTGATTTTTAAATTGGTGCACAGCCTAAGCAATTAGAAGCCGCTTTCCAAGGGTTCTCCTGCACAGCCCTCTCCTACATAGTTAAGAAACAGTGACAGAGGCACACTGTCAGAAAACAGTATTTGGATTTGAGAGCATTGCAAATATTGTCTTTTATACGTAAGGCATTTTTTTTTGCCTTTGGTAGGGAGCTGTGCATGTAGATATTCCCCAAAAGGAGTTTCCTCATTTTGGAAAGGCTGAGGGGGGGAGACCACTGGGGCAGACAGGGGGAGAGTTTATGATACGCTGCGGTGATTCCACAAATCGGCAGCCGTCAGTCCGTTTCTACATTGCAAACTGCCTCCCGTAAGAATGAAACTTAACTGCAGAAAGTGGGGGGTTTCTTAGGAATCCTCTGACACTGCATCACAGTTTACAGGTGGAGACCTGCTGGTTTCAGGGCTAGGTGTGAAATGAGACCCCTGTTGCTTCCTTAGAAGAATACCTCGGGCCACGACTTCAGTAATGATCAGAGTGCCTGTTTCTGACCCTCCATATTTGGCTAAAATCAGTGTTTTTGAAAGCATGGATTAAGTCCTCTCCCTGCTGCATGTAAAAGCATTTTTGACTAAGTCATTTTCAACCAAACAGTGCTCAGCCAGGGCAATAAATCACACAAACAATGTTAATCACTTTTCGGTCATGTTTAATGGCCTTAAATTGCCTTAGAAATTGCTTCACCTAATTTTATTTCACTGGGGCTCTACGAGGGGCCCAGCTGCAAATAACCGCTCTCAGAATCAAGGCTGAATTACTGCAAATACCTCGGTAAAGGTAAGAAGGCAGATCCTCAGATCATATAAATTGGTGCAGCCCTGCTGATGTCTGTGATGTTATGGTGATTGATACCAGCAGGACCATAATACAGCTAAAGTAAATGGTCTGCAGTTTTGAATGCCTGCTGCTAATGGGTCCCATGGTAAATCAATGGCTGACTTGTTAGTTTCTCTTTAAAATGGACTCAGAAGGTACATTAATGGAAAAAAAAAAAAACCAAAACAACTTAGCAGAGCAATGGCCAACACAGGTAGCACTGTAGCCAATATCGTTCACATTCGCATTTAGACATAGGGCCAGATTTGTTACCTCAGCAAATGCTTGTGTGATGCATCAAACATAAAGCCTGACCTTTAAGCCTAGCCAAGCTGACCAGCTGCTGCTCTGGTTGACCCAAGCTGATGATTGGAATTTCACTTACGCATCTCTGGGTTCTTGAAAATTAAAGCCCACAAGCAACTTCATTTCTACTTTACAGCCATCTTAAAGCGAGTCAAGAAACAGACAGTCTTGAGTGCCCTTCCAGTGGAACTGGAGCAAGAGAAAGAGCTACTGAACCTGGATGGAATGAGCTTCTTCACTCTGCCAGAGTTTTCAAGAATTCCAGTATTTTTCCTATCTCCCACCAGGAATGAGAGTTCCTTTTAAAACTTGGATGAAAATCTCCAAAATGAAATCAAGATGGGGCCAAACTAAATATTTTACTTTAATAATGTTCAAAGAGTATATTTTGATTGTGACCTTTCTAAGCAGTTGCCTCTTTTTAGTACAAAAGGAACGTGGGGTTTTCACTTGTTTCTTTCAATTAGAAAATAAAACTTTTCACTTTAAAAAATGTCAAAACAGCAGTTCTTGATCATTCAAAGGTTCTTTTGAATTTTTTTAAAGCTTAGAAACGTGTTGAAAACAAACCTTTGCTATCAATCAATTTCAGTTTTGACAGATGACTGCTTTTTTTTCATTGTGGGTGGAGGGAGGGGGAAAAAAAAAAGGCTAGTCCAAAAATTCCTGACCACTTCTAGCAATTTTTACCTCAGTTTTTAAAACCTCCTGCCCGACATAGGTTTCAGCCCAGTTAAATGAGGCTGCACTGGGCAATGAAGATGCAGGAAATGCTTTTTTTTTTTTAGCTCATTTTAAAATGAATACTTTAATCTTTTTTTTTTTTTTTATCAGTGACTAACATGATTTATAGAGCCTCTAAGTGATTTATATTCTGTTTGCATGATTTAGTGTCCTGAGTGAATGCAGTTTGGTTGAAAATGGCTTAATGAAAAATGGTTTCTTTATAGCATAGATGGAGCTTAATCCATGTTTTCAAAAATCATTCTGATTAAAGCCTTATAAGGATCAGACCAAGGCACTGTCTGTTGCCAAGGTATCTGCTAGAAATGTGGTTCCCAGGGAAAAACTTGAAGGCTTTACGTCATGAAAGAAGAACTAGTTACTTTCTGAAATATGGTGGTGATGAGATAACTTTATGGATTTCCAGCTCAGATCGCAACACAGCAAGGCTGTTAGCGGGAAGCAAGGAAATAAAACCAACCTGATTAAAAAATTAAGAAAGACCCCAGAGAATACCAGTTCATCTGATATCTTATACCAAATAAGATCTTATGCCTTTATCCTAGTTGTTCAAACTCTGTACATTTGGCCCTGAGGAGAGGATGTGGAAGGTCCTGCCTGATGGATGTGTAGGTCCCGCGTCGGGCTGGGGAAAGCGGGTTTCCTGCCCACAGCTTCTGGGCAGCTGTGCTTGGATGGGTGCTCAAAACTTTCAAACAGTTTTCCATAAGGTTTTAAAGAAATGAGCTGCACTTAAGGTGACTTTGTCAGGGGGTGGTGATTAGTGATGCATTTTGTTTAAAAGTGCCTAATCTTCATTTAAGTGGTTGTTTACAACAATTCTCTACTAAATGCCACAAATATTGAATGGTTCCTTGAAGGCATTTGGGCTCCATGAAGTGAAATGGAGTTAGAGGATTTATAGTTTTCTTTCAGATGGAGGGTAATCTACAAGGAAGGCTTTTCAGGCCCACAGTATACACTCAACAAAGTTTTTACTTTTTTCAGTGGTACAGGCTAAAGTTTGAGAAAAACCAAGCAATTACAGTTCTTCAGCTGTTTCCACTGACAGCGTGTTTGTTACAGCAGCTTCAGCACAATGCAGCACCTGATGCTGGCACGTTTTTGTGATCATCCCCCGTGAGCAGTGTTTCCTACCTGCTGGTTTTATTTTTGCACGCCAACTTGATGATGCAGGTAAATTTCTTTTTTTTTTTTTTTTCCTCGTTGCTTTCGGGTCAGACACCCACACATGGATGTTATAAGCTGCCATCTGATTTTGATACAGCCAACACAAACTGTAACACAGCTGATCTCAAATAAACCACATATCTGTGTATAGCATGATGTGAAAGCAGAAGAAATCTGTTTTGCTCTTAAGGGATGCTGCAGAAAAGACTGTGTCAGGAAGCGAAGCTTCCGGAACCTGGCTCTCCAAAGCACAGGAGCAATATTCCCTGCTCACAGGGGCTGCCCTGCTGTGCAGCTTTGGCAGAGGCTTTGCAAGCACAGTGGCCCTTCTAACACCACAGCCAAAATATTCTCTTTTTTCTGGACTTTCCTGGAGAGAAATACAAGACCCTTCTCTCTTCCCACACCAGTGGTGAGCCACTGGGTCTGCTGAGTACATCTCACTGGACATGGGTGTATTAGTCTGACTGTGTACGCCTTTAGAGCCCATCTGATCTGCACTTGTGCATAGGCCAAGCCAGCCCCATGTTTCCAGATGTTTAGCAAACATTGCTGGGTATCCAGAAATGACACAAAAAATGGCCTAAGACCCCCAGCTGCTTTAGCTCAGTATTTCCAGCTGGAGAAAGAAGACGTAGCTGGGGAAACGTGGGGAATGGCACCTTGTCCTACCTCACCCTTATGCCATCTATTCCACACAAAGGCAATCCCCCCCTCAGACTTGCCAGATTTACATCTTTTGTAACCAGGGTGTGACCACATGCCCAAAGACATCCAAGTAGCAAAACACAGGTGAATCTGCCCAAACCCTGCTCATCCCTCTGCAAACAAAGCTCAGTGCTTTTGAGGCCTCTGTTGGGTGTCAGCTGCACGCCAACCTGCTTACCTCAAATTTGTACTTCAGCTACAGGTAATGGAGGGCATTCTCCCCTCCTCTGTGCACAGATTTCTGCTTCTGCAGCGGTTTGGAGAAGGGGCTGCACCGACAGCTGCAGAGGGGTGACCGTCTGCCAGTCGTACCTGCTGCTGTCTTTCCAACTGGCGTCTTGCTCACCCAGCTGTAAATCAGAGTGATTCTGCAGAAGAAGAGTAATGTGTAGCAGGTAACAGGAATAGACCAAGACATCATGATTATTATTTTTTTCACAGCCTTATACCTTACTTTGTCATTTGCACCTCTGCCAAGTGATTCAGAGTGGAGCTTGCAGAAAGAGTTTTAAGTATGTGCATTTCATGTGATGATGGTGTGAACGATTACACAGGGTGCAAGTGGTAAAGAGAGGCTAGGACCTGTATTTACACTTGTTTTACACTGTTTTCTATTGGTTTTACACTGCCTTACCCTTCAGCAACTCCACTTGGGCGACTCTTGGTGCACATGAATCGTAGAATCGTAGAATCATAGAATGGTTTAGGTTGAAAAGGACCTTGAAGATCATCGAGTTCCAACCCCCCTGCCATAGGCAGGGACACCTCCCACTACACCAGGCTGCCCAAGGCCACGTCCAGCCTGGCCTTAAACACCTCCAGGGATGGCGCCTCAACAACCTCCCTGGGCAACCTGTTCCAGTGCCTCACCACCCTCAAAGTGAAAAACTTCTTCCTAATGTTCAATCTAAACCTGCCCTCTTCCAGTTTGAAGCCATTTCCCCTCATCCTATCACTACATGCCCTAGTAAAAAGTCCTTCCCCAGCTCTCCTGTAGGCCCCCTTTAGGTACTGGAAGGCTGCAATAAGATCTCCCCGGAGCCTTCTCTTCTCCAGGCTGAACAGCCCCAACTCTTTCAAACTCTCCTCATAGGAGAGGTGCTCCAGCCCTCGGATCATCCTTGTGGCTCTCCTCTGGACACGCTCCAACAGGTCCATGTCCTTCTTGTGTTGGGGACTCCAGAGCTGGCTGCAGTACTCCAGGTGGGGTCTCACGAGAGTGGAGTAGAGGGGCAGAATCACCTTCCTCGCCCTGCTGGCCACACTTCTTTTGATGCAGCCCAGGATGCGGTTGGCCTTCTGGGCTGCGATCGCACATTGCTGGCTCATGTTGAGCTTCTCGTCGATCAGCACCCCCAGGTCCTTCTCCTCAGGGCTGCTCTCCAGCCATTCCCTGCCCAGCCTGTATTTGTGCTTGGGATTGCCCCGACCCAGATGTAAGACCTTGCACTTGGCCTTGTTGAACTGCATGAAGTTGGCTTGGGCCCACTTCTCCAGCCTGTCCAGGTCCCTCTGGATGGCATCTCTCCCCTCTAATGTGTCTACCTCGCCAAACAGAAAGCGAAGCTCAAGTGCAGAGTAGAATTACATTGGCAGGTTAGACATCAGAGGCATGTTGGTGTTGTCGGGGGAGGAGGACGGTCAGGCACCCAGGTGAATTTTCCACAGGTAACCAGACTAAGCAACAAATAGAGGGATTAAATGTCAAAGAGGGCATTGTCTCCTAAGATGGCTAGCGAATAAACTACTAAAGAAGTTTTATCTTAGCACTTAATGTATAAGCCCCAATTCAAAGAAATGCCATTAGTTAAGGTGCATGTTTGCTGATCTCTAAGCATATGTTTATATGCTCTCCTCAGTAAGGATGAACATACCTGCCACGGTGCTGTCCTGGGGATAGGCTTAGATGATGAAGCAAATGGTGAGATTATTTTCCCTGAGGCAGCAGAACTTTGATTCACTTTTCACCTTCTTTTCCAACAGCCTGTTTATTTTCATTGAGCACTAGCTTGAATTCTTGTGTTTTGGCAATAACAGGCTTGACCGTTCCTCATTCCTCGGGTTGTTCTCCCCCACCACTGCCACCTCTGAAGCTAAGTCTGTTTTTTGTACTTTCTGTGTTTGGAAGTGGGGGAGTGGAGGAGTTGCTGACAGAGGTAGTCGGTGATGGTTACTAAATGTTGGTTGAAAGTAAGGAAGGACACAACAAATTTTGAAGGGAACAAAATGGATTGTTATTCCTGAGGGGGTTCTGCGCTTAAAGTGGCGCCCCAGAAACCCAGCTTGAATGTTAAATGAAAGCCAAAGGCCCCCCACAAGCGTGTCAGCAGAGAAAAGCTCCTCACTGTGACGGCCTTTAAATATTAGATCTAAAAAATAATCTATAAAAAGAAAAATTCTCCTAAGGAAGCAGAAAGCAAGGAAATAAAAAGCACAAGAGTGACTGGCCACAGTACTTAAGTTGTGAAGGGTCTGTCAAACAAAATGCTGTTCACGCAAAACTGACTTTTTGCACTGTACAAATACACATGCAGACACTTTATTTGGACAGGCCTTAAGTTTGCCTCAAGATCACCAGCTGAGTTTTTGAATTAACACAGGGTGCTCACACCACCATGCACCATCCTAATGGCCTTCCAGAAAAGTGTTCTCTGCATAAAGAAAAGGAAGAGTGGGAGCTTTCTCTCTCCCTTTCTTTCTCCCCAAAAAATGTAAAGAAATCTAAGAAAACATTAGGGAGAAGAACAGGTACCAGTCAAGATTCTGCAGAATTATATTCATTGGGTTTTTTTCCTTCTGCTTTTGAGGTTACCCTGTCCATCTCCTCCTCCCCCCTCCCCCCAACTGATCCACACTGTCCTCTACGGCTAAGCACCTTGTTTAGTAAAGAGTCTTCTTGCTGTGTTGATTTAACTGCCAGTGAGGCTCTGCCCCATTAAATACAGTGAGGATTCATCAGTAAGATACAAAGGACCTGGCTCTTTCCTTTCCGGGCCAGAGGATCAGCATGACCTAAACACAAAGCCGTGGAATGACAGGCCTGGAAAGTTATTCTTATTCTAACAGTAGCAGCATTAACAGGAGTTGTACTGACTTATTACCTTACTGATATGCCCCAAGCCCCCTCTGTGTGTGAGAAAATGAACCATCTTTGTATTTGCTCAGTCATAATCCTCCTTGCTGAGATTGTCGATGAGTTTACCAGATGATGCCAGTTCAGGTGTTGTGTCAGTCACCAGACATCTAGGTTGGCCATGACAATCTCCAAGTAACGCAGCTTGACCCAGTGTCCTGAAGGAAGTCTTTGAACACAGTCTTGTACTGGGTTTTTCTTCTGGGCACAGGCTTTTTCTTAAAGGGGAGAAAGGGCATTCTTCCCGTTATATGAACAAATGCCTCCCATCCATCCCTTATAAAAAAAACCCAAACAACTTGCTAGATTATATTAGGCTCTGTTCCATTAAAAATATCTATACTATATGTTTGACTTTTAACTGAAAGAAAATGAAAGGGTCCATGAGAGAGAGCTGGGTATCTGCTGCCAATGACTGAGTACAAAATGGGTGTCACATCTGCAAACAGGCAGGTTATTCTCAGGAAGAAGTGAAAGTCACTCACCAGATGCACCATCAGGATGATGACAGTGGATCTGAACACGTGCCTACCAAGCAGTGAACTGACACCATCGATCCATTTGGTAAGAGTCATGATCAAGGCTTCAGATTGCAGGGGCATTTTGTTGTTGACCAAATCGGATCAGTTGATAGAGCATTTGTAATGCCTGCTCTCCGTTTGCAACCACCTGATGACTAGTGTGGATCACTANAATACCTGTGAAAAAAAGCTTTAGTAACTTAGGCTGATTACTCAGATTTGCAAATTAATGCAGGCATTTTGGATAGAAAGACTGTTTATCTGTCCTCTTCATCGCAATTGTTTCTAAGAGTCTAAACCAGGATATTAGGATTGTGCCATGTTGAAGACATGATACCCCAGAACCATAATGACTCTTTTTATATGCAATGAGGTCTATTTCAAACTTTTTTTGTGCATCAGCTCAAATTTGTCCTAGAACTTGACATGGAAAACATACTGAACAGTAAAATGCCTTCAGTAGTATAAAATTATGGTATGTATTCAACAACCTCCCAATAGGTCTAAACGCAAGGTTTTAATCCATTTTTTTAGTGTTTGGAACTGAGTTGTTTATGCACATTTTTTGTTCATGAATTAAACTTGGCATGTCTTCATCTGCAGAACTCAGAAACTGATCAGAGTTTTTAATAAAATAGGTAAGCATTTGGACAGTAGATGTCCTAGGAAATGTTAGAGTGCTTAAAGAAAAGTTGTTGGTTATTCAGTGAAATGAATTGATACTCTGCCAAATCTGTAATGAATCAACACCTCAGCATGAGGTTAGGAGTATCCATATTCTACAAAACCTGTGGTGTGTTGTCTTTTGGAGTAGGCATAAAACCCGTGAATAATCTGGCTATTAGTCATTAAAGAACCCCAGGGAACTTTAAGCATAGAGATCTTGTAACAGACGGTCTGGGCAAAATTCTAACTCACATCAATATTCATCCACTGGTGTAAATCACCACTGCTGCCTTGGCTTTGGTAATACAGTAGAGACTCGCATCAAAAGGGTCCCTGGCTCTCATTGCCTAAATGGTCCCCTGCTCTTTTAATTGGATACGCTGTTCCTCTTCCCTTCCTCTACTGCATACAGAAAGCAGCTTCAAATGTCTGCATTTACAGCTGATGAGAATCAAGGAGTGCATCTTCTGAAGGTCTCCTTATTACCTGTGGTTGAATTGTCTCCCTAATTTTCTACATGCTGTGGGAACTTCCACGGGAAAAAGTGATACAAATACAAAGGCATAATCACCTGACTTTAAGGCAAGCTGGTTTTCTTTATATACCAGTAGGGAAATAGATGGCTGAAGTGAATGTCAAGTTCTACTAAATCACATTGTTAGCATTTTAATACTCACTTATCCTGGTGTATATAATTCAGCAAATTGCAGAGCAGTACATAGTCAGGCTTCAAATCTCACCTAGTGCTACTGAAAAATTGTCACTCATAAGGAACTACCTAACTGCTCGTTACTGTGCCAGAGTATCTAAGATGTACAATTAATTATGGGGTAATAATTATAGTATCTCAGATACTATTGCTGCTAACTGAGCTTGACTTTTCTATAGCTGGTACTTCTCTGATATGGGGATACCCAACTAGATCCCTGAGAATCCTCTGAAGATAAGGCAACCTGCATGCAATTTGGTGCTATAACATCACTTAGCATTAAAAGTGTAGCCTTCTGAGGCTTAGGCACAGTGTGGTGTCATCTGGCATTTTCTGCCATTGCAGAAGTCCCAAGAGAGTCTTTCCAACACTTCCCAAGAGAATAAGTAGTTTAGAGGCATTACCTATAACCTAGCTTAGACCTGCTTCACTGCACCGAGGGAGCTGACCCTTTCACAAGTACCTGTTATAAGTATTATGTAGGCTTATTCTACAGCCACTATTCCTTTTCTCTCAGGTTTATGATGTACTTTGTCCTTTTCTCTTGTTGCTTTAGTGATATAATATCAAGCTTCTTTCGTAACATTTCCCCAATAAATCCTAACTCAAATACAAAATTTCAGTGTAATCAGATGATTGTTTTAACACATGTTCATCATTCAGTGTTTTTGAGTACCTTAGATAAGATTTATAGGATTGGTAGCCTGGTGGGGAGAGGAGTGAAGAGTCATGTCACCCCTAGATCAAGCTGTTTGTTACATGGAATTGGCAAAGCAATACCTTTGTTATGATGAGTGCTTCATGACATCAACATTTAGATAGACTGGATGTGTCTAAAGCAGATGATTAGAAACCTTTCATTTGCCCTTAGTTTTATTTTTTTATTGTAAAAGGAAGAGGAGGAGGTTGAAGATGATGAAGATGAAAGGATCCTTTGGGGTTAAGGTTTGGGTTTTTGGCACCACAACATTTGCAGTATCTCGTTCCTCCTGCCTTTTCCTTGGCCTCTCATTGTTGGAAACGTGTGGAGTCTGTTTTGAGGAAGAATATTCAGGCACAGACATTTAAATCACTTTTTTTTTTTTTATTGCAAGCAGAATTTTATGCAGTGAGGTAAATCTAACCAGGGCCATTGTTGGCTTCTCTCTCACTGGTCATTCTTTGGATTCTAGCTAACAATTTACAGTTAAGCTAAGTATAAGTAGTACCATCCTAGCATTTCTCAGGATAATGGATTGGCTTACTGTAGATCAGCAATCCTGTTATTATGGCAGCAGTGCCTACTTCCCTTGGTAGCACCTCTTTTACATGGCAGACACTTTGTTGACTAGGACCAACACACTATCCTACATGAGGACTACCTTCAAATGAGCAAAAAGGTTGCCAGCAAGGCACGTAGAAATGGTGGTTCCTAGAAATGGAAAATCCACAAATGCAAGTCCTGAACTGCTATGATGTTCTGGCAGTAGCAAAGCAAAATGGTACTCCAGTGGGGCATCACACTGTTTTCTCCAGGACAATGTTTGGCAGCAGAAGGGGGGCAGAGTACTACCTATTCCTGCTTTATCGCACTAGCTTTTATAGCTAATCATTATAAAATGCTGTGCGTCGTAAAAGCTCTATCAGTAGCACAGAAGTTGCTCATACCATTCTCTTCATGCATGGCACTGCTCTGTGAGGGCCAGTGGACCTTCTGGAGGCGAGTTGGAGTTCACCCAAGAAGACTCAATGTTAAATAACTTTCACAGTATTATTATTTTTATTACTGTAGTGCATGGAAGTTGTAGTAATAGAACAGACCCCCACTGTGTTAGGGACCTTACAAACAGATTACAAAAAGACACTATTTTCCCCAAAGAGTTTCAAACTAATTAGCCTTCTCCATTCCGGACACGATCTCTGTACCTACAGCAAAGAAAAATCTTGTTTGCTTATTTATTTTGCCTGATTCAATTTAGAATAGACAGCTCAGTTTATTTTTCCATTGAAAAGATGATGCCAAACTGAGTGCTAACATACATGAACTACAACCCCTCTGTTTTTAATAGGGGAGGGAGGAGGTAAATGCTTATGATTAATTTGGATCGTCCTGGTTGAAAAACAATAAAGATTTGTCTTAACTGGTCATAAGTGGAGTGGATACTTTAAACACAAGCAAGCTACCTCTCAAGCTGTGGGTGATATATTATCTGGAATATGGTATGAAAAATTAGCCAACACATTTACCATACCCTCTAGGAAACCCTGTGATTAAATTTAACATAGCTGACCTTGTTGTCCTAAGTCTAATGAGCCAGAATGGATAGAAATGTCCTTGATCCAGCTGGTGTATTTTAGTGTCAGACTCTAGTCTTATATAATTTATCCACCTTAACCCCAACAGTGGTGCAATTGCTTAATGCACTGGCCTGTCACCTTTCAAATGGGATTTTTGGTCTGCTTGGTGTAAAGTGAAATTAGACTCAGCTGCTAGCAGAGGCAACGATACATGGTTTCAGCCTAAGAAAACAAAGTCTGGGTTTTGCTGAGACCTGCACTGATACAAAGATGAGGGCTGCTCACTACCCAATCCGATGAATTTTATTTCAGAAGTGGAGGGAAGCATCTTGAGGACAGCTTCTGCTGGAGCTGCCCTTTGCAGCAGATGCAAGCTCACTTATACTGTGATAATTCTGTTTTGTGACTGCCCTTTTAGATAATGTAACCAGTTTCTACATATTTGTGCATGACTTAACCTAAGTATTGTGCACCATATATCCACCACATGCTGCCCAAAACAAGCAGAAGCAAAGGAAAGAATTTTTAAACAAAAGGATTACGCAATGCATTCTTGCTGCCTGAGTTTCATTTCCAGTCAAGAGCTGTAGTCCCCACTGCATTAAATCTGCCTCTACAGCCATGAAACAAGCATGCAATTTTTCCTAGCAAAATTTTAAGCTCTTTTTGGTATGCCAGATCTTTCACCATGAAAAGAGATTCACCCCTTCCTTGTGTAGATGCTTTCCCAGAGGAGCAGAAGATAGCTAACTTTGTCCAGCCAAAACTGGTCAAGAACCCATAGGCTGCAATTAACTGGGATTCACTTCAGCTCTTGCCTATTTAACACCAACTGAGGTTTGCTCTTGCAGGAGAATGAGACAACTTTCAAAAAGTGCCTTTCTTTGTCCAAACAGCTGAGACAAATTATTTGATTAAGAGCTTGTATCGTACACAGGCACCTGCGTAAGCCCCGATTTGGAAAGCCAGTTGGGCACAAGGTTAACAGGCAACAGCTCCCATGGAGGAAGTCAAAACCCAACATGCCCAGCCTTTCCTCTGGGCAGTCAGGACTCAGGCAGGGTTGCAAAAGCTGCTACCCAAGCCACCAGCAAGTATCCTGAGCTGTCTTCTTCTTGAACTCGGAGGCCAACAGACAGCAATGCAGGATGTACTTAACTGGTAGTGTGAAGGACACTTCTTCTAACAAAAGAAAAAATCACACCTGCTTTTTTACAGCCCAGAGGAAGCTGATAGAGCACAGCACTGTTTAATCTTCTTACACAATTTCTTCCACAATTTCTTCCACACCCCACCCTCAAGACCAGTAGAAACCTTTAATGCAGTCCTTGGTTTCTGTCTTCTTTCTTGCCTCTTATATACTGGCTTGATGAGATGTTTCCTGAAGAAGGTAAGGATAATCTTCCACAAGGCTTGACCCAGTAACCTTTGTATTAGCTAGGGCAAAAATTATGAGGATCTTCTTTTTGCTGTCCTAGAGCAGGAGTGAGGATGTCCCTGAGTTGCTTACACTGAAGTGCATTTTAAATGCCTTCTGAAGTTGGGGATATTCATATTTAAAGCTGAAGCTGTGCATTTAATCATAACAGCAGTTGTAAGTTGGTTGGGGAGGTTACATTTAAGCCTTAAGCTATCCCCTGGGCACTTTGTGCATCAGAGGTGAGGCAAACACGAGAATTTGACAAACTTTTCAGCAGGGAGAATCAAAACAGCAGTAAGTCAGCTGGATACTAGAAATAAATATTGTTTCTGAGCATACCTGTGTGCTGGAGCATACTTCACAATACCTGTGCACTTCACAATGCGTATGAAATGCCCACACATCATTCTTTCCAAAACATTCCACGTTTTCGGAGTCACAAACAACTCAATATTAAATTCAGGTTCTTCCTAATTCTCACACTGTCTATAATTAAGGACACAGATTTACAAAGCAAAAAACAGTTTCAGGTTTTTAGAGTAATAGTTCAGTATTCTTAGAAAATGTCCAATTTATTCAAAAGAGCTTACACTTAAATATTTCCATGCCTTCCTGCCTACTGCTGATCGTATTGTCCGTGTGTACTTGTGTATATATATGCCTACATGTGGTAGGGTTCTATTTAAAATCTTTGCTCCCAACTATTTGGAAACAATCCCTTAAATTTCTACAGACACAGTATAATTCCCCAAATCAGCACCTAGGAGCATTACTCCATAAAGCAGTGAGGTACCTCATGATCAAGACATTCACAAAAGCATAGTAGAAGCTCCAGGGAACTGACGCTGACTGCTGCTTGAGCATGGAACTAGTGTCTGCCCCTGGACATGCCCACATGCACTCAGACTTTGCTGGGTGCAATATAAAATGTCCAGACAAACAGGTAAATAGAAGACTTTTGGGTTTTATTTTTGCCTCGAAGTGATATATTGTTTGAAAGCAAAACAAGGCAGGAGTGGGAGGCCTCAGAAATCTGAATGGCAAGAGAAATCTCTGCAAAACACCAAGGTGGCACTCTCAGCAATGAAACTGATGATCAATGACCTAAAGTGAAATCCTCATTGATGGAAGTATGGTGGTTAGTTCAGTTGAGCCAGAATTTCCTTCTTGTCCTTCAGGAGATGGTCTTCATAGAGTGGACTTTAGGCATTTGCAGAACAATATTGATAAAGATGTCTGATTTAATTTTTAGATGTAGAAATGGCTCTACATGGCTCCGACCCTGCGGTTTTGAAATCACTGGTGCTTAATCATACGGTCAGACCTCTGCATCAGAAAAGAGAGGAGACTGCCAGTGTTTCTACTAGTGTGCTACCCACTCTCCGTTGAGTCCAAATTGCAACTTATAGAGCTGGATTGCTGCTCTTACTCTTTTTATGACCTGAAGTTATTGCAGGAGCTGGTTTGTTCAGATCCTTGCACAAATAAAAAGGCATAGGTGTTAATGCAGTAATTAGGTCTGTTTGTTTTTTGGGAATGGAAAATACCTTGAACAGTATCGTGTCTAAGAAGGCTGTAGTTTTCAGACAGCCTCAGGGTCTGCTAGCTTAATTTTTCTATTATTTATTTTTTAATTGGGATGATGATGGGAATCCAAAAGCAGATTTTGTTCTTGTTGTTATTCTCATTGTGTTTCCTTGGCTTGTTCATTTTGCTTTTTGGCAATCAGTCACAGTAGAGCACATCTCCTCAGCAGTTTTCTTGAGCTGGGGCTTTAGATAAAGCTTGAAAGTCCTGGTCCAGCATAACACTCGATCGTGTATGTTCCCTTAAGCAAATGGGTTTTCTGTCTGAAGCTTAAGAGGTTGTTCTTACACTCCAAGTTAGACTCTAAATTATTTAAGTAGGAGCATAAACCCTTCAAAACATTGCAGTAGGGTTTCCATACCCATCCATAAATGGTAAAGGACCTGACCAAACCTCCCTATGTTAGCGGAAAAACTCCCTTTGACTTCATCCGGGTCTGGATCAGAGACAAATGAAGGGGATATTTTTCTTGCTAGGCAGCATTTCAGTGGTGATACTGTAACTGTCAGACTGAAGGAGATGATGGAGGGAGTGGCACTGAAAGTAAATGTCAAAGAGATAAAATATAGGTAGAAGTAATTTAATTTTCCTTCTTTGTTGGATCCGTTCATTTCATCTCGAGACTGAATGCAAGCTCAGCTCCCAGATCTTTGCAAAATCATCCAGACATAATGTAATTTGGGAAAATAAGTGGTCCACATTTTCTTGATGTGACAACATATGGATATTAGCATTTTTTCATTTCTCCAATCAATATACATAAAACATGCAGAAGGAAAACAAGTCATGCAATAGGAGTCAGATTATTTTTTAAGACTGTCAAGATTTTATTGCTCAGCAAATGAGATAAAGAAAGGATAAGTCAATTTAAAATAGCATTGGACAGCAGTGAAACAGATTGTCTCCTCCTCTCTATTTGTGTCAGCTTTTGGATTTCTTTTGTGGAGAACTTCTAATTTTTTTAGTAAGTACAGGGAATGGAAAGAGAGAAGGACTCTGCATTGCTTCTCTGTAATCCCTTTGCAAGAGTGACTCTTTTAATTTCCCAGAGGTTACCACCATGCTAACATCTTTTTTATTTTAATTTGAATTATGAAGAGTAGGAGCAGAGGGATCTTATTCAAAGATCTATTTCTTTTTTCTCCTTGAAAAGGAAATCCTTTACAATTAAGAATGTCTAATTAAAAAGTCTATGTTTTTTGTGGGGGTTTAGNACCTCAGTTTCTCAGGTGTGGCCACAAATGATAAAATTTACTGTGTAATTGGATTGTGATATATGAAAAAAGGTAACAGTCTGTACTGAGTTATTATTTTGCAGTGTTCCCATTTGTCCACCTGAAGTGGTTCACGTGTGGCGAAAAAATTAAGGGGATATAATTTGACTTTGCTGTAAAGAAAACATTAGAACACTCTCCTGCCCTCCAGCCAACAGTACAAATAACAAACAGTGGAAAAAGTGCTAAGATACAATTAAGAAGATACAATACATGTATATCAAACTTGTAGTTAGGGCTGACTTAAACAGAATTTAATATACCAGACACATTGCATTGCAAGTGAATTCTCATTTCACCAAAACACTAACAGATGTTTAATCAATAAGATGGACCATAAAGGGCAGCACAATTAGTAGGTCTGAGAAATGTTCTTGTGTGTTGTTAGAAAGCTGTAATTATGGACCAGATCTCAAAAGTGGTTTGCACAGATGACACGTAATACCAATATTCTAGCTCATAGCAAAGGCTGCATGGTGCTTTTAATACGATTACAGGCGCAAAGACACAACAACCCTGATCTTAGAGAATGCGTTTAAAGAAATATCAGAACTGTCACTGAATTAAAAAGAAAGCAAAAACAAAAAGGCAAAAACCAGTTTCCTGGACCTGGTTCTCTGGGGATTTTGTCACGTTTTTGCTGAGATGGGCAAAGACAACAACTCCACCTTCCCCAACATGCCTCCTTTTATACCCTAAAGCAGAAGACTCAAAATTGCGCCATCATCTTCCTCTCCCTCAGCATGGGAGACCATATAGAGCTGGTGCAGGCGGTGGTCCTGCCAGCGTGAGATGGTACAGGGGGCCTCAGTGGGAAAGGGAGTAGTCAAAGCAGATGAGAACATCCTGAAGGTGCTCTAATTTAGCTTGAGGAGGCAAGACTTCTAGGTCTCACCATTAACACGGTTTTATATTTCACAGTTCATGATGACTGGGCTCCCAGCTGATCAGCAGCACGTCATAATACCTATATTATCTGTTACTTAGCTCCCATGGTGGGTAGGAGAGGTTGCCTGCACTTGGAGCAGCATGGAAAGGAAGATTATTGCAGGAGCAGTCCTTGCTGTTTTGTCAGTGCCATCATACTGTTGAGCAGAGTGGCAACCAGGAAAATTACTGAGTTCATGGCTGTGATGTGAGGTTTGTTACCCTATTCTCCCCAAAAACTGTCTGTCTTTGCTATAATGTGACTGAAAAAAAGTGGAGGGAGTCCAACAAAACATTACTCTTCTTAAAATACAATGAAAGTTCTAGCTGTGCATCCTGCTCTTGAGTTTCTCCAGCAGAGAGAAGCCATTACTTAGATAGTGTTCTCCCATCTGCACCACATTCGGAAACATAATCCTCCTAAATTACTGGGATTTCAAAAATGTTGCCTTTGTGCATGAATTTGAACTTCCATATTTAATGGTTTAAAGAGATCAATACAGCAATGTTCAGCAATCTGGAATTGCTATACTTAACCTGTAATTACAGCTCTTTACTGAAACTTATAGCTGGGCTGAAGCCCTTCAAATCTTAGATTAATCAGACTCAGCATAGCGCCCCTGCCTATAAATTCCAGAAAGGTAGATTTATTTCAATATAGTGAATCATGCAGGTTTTGGCAACAATCTGTAGAGTATATATTGTCTATGGGAAAGTGAAGGAAGAAATATGGTTGGATGGATTATGTAGAGGGAAGAAAAATCCCCTTCAAAAGTATGTTCTAAAACTTAATTAATACATAGTCAACTGATTGGCTGGTGTGGTGATTGGCTTCATTGTATCTAATGAAGCTTCATCAATGTATGCCAACTGAGAATCTGACCAATAATTTTTCATGTAAGATTTATAAATAGTACAGAGGAAATACGTTGTCAGAAAATATGAACAGTAGCCCTATTAATGCATACTTTTAATTTAGTTATTCCCAAAGAGCATACATCTCATTGCTGCAGGCCTGAAGTAGTGCAGGTCAGTTTATCCCATGATGGATCTCCCGGGTGCATCCCATAATGAGTGTCCTGTTAAGTGCAGTCACAGGCTAACTCATGCATATACATGAGTGTGTCAATGGCTAGCAGGGCTGAGGCAGCTGAAGCCCCAGTGATAATAGATTCTGAACCTATTGGGCACAGGTACATGGCCTCTGCTCAACCCTGCTGGCTTCAGTCTGGATTGCACCCTGGTCCCAGCCAGCAGGGACCCTCACTGGGTCCTCACCACCTGTCAGCATGGCACCTAAAAGAAAGAGGACCTCCATCCTCAAATGGATGTCTCAGCTTCTTACCATAAGCCAACAGCTGATGCAGGAACAGGTGCCGAGGAGGACTACAAGGTTAATGGCCACGAATAGAGTGCCCATGTTAGGAGAAGAGATTGGGAAAAGTTTGGCTTGTTTAGCGTAGCAAAATGAAAGCTGAGATGGGATCTGATTGCTATCTATAAATACATCAAGAGGATAAACACCAGGGAGGGAAGAGAGCAATTTAAGCCAAAGGACAATGTTGGCACAGAAACAAATGAGTCTAAACAGACAATGAATAAATTCTGTCTGCTTACAAGAGGAAAGTTTCTGAGCATCAGAAGAGGGGACTAGCGGGAACTTAACTCCTGCCGAGACAGCATCTCGACACAGCACAGGAGCATGTGCCAGCTGGGAGCTGGACTTGGTGACCCAACGTGGTCACTTCCCATCTTCTGTCTGTCCCTTCTGAGTCAACAAACAGGTGGATGGATCATGCCCCTCGGCTTAACCACTCTGTCTACTCAGAGTCCTGTCCCGTGTGCTTCTCTAGGTAGCATATGTGTCCTTTCTTTGAGAATGTGAGGAGCCTTCAGGTGTTAGGCATGCTTGGCTCTGGTAGGAACTGTGCTGTCTTTCATATAATCTGCACAAGTCAGAAATTCAACTTACCCTGTGTATGACCATATATAATTTTAAATAGGATGCCATTTTAAATTGTATCAATTTTATGAAATTGAAGTAAAAAGGTAGTAAAAAAGTCAGAAGTTTGAAAAACTGATAAAGAAGAATTTAATGTAATTCTGATACTGATTTATTTTCATAAAAGCCTTTTTGGAAGCACTCAGACTGACTGTAAAAATATTTTTGGATTATTTTTTTGTTGTTTGTTTCATGACCTTGTATTTTTTTCTTTCCAGTCAGTATATAAAAACATAATCTAATTTAATGTAACTCATGAGAACAGACTTAAATTCAATTTTTGTGAATGGGAGCTCCTTCTAATATTTGAGACGGCGTATACTACGAGGGCAAAATAGCTGGCATTTTTTTACCTCCCTTTTGCTTTTTTGATAGTCTTTCCCATTGGTGCCTACAAGTTTCTAATTGCCTACATGTATGCATATGTGTACATGCATATAGTTAGATTATTTTTTTATGTTGTAATTTTTCCTCAACTCCTTCAAACAGAGACAAATTTGGTCTCATCTGTGCTTTATTAAGTTTTCAACTACCAGCGATACTTACCAAAAAACCCTGCCAGTTCAGATTTCAGCACTTTCTTAAAGTCATCAAGTCCTGATTTTATTCCGTAGCCCTCTGTTTAGGATATTTACATGGTAGGATGCAGGCATAGATTCAGTCCCTCTCTGCCTGAGAGCATCTTAACCCCCCAGCACCTCTTTTCCTGGTAATGTGTCTTAATACTTAGGTTTATCACCTATTAAAAAGGCCGGGGATGGAGAGCTGCTCTCAGTCCTTCCTGTTGGTGTTATTCCATTTTGAATAAATAATTGGGTCCCTTATATTTTAGCATCCTGACCAGCAGCTACAGAATCATCTGTGCCCCCTCACCAAATATTTAAGTATGCTGTTCAAAGTGGAGCAGTTTGAGCAGATGCACCTGAGGGAGGCCTGCTTCAGCCTGCACTAATAACCTAGCAGTTGAGAGACTCACTTGAGAGGTAAGAAACCTTGGGTCAAATCATTGCTCTGAATCTGTAAAGTACAAAAATAATAAAAAAAAAAATGACCTACTTTAATCTGGTTCCTATTTTCACCTGTTGTAAGTGGGTTCTTTATTATTATTTAATCAAACCAATATTTTTTCCCCAACTCAGCTGCCAAACAAAGCATTTCATGCCAACGCGCGGTGGGTTCACATAAATTCTTTCATGATGCTTCAGTACATTTGTGTCCAGTCAATTGCCTGAGTGCAGCAACTCTATACCATTTCGTACATTGCAAGTCTTAGGACAGGCGCTACACAATGCTGTACAGTAGAAAGACATTTGAGCTGGCTTTAGTTAGCTTGGGTACTGAAGCAGAATAGCCACATTAGCATGATACCTCACAAAAGTAGAGTAAATTAGGCCTGGAAATGTTGCACCCATTACTGTCACTACCAATTACAATAATTAATGTTATTCATCTCTAGGCAGCGGATTAAAACTGAACTAACCCATTAGTAACTGAATGTCATTGCGACTGGAGGGTTGTTGGATTGCCTGCGTGAAGGTGGTGATTTCATTTCAGTTTCTATTGGCAAATGGCCATGTTCTTTAAATGAATAATAAATGAATACACAACAAGCAAAATCTTGGCTCCCTGGAGCTCTCCATTAACTGAAATGGAGCAGGACATAAACACATGTGTCAATTATTGAAAACTTTATCATGATACCAGATATTTCTGGGTTTGAATACAAAAAGGAATTGAGGATTGAATGGATCACAGAGATGGAGGTGCCCTATTTCTCCTTTGGGAAATCCCTCTAGAATATGGGTGTTCACATACCCATTCATAAGTTTGTTAGTAGTTGAATGAATGTCTGCTGTGTTGTTGCTTGTTTGTACTACTTCCTGTTTGTTTATTAAACGATCAGTTACAACAAAACAAACAACATAAAGAACGAGTCTTCACAGAGGTCACCCCTCAGTCACAGCACATGTATTACTGTAATTGGATTATTTTATGCATTTCTGTGTAAGCACACCCTAATCAGTTCTCCGACACTGTTCCAAAAAATAAAATAAAACTTGAGTTTTAGAGACCCATTAGTTGCAATTTGCTAAGCATGGCTAGCGAAGAAGACCTCAGCCATAGTCAATTCTATAAATAGCTACTGCAATTAGACAATAGTTAAGTCGCTAGCTGATTTACTTCATCTGGCTGTAGGGTGTTTTCCAGACCTGACCTTCTTCATCCTTATACTCTTAGTTCCTATTTAACATATCCATAGGCAGCTGACGTGCTTTGACTCCCCCGAATATGGTTGCTTCTTGCTTGCACTTTGGTGAATGAGGAACAAGCAAGGACCATTGAACTCTTTAAGGAAGAAAACAAGACTCATGCAGTTTATTAAAGAGAACTACGAACAGGCTCTGTATGAAGTATGCATCACTACATTGGTTCCTAAGCTATTTGCCAGAGTTGGGTTGGGGTTTTAGTTTCTTGAGGACTGTTGGGGTTTTTGTTTGTTTGTTTGTTTGTTTTTAACATGCTATTTCTACACAATGTACAGGACTAGAAACGGGCCAAAATTTCACCCCTAATATGGAACTGACAATATCTAGCTGTTAGACTGCAGAAAGGTAAATAAATATTTGTTGTGTGTGTTGCTTGACAGAGTAGCCACGATGAGAAATTAACCTCATGGTTCTGGCAAAGGGGTGCTGAAGGAGAAAGAATGATCTCTCTGAGCTACATACAGTACAGTTATTGTCATTTGGATGAATGTGGAGCAGGAATGACGTCCTTTGCATCACACTTGGGTGCCTGGCATGCCACTCCTCTGGGAGAAGATACACTTATATTGAAGAAAGTCTACTTTTCATTTGTTTTCCAGCTGTGGCACTCAATTGCTGTATGTTTGTCCTCTTTTTTGACCTCCTCAGCATATAGTCATGTCCTGTTAGACTCTTAGGCTGTCATGTAAACCGAGCAAGACACATTCAGGTGTGGAATTTGAGGGGAAATCAATAACACACTGATTAGCGCACATGCCTCTCAAATGCTCAAACTTCCAGACTAAAGTCCACGAGCTCTCACAGACAGGATGAAGGTATAAATAATTATTAGACTCCTACTGCTTCTCAGAAGCTTATCTCTGCATTTTGCCTACAGTACTAATAGAGACGCAGCCTTCTAATTGCATTATATACATTATGTTACATTTGAGTCTTGGTAAAGCAAATTAATCAGCCGTGTCTAAAAATAATGACCGTGGCTCTTTAAGCTAACTGTGCGTCTCAGTCATCTAAAATGTAACTCCTACGTGGTTTGCAGTATCGCCCATGCTCATAGACAAGCAAGATGTTCATGCTGCAATATTTAGACTCTGTAATGCTTTCAGTATGTGAGGTGCTAATCTGCTAAGATGCTCCTGATAATCATCTTTTCTATGCCTTATTTGTCCTTATTAAATTACTGAAACCCCTGGGCTGGGACTTTTGACTATTTGCCTCTGCCCTACACAATCCCCTTTAGCTCTGGGAGCTGACCTGTGGGATGAAGCTTTAGATCAGAGTTTTGGATCCTGAGAAAGATTTAACTGTGTCAGTCAAGGTGAGCACCGTAGGTCTGTCCAGGAGGCTGCATAGGCCAGGGCTCTGCAGGGGGTAGCTGGACAAGTGGCGGGAACCATTATGGTGACAAAGCTGCACAAGTCTCTATTTCACACCAGAGGAAGATGGCTTTGAACTCTTTTTGGGACCTCCTTTGTGCAGACTTCCAGAATGTAAATCACTTGTCTCCCACATGCCCTGAATTCATCATCTGTGCACAGGTCCTGTGAGCCTTCAACACAGCTCCAGCTGGTAGCCACTGGCTTTGGCTATGCCAGTAACAATATATTAGATTGCCACAGGAGAGATTAGAACAGGAGGGTATTGCTTTTTCTCCCCGTGTTGCAGGGAAAGGATATGTTTCACAGTCTGTGCCAATTGGAGAAGAACTCTCGTGAGACTGCATTCTATAAAGGAGTTTATTTACTCTCCAGCAAAAGAGTTACCCAGCAGTCAGGCTCCTGGCTCCGTTGCCATGCTCTCAGCACTGCCTATTCAGTGCTGCAAGTTCAGTAAGCTGCAGAGAAAACCCACTGGAGAGACACGAGAACAGCACAACTAGCTGAAGCTCTGTTGAAGAGAGAGAAAGAAGTTTTCAATTCTTAATGTGGCAGTAAATGCCATATTGTACAAACTGCAGTAGCAATAGCTGTGGAATGGCACCCCACACCTCAACACAGGATGGTGGTATGACCTAGTGGGTAGGGAAGCTCTCAGTAATCCTTTCTGCTGTTTTCTTCCCTACAGACACCAAAATTCACAAAGTCCTTTTTGGAATTTTCTTTTTCAGTTTCCTCTTTTGACAAGACACAGCTGGCACTTTTATTCATCATCCATCAGTACAGCAGTTGCAATGCCTCACTGCAATCTTTTTGTCTCCATTGTTGCCCTGTTTTCTGTTGTGCTGGCTGTAAATGAATCAATTTGTGCAATTAGCACTGGAGCTGTAAAGTGCCTAATAGCAGGGAAAACAGGAGCCTGTGTGCTGAGGAAACTAGATGCACAAAATGACGCAACTATATTGGGGGGTATCATGTTGTGCAGCATCTGACATTTTTTCGTGAACAAAAGCAGAATATACCCATTGCAGTTTCAAGGTATTTGGAGGTATTTTAGCAGTCAAGCTCTCAGCCAGAAAATTTCTGAGACGTACCACTGATAATAAGTCTAACACAGACTTCTGTGGCGTGCCATTTGGCATCAATATAAAGTATGTGCTTCAGAATCAGCAGACTTGGTGTTTGAAGTAGTCATTGGCTAATTTAAAACTTTACGTAAAACTAAGATTGTCCAAGGACTTCTTTACCCAAAGAAACGGAAGTTGTTCATTCTGTCTTCAAATGAAAAATGGCAATCTGGGTGCTTTGCTGGCACAACAGAACCAACGTGAGAGGGCATACAGGAGAGTGCAATTTGGTGGCAACTAGGCTTGCATTTGAAGCCTGTGATTGCTGGAACTTAAAAGGTGCCACGAGCCAGACTCAAGTTGTACATGAGCGCAACTAATAGCATGTCACAGAGATCCGAACCTTCAAAAATACGTGCAGAAAATTCAGGGCCACGGCTCAAAATGATTGATCTCAGCTATATTGTTGCCCAGCTTTTCTAGCCCAGGTGGTTTTATTTCATGAACAGCAGGCATCGTGCCAAGAAAGACTTCTGGCTGGACAGTCCTGGAGCCCCGATGAGGAAGCTTGTGCTAAAATGCTGTCCTGACCTTTAGAGAGGATCTCAGACTGACATATTCATGCGTGGCTGTCTGCATATAGGATCCAGCACCAGTATCCACTAAATAAGATTTCTCATGGTTTTCCACTGAATTCAGTGGAACTGCTCATGTGTGTAAATGTTACTCAGCTGCATATATAGTGTCAGGACCTCAAACAAGATGGACAAGTTAATTATAAATAGGTCAAAATGTGATGAAACTCAAGTTGCAGTTGCAAAGTTTGCGTTAGTTATTAAATATTCAGGCTACTGTCATACTCGGACTGATTGCTCTAAGGTTACGAAGCAAGTCTCTAATATTTATGACATGTCTTGTTCACTTCTTCTTCTTGACACTGTCTTGAACTGATGGAGACAAGGTGATAGATTTTTTTTCAAGCACCTATAACCCTTGTGTCTTAATGTTTGCTTAGTGCAAATGTGGAAGGCAAGAATTTGAGGATATACACTTTACGGCTGAAAAGTTTAGAAGCAAACAGCTCTTACTTTGTGGTAGAAATACACATACTCAATATCGTGCCAATATTCACTCACTATATTAGTGATATCACATGCTATATTAGAGGACCTTTTGAGTTTTTCTTTGTTCTGCTTTTCCCCTTTGTCCTACTCCTATCACACAAAATTCTTTTAACTACAGATGATAAGGGGTATACAGTAGGTAGATTCCTAGATTGAGCTATCATTTATATGTCAAGCATCCATTCTCTTTGCTTTTAAGAAAAAAACACAGCCTTGTGCCTTTAGCTTTGTACTAACACATAGCTGACACCAACTGCCCCTCCCATTACCACCAGCTTAAAAGATGTTCTGATATTTATGAATGCACAAAGTCACACGTCTCATTTATCTCCAGACTTGAGGCCCCATTATCATGTCAGCTCACTTACTCAACCTGAAATCCTTACGGAGAGAAATTAAAGAAAAAGGTGTAACAGAACAAATATCCTTTAATCAATTGCCCTCTGACATCTCTCACTCAGAGGTTGGAGCTTGCAAAAGGAATTAGTGTAATAAGCTCAATATGTACAGCAGATGGCATGGACATTATAATAAAAGTAGATGAAATAAAACCTCAAATCATTTGTAATGATTTACAACTATTGATCCTACTAAAGCATTTCTCTTCCTTCAGGGAAGGGAGTAAAGAAGGAAACATTAGCTGGGTGCTTTATTATAAATTGTATACTTTTTTCCCCTACATACTGAGCTGAAAAAAACATTGCACGTAGAAAATCTCTAAGCATTCAGGTAAAAAGCCTTTTATATAAAAGTTTAAATAAATTTGCTATCTATTCCAAGGAGTTCAAATAGGATTTCAAAGTGATATTTTAAACAAAACTGCTTTATGAAGTGATTTTTGGGGAAAAACTACGTATCTAAATCTCTCAGCTTTATGGGGCATATCCATCTGCATCAGTCACATTGCATTATGTTGTTTCACAAAATGTCATAACATCTTATAGGACATATTTTTTCTGAAAACCATTTTTACTTAAATGGTAGGGTACACTGCTCACAAGGAAAGCGAGATTAGCTGGCAGGGTACTACAATATAAAGCTGAAGGGAAAAGAGAAATACCAAAGACAAGAAACTTAATTCAGCTGTCTCTTAGAAATAATATATTCTGAAGAAAGGGAGGAAAAAAATCTAAAGAACGGTATGCCTGCACGTGTATTAGCAGGCGATAAAAAGTGTCTAAACCTTGATTTAGGCATGCTCAATCTCAGATCCCAGCTCAGAAATTTTTTTTTCTAATGGGGGCTGCACATATGTCATTGTGATTGCTACAGTGAGGAGTTTCATTTCCAGAGCTCACTCCAAAGCCCAGAAGATGAAAGAAATGACATCTGTATAAAGTTTAAGCGTAACTGAGTTATCTGCTGGTTACGTGCTTCTCAGTTCAGGGAACTATTTGCACAGCTTAACTCCGTCTTTAGGCTAGCATTTGTTTAATGCAGCTGGCCTCGAAACTATTCAGCACACAATGAAAGTTACGCACTAAATTAAAGCTGTCATGCAGACTTCGGACCTTGTTAAATTATTTAACCTATTAGTGTAGCTGAGAATTAATTTAAGTAAAGAAAACTTACCCCGTGTTAATTTACAGAGCTTAACAATGCCTCATATGCAGCAAACAGGTAAGTTAAACATGGTTGGTTTTTTTTTCACCCAAACAGCACTGATTTACACAAACAGCTGTAATTCTTTCCCTTGCTGAGAGGAGAGACTTTCAGACCCCTTGGACAGGTCCATTAATGTAAACACGGGGACTGATTACTGGGGATAAAGCTTATAAGACTACATGCTTTGCTATACAACGTAGGACACCAAGTGGCAAACAGGGTGGTGACTGAATATTGCCAAAATTAGTATTACTGGGTTTATTAACAGTTACACAGCTACGTTATGTACTTTCCACAGGGATCTAAACTTTCTAATTGGAGAGTAGCATCTCATTATGCTAGGTGCTGTACCAACCCCTCAGAGGGTCAGCTGTTGAAGGACAACACTTGTCCGAAATGAGTTTTACACTCCCAGGTGCAGCTAAAGTCTGTTCAAAGGAGGGAAGCATAATTTCTTACGAAATTTTGGCGCTGTTTCCGTTTTCCTTGGTTAAAATTTGTCCCGTGTTTTAAAAAAATAAAAACATCATCTGTACCATTTTATCACTGTTTTAATCAAAGTTTGACTTGAATTTGTTACAGAATCATTCTTCTCATTGTGAATAAAGATACAGTACTGAGAAATAATGGCAAGTTTCTCACATGAAACTCCAGTGGAAAACGTTTCCTGAAACCTCTCCTTACCAAAACCAAACAAAAAAGGCATGTGACAGGCTGTCATTATAATAATACAGGAGAGGAAAATGAATAATCAAAAGAGGCTACAGCACAGGAAGGCTGAGGCTTTGCTGTGTTCACCTCCTGGCATGCTATTTTTACCTAGCCACATTCCGTAAGCCTTGTGGTGAGGCAAAGTTATGCTGGAGGAAGTAAAGGTCCCACTGGCACGTGGGCAAGGAAGGCAGTGAATCCTGCTGCCAACATTGCCCCGGAGTGAGGTGATGGCCAGGCTGGGCAGAGGTGGGGGAAGGACCCTAGAGCTGGGCAGAACAGCTTGTCTTTGAGTCAGTAGGGTGCTGTTGTTGGTGTGAAGGTCCCTACCCTGTGCCCACAAAAAGGAGTAATCAACATTAACTCACACCTTGACGGGCTGTTGCAACTGAGCCTTCACTGCAGGCAACCTACAAGGAAGACACAGCTACTCTTATCTATATTCAGGGTGATTTGCAAGACACTCTCCATATATTGATGGGGAAATTTGCAGAACAAGATGGATGCTCTAGAGCTTCCAAGCTCAAGCACTAAATTCTTTCAGCTATCAGCAAAAGTTTGTTAATAAATTAAAAGCCTGCCCTTCCTTTTGTTTTCAGCATAGTGACACCCCATGATGGCCGTCATGTTTTCTGCTCTGATATAAAGACCTCTTGCAGTCCCTCAGTGGCCCCCAGCCCCTCACCCGCACCAACTCTTTGCTTTTCTGGGAGGTGCCACAAGGAAGCAATAGATCCACAGTTTGGCACTGGAGGGATGGGAGCCTGCAGCAGGGCCGTGGTGCCAGGCTGCACCCAGGGGGATGTGCCAGGTTCTGCCAACAGGAGGGACCCGTGCAGCTCACATCAAGCTGGCACGCTCCAGAGCACACCTCTGCATGACCCCACAAGGGACCCAAGAGACATGTGCCCAAGACATGGCTCCACGCCCCGGACACTCCGGGGTACACCAGCCCAACAGCGGTGCACAGGCTCTGACATGGCAGCGGGTGAGAGGCAGGGCAGCGAGCACTATCCTCGCCGGCAGCCTGGCCCACCCCTGTTCCCGGCCCACAAGGAGGCCTGAGCACCAGCTGTCAGGGCAAGCTCTGCCCTCTGCTCCCCAACCAGAGTCGGTATCTGGTACGAAGCTGGCTTTATATGTGGTGCCCTCAAAAAACAGTTAGGTTTTGTCCAACCGAAGCTTCCTTTCCATTAACATTGCAAATTGAAATCTTATTGAGAAATTACTACATGTCATTTCAGAAGATTCATTTGGAAACAGGCGGGTGGGAGGAAACTTGCTCAAACTGTATCAACCGGGTCTGTCAGACCAGCGAGCATCACTTCAGAGTAAGGAGGTTATCCATAGATTTGAAAGGACTATTTGAGCGAGACTTTCTACTGTATTTTAGGCTACCTCTGTCTTCTAACCCAGGCCTTCCTTCCATGCTTGAATCTGGATTTTGCAAGTGGCTTTTTTCCAAGACCTTTGCATTCTGTATTTTCTTGATACATCCCCAGACAAGCAACCGTATACCTTCTGTCTCGTTTGTCATGGTATAATGGCTAACCTATGTCAGAGCTGGTTGTGTAAGGTTTGCAGCATGAACAGGGTCTGCTGCTGAAAAGCCTTTGTTTTCCAACACTGTTATTTTCATTTAGAAGTCATGATGTGACTATAAGGGAGGAGCAGAACCCTATTCTTTCTTTTTTTTTGATTAAAAAAAAATGAAAGCAACACATACAGACTTATGGCCCCAGTAAAACAAAACAAAAATGGCTACAGATGAACCTTTAGGAATGAAGAATTCAGTGCAAATCCTGAACAAAACAGAGATGTTTTTCATTTTTCATGAACATTTTACCTTTTTCTTTCTTTTATCAAACATTTTGACTACCTTTCCTTCCACATATTTAACCTTCTGTTTAAAGCTTTTGTTATAGCAGCTTTTAAAAATTAATGCATTAGAGAGAGGCAAAGAAAACAAAAAAAAAAACCACTCTAACATAACCACATTTAGTCACACTTCAGTGGGGCTGAAGGATGATGTTTGTATGAAAGTCCTTGAAGAATGTCTCCTGGGACATTGCTCCCAAGAGAAGTGGTGGTTTCTAGGCTGATAATCTCTCTGCAGCATGATAAAAGCAAAATAGCACTGGTTGAGTGCTGGGAGTGCTCCATCTGTATCCTCCTGCCCCATCTGAACACTCAGCACACCCACTTACACACAAGGTAAGGTTTTACAATAACGCAGAAGGTGGTCTCTGTGAGATAATTCCTACTTTTCCAGAAGAGGAGAAAAAACCCCATTCCTGTAGCTTGAGTAAATGACACAATTGTTTCTCTGCTTCGGGATTCTTAAAGGCTAGCGAGGAGCCGCAGAAATCACCAGCAGTTAGGAACAACTGAAAATAAGCCATTGAAAGAGACAAAAAGAAATAAGACAAAGGAAGGGCATCATGGCTGGATCTTGGGTATTGTTTAGCTTCCAACGAGCTTTCATGGCTGTTTCTACAACCTTATTTTTCAGACGTCCCCCCTCCCACTGTGTTAATGAGGCGGGAAGTGACCTGCCTACTTATTTTCTGGCTTCATACTTAGCAACAGGGCAACATGCTGAACAGCTGACTGTGTGCAGGGTATTGTGGATAAGATCCACACACTATGTGACTGATGATTGTAACATCTCTGAAAAAGTGTACACCAAGTTCCAGATTTGTATTTGCTTTGGGTAGATAATAGCATTTTCTCTCAAGCAAGCTTTTCTTTCCTTTCTCCACAGCGTGATCATCAGGCATCACGCTGAAGTGGCACATATATTATTCTAATTAACTCCCTTAAATTTAGGGAGGAATGCCTCTGTAACTGCATGGGGCTCAATAGAAATTCCCCATGAACTCCACACATTTCACTCCTGTCAGTATTTGCAAGCTATAAGCAGCTCACATACATGCCAACTCCATTTGCAGAGCAGCTCTGGTTTTGGAGCAAGGCTTTCCCCCCCCTCCACATCCCTCTTTCTCTTGCAGCCTGTGGCCTTTGTCTCCCATGCTTTTTCCCATTTGTGAATGTTACCGGGGAGCCTTGAGCATAGACTGAGGAGGGCATCGCCATTGGTGGTACATCTAAGAGAAAGTGTCTGGGATGTCGGATCTGTGAGTTAGCACCACTTACGTGATTCTCTGCCCCTCTGCAGGAAGTGTTTTTTCTGTCCAGCATGTGGTCATCATCCGCGTTTCAAGAGTTGCCTGTGTTTGCCTTTGAAGTATCTCTGTGGCCACAGTAAATGTGCAGGCTCCCTGCAGTGAGAGAAATGTGCGACCGGGCAGTGGGAGTGGTGGGCAGCTGATGTAGACACAGGATGAGGTGTGCTCATGATCTATGTGAGCTGATAGAAGAAATGACCAAGAAACAGAGCAAGATGTAACCCTTGATTTGGAGTAATATTGCATCTGCCCTAGCTCTGAACACAATTGCATCTTCCTTTTCCCCTTTAACAAAATCCCGCAGAGATTCCCTTGGAGAGCACAGTGGGCTAGGAAGAAGTAAAGCTTCGGCTGGAAACCAATTGCTTTCCAGTTTATGAGCTTTCCAGCTTCTTCCAAGATCAACACGGTAAAACAATACAGCTGCATACCTGCAGACAATATAATGGCAGAGCAAATTGCTCTCACAGAAGAAATGCTGTGCTGCTGCACCCCAGAAGACCCTTTCAAAAGTCCATGGAAGAGCTGTGTGGATCGCTTTGACATAGACAGGAAATGTATTTCTTTGTGCATAAGGTAAAATGACAGCTTTTAAACTATGAAAGCAGCTGCAAGTTATATGTATTCATTTCATGAGACGTAACAGGCTTCCAAATCAAGTAACAAACCTTAAACTGGGGGACACAATCAGACATAGTTGAGACAGGAGCTGAGCCTAATGCAAGATTCCTCTCCCTAGTCTATACTAAGTTACATTTCACATCCATATAGCCTGAAGCTTCAGCATTTCTCGGGAGAAAATGTGTGAACGGGTTAAATCCCAGGAGGACACTAACTTATTTCAATAGTTTTCTTTAAAATATTAACTGTTTCCTGACCAACTTTTGTCAAAGAATGTGTACTCAGCTATGCATAGATGTTCATAGCACCATGTATATCCACAATATATTCCTTTGACTATATCAAAAAGGTTCCTGAAAAGAATTAGTTTCTGTTCCCAGCTCTTTTCTGACATTGTGTGTCACCTTGCAGAGAGCACTGGACATTTTGATCTCCTCAGAGGTTAAATCGTTGGAGACGCTTGTACTGTGGCTAACTCAGGGGAACCTTGATCTCCCCTGTTACATCTCAGTGATGCAGTAATCTAAGTAACAGTAGGCACATCTCTCAAAAGACCATGCTGAGCTGTATGCCTCTATTGCACATCTAACTGCTACCATGTGTGACTGTATACATATGTGGGTGCTGCTTCAGCTTTTCAACCTCCAAATTCTGAAGTACAGCAAAGTTGACGACTACATTAAATCTTTGTTAAAGGCCAACAGAAAAGATCCCTGAGGAACACCAGCTTCGCACGAAACATGAAACATCCCTTGTGTTAACTTAACTTGTTTTAACTGCACATTGAGAAGGTATCATTTGGCTTGTTTTCCCCAATTAGAGGGTGCCACGTGCAGTGCATCCCACCAACCAGGAATCAGGCAGAGCTACCCTGGGACTTCTCACTGACAGTGAAGGTTGCAAACCCTCCTTATTAGCATGCAGCCTACTAAAAGAAGTGTAAGTAAGGCTTTGCATTAAGACAAGAAAGAGTCTGTGCCCGAGAATACTGATTGCTGTGAACAGCAATGCTACAGTGGAAGGCATTAGGTGGGAGAATGCTTTTGAGAGCGGACTCTAAAAAGGGTTTGGCTGTTTCAGGTCAAGCACTTGATTTTAAGGGACACCTAATTGATTTGTGGTCTAAACCTGGAGTGAGCATCTTTCCACTTTTCACAGTGAGGGTCTAGGGAATTGCATTTTCTCTTCAGGACTAGTGCTTCAAAAATCAGGGGTGATTTTGAGCTACCAAGTTCATACCTCAAGCTGAACTTGCCTTGCAAAATCACACGAGGATTTTGGTTTGTCTCTTACAGGATTTTGATGGGATGGGGGCAGAATGCAGCCAAACAACTGCCTGCCAAGCAAGCACCAGGTTCAGAGCTCAGCCTGATCTCCAGAAGCTCACAGCTTCGACAGCTTAGGCCCAGCTTCCTCTCTGATCTCCAAGGGAGTCTGACTGCGTTACTCCCAGTCAATCCACAGCTTTTTCATGAAAAGAAGTCCAGCAAAAAAGTGGTCACTACCTTCAACCCAAGCTCTGTAGTAAGTAAATACAACTGCATACAAATCGCTTCTCCCCAGAAATATGTCCTTGCATCTGTCAGAACTGATGCCTCTGCTCAGGTAACGCCGGAGGTCCCCAGTGCCACCGGCTCCCAGGGGAACTGAAATGAAGGGGAGAGCCAATGGAGGGAAACATGCTACACGTCTTCCCACCCTGCTAAGCTCTCAGACTCTCCTAGAGCCTCCCGGAGTGTCTGTTGCTTGTTTCAAGTCATGATAGACATTTTGGGTAGCACAGTTCAGGTTCGAGCCTGAATGTGTGAATGCGGTAACAGATTTGGGGGAGTTGTGATAATAAATTACCTTCTGTATTGTATTTAGTCTTAAGGTTACTCAGGCAACCTAGATATCAATATGCATATAACCAACTAGGTATTGAATCAATTACTGTTTTCTGCAAAGCATTTGCATTCTGTACCTTGTTATGAAAGTGATCTGCTGGCACCATCAATTAGTATTTGCCTCGCATGCATAACCCTATTACTAGAAATAAACTCTTGTAATTATTACCTAAAAGCATAGGTATTTGTACTGCTTTCCCATTGTGATGGTAGTTTTTAACTGGCATGTTTGGTTCTTATCAATATACTCCTGTAGCGGAGGATTTTCAGGGCTGCCTTTAGTTGTATTGTGTAGAAAAAGCTTTTATAGGAAATTTTTGTCTTAAAAAGGAGAGTCTGCAGGTCTTGCTCATAATTTGTTCTCCATCATCTTTGTTAGCAGTGATGCTGGAATTGAAAGGTATGGTCCTTAAAGAGGCTCTGCCCTACTCATTTACAGGGAAAAAGTTACACATTTTGTATGTGGTTCTTCATAGGCCTCCTACAATTGCCTTTTAAAGCTTTTCTACATACTGGCTTCCCTCAGAGGCCACAAAAAAGGTCACAGACATTGACATTTGAAGATATCTAGCTGACTCTGTCTTGTAAGTATCCTGGTCTGGGATCCAGGTCAAATAAGATGCATTTTTCAGTTTCATATAGGTTTGTCTTTCTCTGCAGTGAGGACGTGTAATAAAAGTGTAATAAAAGAAAATGCCTGTGTAGTATTGGATGTAACATGGGACTATAAATGTAGCAGATTACAAAGCAGTACCTTTGGCCGTGATTGGAGAAGGGCTCTGTGTTTCAGTCAGCCCTACAAAAGGTGGCAGAGTGAAACACTCCGCTGCCAGAAGTGGTAAGAGCTGCCTGTCCGTGCTGGAGGTCCTGCGTTTCTCCATTCGTGCTCCAGGGTGAAACAAGGCATAGTAACGGCAATTTACTATGTCACACAAATGTTCAGCTTGAGTACACGACTTGCATTTTTTTCCCCAGAATTCAATGAGAAAAGACAGAGTTATAAAAATCATCACTGAACCCTCCTTATGCACATTTGCAAATCTCGCTGGGTGTCTATTTTGAGCAAAATATGGTAAGGTAGAGAAATCTGGTCCCAGCTCATTTTCAGGACATGCTTAATTTTATGCATATGAGCAGTCCCACTGACTTCAGTGAAACCACAGAATTCTTTAAATGAAGCATCAAGATAAAGCCTGTTACAAAAAATACAACACAGAAACTCGTGAAATGTGACCTGTGAAATTTTCACCTCTGATTATCAAGCTTTTCTTTCCCTGTTAACCAAAATATTTAAGTTATTCTGGAATTTAGATGTATTTTTAAAGAGGAGTAATAACATTTCATGGTCATAGATTGCTAAATGCATAGATAGCTTCTCCACCCTCTACACCTCAATGCACCAAAGAGAAACTAAGCTACAACTTAGTATAAACTGGCTTCTTTATTTGTTCAGGCTTTGCGACACAATGACTTTTAATTAGCACAGTCTGAAGTCTGTTTGTAGGCCACAGTTAGGGCAGATATCAGATAAGTGATTTTGGAGGTCATAGGTTTTGTCAGCCTGACTAAAAATAACTTTGAGTAGACTGATTTTCAGAAGGGTGGTAGCTTCTTAACACTTTCCAAAACTGGGGCTTCATCAGTAGGGATTTTAAGGACTCTCTCTCCGGACACCCTGAAACATTAGGGCTTTGCTCCTTGTGGCTAGAGCAGTAAGTTGAAACAGATGACAGACAACTATGGACAGGACATTCTGCAGCTATATTTATCTTCAGAGACTTCCTAAATATTGTCTTCTTAAAATTCTTCTGGTGCTAGCCCTTTTAAGACAATTTTAGTCTCAATTAAACCACTTAAATAAAGGGATCGTCCATACCTGGAAGGGTCAAAAAGAATCTCTTTGCTTTCATGGACCTCATCTTTTTCAGTTTTAATTGTAGTAGGGATTGGATACTCTGGGTTTAGTCACAGCTGTTAAGCGCACTGTCACAAGGAAAGAGATGAAAAACAAAGAGCAATGAAGAATAGTAAGGGGCTGGTGAAGCTGGTTAGCAGGTAGGATAGGGAGATCTTGACTGATGGGAGACATGACCCAGTAGAATTGTTTGGTACATGGTCTCGCCACATACATGTGGTTTCTGACAGAAGAAACTTGAATACCAACCATAAGAGCTTTGCAGTTCGTTCTTTGTGTTGAACACCCAAGACGAGCGTTGCAGAAATACTCTACTGGTCTTAGTTGTCAGCAAAGGGCACTCAAGAATACCCAATAGATTGGATGTTTGAGACCTGTGCAATTGATTACAGCTGATCATTACCGATGGTGTTTGCTGTATACCTTTTTCATCAACCTCTTGCTAGCAGTAAGAGGGGGAGTTACTGCCCGTTTGGTTCTGTACACTTTCTCATACTTGAGAAAGGGAGACAAACTCATAAAGTATCATCTGACTGACTGACTGTTCAGTGTTGTGCATTTAGGAGTTAGGAAGTACCTACCTGAAGCTGAGTCTCCTTACATCTTTAAATGCTCAGACTGTGTAGTCCTATGCATAGAGATCAGTATTCGCAGCTGATCAGTTTTCCTAGAGCTGGTCAAATTAGTAGTCTCCATTAGTTACCCAGGCAGGAAATTACCCAATTTCTGGTAATTTATATCTCATATTCCACTAGTAAAATATGTATTTGAAAATAATTTATGCAAGGAAGTATCAGTGATTTTGATTAGTCACCACTTGCTAATATTTTTGAGACAGTACAGGCTTCTAAATCACATCCTGCTATTTCTGCCTCCTTAGTCCATAATTTAAAAAAAGCAAATGGAAGCCTAGTAAAGGACACCTAAAAAGACAGAAAACCTTGTGGTTTTGGTCTGATTTTTCAGACTAATTAGCACAACTAAAGACATTTCAAATGTTTTACAAACATTTCCAGAAAAAAAGATAGAAACTCTGAATTATTATGATTGGAGCAGCTCAAAATTCTGAATTCCCAATGTTGTAGGAAGTTCTGAGATAGCTAAGGTTTTTTTCTGATTTTGGAATTAAAATTAAAATATTTAAAACTGCTAAATAAAGAGGAAACCCAAAATATCTCGTCTTGGAATTCTTAGTTACGAAACAAAATAGTCAGTTGTTCTTTACTTGTGTTGTTACCTTGGACATCCTGAAAGATTAAAGAACAGTCTGGAAAGCCCCAACATAAAGTAAGGCAACTAAATAACCTGGAAATCTGAGATGTGACTGAAGTTTTCTAGGCTTCCAGAAATGCTTCTCCAAAGCCAAAAAGCAGCGTTCCTGAAAGCTTTGGCTGAATCAGTATGACTGGGCACAGGCCTAAGATAAATGGCTGTCAAACCACTCATTGACTCAGTGAAACTGAGCTATTTCTGCAAGCATTTTGCTTTCAAGGAACAACATTTCTTCCCTATAAAGAAAACTCTTTGTATTGCAATATCTCTTATGAGCTCTGCTGATGAGTGATGTTGATCCACAAATAACTGTGGAGTTATCACTTCATGTTGACTTGCATAAATATTGACTGTGTAATGAAAAGTTCTAGTTTTTAATATGCATTTTAAATGAAATTTGACTGATTTCTACATGTTCTCCAGAATTTCTGCTGCACGTTTCAAACTGAATTCTGTTTTTTGTATGCAGAAGCATATTTTCTGAAGTAAAAGAGGCTGCCCTTTGCAATAGCTCCATTTTTACTTCTTGAGATAAGGTGAATGAGTGTGCTGTTTAATTATTTAAAAAGTGAAAGCTAATGGACTTCCTATAGTGTGGTTTCTTATAATTTCCTAGAGCATCCTTCTCTGTATACCTGTGTGCGGTTCCTCTCTGTCTTCATAAATCAAGTCTCATGACCAATTGCAGGAACACCTGGGGAACAGAATGCAATGTTGTAAAGAAATTTCTTTGTACCAGGACATCATTCACTTCAATTTAAAAAACAAATAAAGGAAAGAGAAGCACAGCCATATAATCAGATTCTTTTTCTTATTGCAGTAAGCTTCACTAAAGACCTCACATCTTTGACTATTGCCCTTTATCCTGTCATCTCTACTTCTTGGGATTGTTTTGCTTAAATGGAAAAGAACATGTTTAACTTTGTAATACAAAACACAGCTGAAATCATTGACACTTCAATCAGTCTTTATTGTGTTGAAATCGCAGTAGGATATCCCTTACTTAGACTGTAGTGGCACTAAAGCAGAATTGATTTCGATGTAAGAAGGAATGGCAATCGTATGCAAATATATAAATCTCAGTGCAAACAAAGAGAAACACGCAAACAAACTTGCTGTTGGCAGAGTTTGTTTTAATTTTCAAATGTAATAAAATATACGAGGTGAAAGGAAACAAAGAAAAAAACCCCAAGATTAACTAATCAAGTCACCTCCTGGCTGAAGTCTTCACAGTCCTGCTGTTCAGAGGCAGTGAGCATTCAGATCAGTTACCTGCAAAGTGTGAATGCTGCAGCAGAGCTTCTGTTGAGAAAAGCTTTCTCAAAACATTTAGAAAACATATTTAATCCTAAATGTTTCTGATCCAAATGTTACGCAATTGAGTGCAGATCTATGATGTGAAAGCAGTACGCTGGCTTCCATCCACAAATGAACTTAATGTTCAAACAAATCACTATGTTGTCTAAAATGCATGTTAGAAAAGTAAGTAGCAGGTGACGTTAAAGCACTCCACAAATGTATATGATCAAATAATTTCAGAGGAAGCCTGCAAGCATTTGCACCTCAAAAAAATGCTAAATTAGCAGCACAATAGAAAAATAAACAATGAAAGTAGAAAGGAAAATATGAGTGTAGTAACAGTCCAAAAATGGCAAAATTCAAATAGCAGAAACAGGTGGAGATGGCTCAACAAGGAGCTCAGTGGATTACTCGCGGATTACTTTTAAATCTGTGTTCAAATCCTAGTTTTAACTGCAACTGAAATAAGCCTGGTGACCTGAAATTTGTCTGCAATGGAAAGTAATCCGCATGCTAAAGACCTCAAGAGTCAGAAGAGGTTCTCCGTGTTCCTAGGTGACTTACAGCAGGCAAGATCTGCATCCACAGGCAGGCCCAGGTCCTCCATCTGTCCTTTGACGTATAATCTTATCTCAGTAGACACACAAACCCGACCATTTAGGTTTACTTCTAGCACATCTGTGGGGAATAAATGTAGGAACTGAAAAAAACATAGCCTGGACAATAGAACAGAGCCTATGAGGATGATAAAGTTCAGATTTAAAGAGGTGATCTAAGGTGCATGTATATGCAATTTATCATGCCAAAATGGTCGCTGTGTCAGTGAAGCACTATGCAAATACGTACCCACATGTATACACATACACAGGGTCTCCAGACTATTAGTCCAACTGTTGATTAAAACCTCTCCTTATTAAACGCAAGTAGCAGAGTTGCTGCGTGTCCTGTAGCACATCAGACGTGAAGGACACAAGCCAGCCGGCGGGGTGATGTTGGCTTGGTGGCTCCTGCTGTACATGCCCTTCATGCTACTTCTGGCCTGAGTGGACCCTCCCTGATCCAGAGTCAGGCCACCCCTTCCTCCCTTCCTCGGTCCCCTGGGAGCCGCCTGCAGGCCTCCCAGTGGCCCACGGGCACTCAAGATACAGAGCCAGACTTCATTATGTTGGGTGCTGTGCAAATACAGAGAAAAAAAGACGGTTTCTAATGAAAGGAGGTACAGAGAGAGAGTGACAGAGTGGGTGCCCCATCTCTCCAAGTATTCAAGGCCAGGCTGGATGGGGCTTCGAGTAACCTGGTCTAGTGGAAGGTGTCCCTGCCCATGGCAGGCGTGCTGGAAATAGATGATCTTTAAGGTCCCTTCCAATTTTAATCAGTCTATGATTCTATGACATAATAATGCTAACAGACTTTCCAGTCCCTCCAGCAGGCCGTTGAGTGCCTACGAGTTGTACTTCACAAGTTACACTTTCTGTATTAGGCCTTCTTAGTCTAAGTTAGGCCAGAGAGGGAAGTCAAGGGAAGACAAGTCAAAGGAGATGGCAATTGCTTGAAGTTAGAGCATTGGCTGCAGTAACCCAGACCAAGATCCATCTAGACCTGTCCTGTGTGCTGCAGAAGTTGTATGTACCTGCAAAGAGACGAGTGAGAACATACTTGGACAAGTAAATGTGACACCCCCTGAGCATTGTCCCAGCCTCCAGCTGTACTCAGCTCAGGGGATTTCCTCACCCTGACATGGTTTGCCTAGTAACTCTCAGCACATCTACTCTCCAGTGGCTTGTCTCATCTGTGTCCTTGGAACCACGTCAAATTTTGAATCCACGGGCTTGTTTGCACCCTTAGCAATGTGGCTGTTGTTATGTTTTGACTCTCAACTGTGAATGCTTCCTTTGATTTGTCTTCTCCTGACATCTTTTTGTGACCTACCACAGGTTAGAAAGCTGTAACAAGTAAGGCATAATTAAACAGAAAGCTTGCATGTTCTGACAAGGAGTGGTAGAAGTACCAAACTCTTCTTAACAGCTATAAGAGGCCAAGAGGTACAAGATCAGGTAACCTCAGCTTAATTTGGCTTAAAATTTGATAGAGTCTGTCCAGACTAGTGTAATAAACTAAGAACATCTGCTTTTCCTGTCATTATTAATGTGGTTTTTATATGTGACTGGCTCATAAAAAAAAAAAGATTCTGCTCTAAGGTGCTCTTCATTCAGCTTTCAGGTCATACTCATACCAGCTTTCCTACCCCCAGGTACAATGAGAGCCTGACTCCTTTGCAACTTAATATCTGCAACTTGAGCAATATTAATTTCTAAGTGCTCACCCGACTGTCGTTGTTTCCTAGCATCTTAACAGTTATACAATTTCAGTGAGAAGAGGTTTTTCTGTTGTTTATGAAAATATGCAAAATACATAGTTCCTTTTCATCTTTGTGCTACACTTTTTTACTTAATATGCTTCTTTTAATTGATTCAATCATCACATAGTTATTATTTCCTGTAAAGTTGCTTTCAAGCAGTACTTTGTATCGCTGTCTGTTTTCTTGAATGCTTTAGGTTCCCAAATCATACCAGGGGTCAGTATTTTGGCTCCTTCTCATCAGCACGTTTTATCTTCAGCATTCAGTCTGAGCTCCTAAAAGCCTGGCCTCCCTTATCAGCTCTCACTTCAAACCACTGTGTAGATGCATAATAAAACCAAGGGACCCCATGTTTTTAAAATAAAGCTGGTTCTTAATACAACTATTTGTAGCTGCCATTTCCACCCCTCCCATTTCACAGAGGCAGACTTGCTGTTGCCTTCTCTGAACGTTTCACACCTGCCTCCTCTGCTCTATCCTTCCCTGATCAGTTCGTCCCCCTTACTTCCCTGGTGGTCTTGGCATGATATCAGCTCATGTGCAAGCAAAAATAAGCAAGCTGTGTGTCAAAGGAGACTCATGGTTGTATGTCAATTTTATTTGGTTGTTTGCTCTCTTATTCTTTGAGAGGAAAAGGGAGTCAGAATTACCCTAGCTAGGAATGTGAGGTTAAAAAAGTCCTTGCTGTTCAGAGGGACATAGCTATTCCTATACAAGCTCATGGCTTTCCCATTGTCCTAGAAGCACTCTAGCACCACAGCCTCCTTCTGATCATGCCCCTCATTCCGTATCTGCTTACTTTAAGCCTCTCAGCATGCACCATGTGTGAATTACCGACCTAGCAGCAGAAGTTCATAGAAGGGACAGTGCTATCTTAGCAAAACTTGGCTCTTTATTCCCTTTTGTGAGAAACACAGCTAGCTAAATCCTATCCTATATCCTTTCAACATGGCATGCATACCATGCAGAGAAAGCCAAGCCATTTCTTGGTGAAATTTTTGACCTTACTGAAGAGAACTTAATGGAAGACAGAGCTAGATGATTCTTACAAAATCAGTAAGAACCACAAGATCAAAAAATGTACTCACATTTACGTTATCTGTTGGGGGGAAAGAATGAGTCAACATTGACAATGTATTCTTCTTAATGAGGACAAATATTTATACCAAACAAAATTAACATATCAGAAAATGCAAGAGAGGCATATAATTAACAAAAGGCAAGGGAATTGGCATAACACTGATAAATTCTTCATTAATAAAATAGCTGTTTTAAAATGTCAGAATGAGTATATTTTATTCATAAATTGTGTAGAATTTAGCACACTAATTAAAGACATAGGCTCCATAGCTATTTACATGGCAATTAAATCCACAATGCCAGTGACCCAGCCAAATTAATGTTGGCCCCAACTTAAAAGTAGACTGTATAAATAAATAATTCACACCATCACCAGAGTCTTTGCTTAAGCAAACAGTTCAGTGTAGAAAATTCTGGGAATTATGAATGACTTTGATGTGCATTAAAAAAACACAACAAAATAAAATGCAAAATAAAACACTCAAATGTTTTATTAGAGACTCAGATTCCAAGCTAAGTTATATCAACACTGATGGGAAGAACGCGAGCACAGCAGGTGATAACAGTCCAGCTGTCATTTTAGAGCAACTAAATCTGCTTTACAGATTCTTAAGCAGCAGAAGGCCTGCTCTTACATTCCTATATGAGAGTCCTCCAGGTCCCCCAGGTAGTATCTTTAGTTTTGACTAGGCCACTTATCCACATGAGAATTAGCAGGTTTGTGGCTTACCCTAATTCTTGTTTCTAGGAAGAAAGGGCAAAATCACAAGCAGTATGCAAAGAACAAAAAACAAGAGCAAGAGAGCGTGGAATGAGCACAGTTAGTTACAAATTACTACTTGATGGTGTGAGTTCATGTGGTGGTGTGAGGAGGGCCCCTCTTCCTAGGAGTTCAAAATTTGACTGTCAGCAAGGAACAGCAACATGAAAAGTAGCCATATAAATGCAGCTTGATCACAGCTTCCTTGAAAATAAAACCCTACAAGGAAATAACCATGCTGGAGATGTTCCTGAAGTGTCAGCCACTTGCTTTTAAGAGCTGAGTGCAAAGCAGGACACTGCTTCATCCTGGGTCAGTTTGAGAAAGATATGAACAGCATTAGCTGAAGTCTTGGCACGGCTCATGCATCCAAAGGTAGAGGTGCTGTATGCTGATGCTCTGCATCTACCCATGCTTAACAAGAAACCCAGGCAGAACCACCAGCAGATGAAACAGGCAGCAACATAAATCCTAGGGGAGACTGACTAACCAAGGGAAGTGTATGAACAGAAATGCGCTGCCAAGCACAGGTCCCAGAGCCAGGTCAAGATGAGTTCAGTGTGAAATAGGAAAGGAGGGGCCCGAAGCAGATCTTGTGTTATGCCCTTCCCATTACCACAGCCCATCTTCCTCCTTCCTGGTGTCTGATGCAAACCATACCCCACAGGCATTCGGTCCCTCAGGAAATGTGCTGCAAAAGAGGGAGGAGCAGCATAAACCTGAATTAAAAATTCAGCTTTAGTTTATGTTGTGGTTCACTTATACAGAAGTGACTGATTTTTTTAACTATTAGGGTTAAACATACAGTCAGTGTAAAGCCTGCAAACAATTCTACCACAAAAGAAGGTCTCAAATGGAAACTTAAGCATCATGCAGATTATCTGCTCCAAGGTGAATTTCACCACCATATCTATTCACTACGTGACTTATACATTAGACAGACTGGACTAGAAAGCATCAGTAAAACATCTATAATCTTCATAAGTTAAAACAGCTGCAAAGGACCATGAAGCAGGTCCAGTTTGCTTTGAGCATGAGGGGTTTTTTTTTGAGCCATATCCCACATGAGGCACAGAATGTTGTTATTCACTCCACACAGACCACCAACAGTTTATGGCTCAGGGTTACTTGAATGCAGCTTTTTAATTTTTTGTAGTTACTTCTAGGACTTAATAATACAAAATGCTTCTGAAGTAATGATTCACCTAAAACACTGGATATAATCCTTAGTCCTTCATTTCCAGAAAGTTTGGATAGGTTGGATAGGTTGGAAGACATTCAGAGAAAAGTAACGGATGTGTTTAAGGTGTCGGAGGGACTGATTTATGAAAGGAAATTACCAGAAATAAAGATGAACATTATGTTGTAGCTTTGACCAACCCAGAATGAAATGTGACAACAATGTATGGGTTTTTTGAAAGGTGCAAGTTCCGTTTATGGAAAGGAATTTGTATGCAGGTCATCCAAGGGCTAGTATAGTGGGATGTAAAATTGTGGATAGAAGAATCAGGGGAAAAAAGAAACCTAAATGATTAGTTAGCAGAGTTGAATCCCATGAGAAGCGACTGAATTGTTTTAAACAAGCTTTGGCAATACACTGGGGGCTGTACCATAAGGGAAAAGTCCTACATAACCAGGAAGAGAGAGTTAATAATGTTTCCTCTCTCTAATTTCAGTGACTCAGTGCCCTGGCTTCATCCTTTCTGCTGTTGCAAGTATCCTTCTTCAATTTTGCTTTTCAGGTCTTTGATGTTAAAAAATCCAGCTTTTGGAGTTATCTGCAACAACAAAAAAATCTATTTTTCTATTATCACCTGCCACTCAGTTAATAGTTGCCATGATTTTATATACCATTTAGCAAGTGGCTTCACAGCTTCCACACATAAATGGCCTATATGTGTGCCAGTTTTCTGTTATACTATTAGTTATACCAGGTTCTTGGCGGAAGCCATGGAGACAGATCCCTCTCTCCCTTTCCAAGCTTTCTTCTGAAAGTTTGGGTAGTTGAAGTTAGCCCAGCTTCTAGGCCCACATCAATGAAATGTTGAGTGTGCCTGGTTTAGGTGCACAGCATCCTTCAGGACTGGCACTTCTAGCTATACTTCAGTGTAAAAAGGCACGTCACTAAATCATAATACATCGAGTCTGATACTGAATTTATTCCATAATAAGTTCTTTCTGATACAGCTCTGCTGATTTTGCCTCAGTCTTTCTTGGGTTTCAATATTTTATCTGCATGATTGAAAGCTCTCCTTTTTGGACAGAAGTTCCAGAATAAGAAAGCGATCCTGATGTTGGCCTCTTCTCTGCTATCAAGACATTGCTGCATGCAATTTTTCTTGGAATATACTTTTCCGGTAATGGATTCAAGCAAACATCATTTCAGCCAAGGTCATAATTTTGGACTGAGCAGGGTAACAGATCTGTTTATGTGCAATTCCAACAAAAGCTTTTACAAAGATAGCAGTTTCTGGTGAGTATTAGCAAAGCCATTTGCAACCTGATCTTGCAAGATCCTATGGCTTTGTCTGGAGTTCATGGTACACGAGAGAACCTTTCACTTCACAGTCCCAGTTAAAATGGGGATCCAGTTCCCAAGTGGACATTTTGAACACTCTTCCAGGAGTAAGCCATCAGTAACAATTTCAAACTTAATTCTTTATAGAAGTTTTACAAAAGCACTTTACAGAAGAAATTAATATCATTGCCTCTATATCCCCTCAAGAAGTCCTTTCCTTGTCCTGGAGGGAAGATCAGTGGTATTTATCTCCTCCATCACAGGTATTGTCTAACCTGTCCTTAAAGAGCTCCAACAAAAGCTGTCACCAGGAAATCCATTGTTACTTCAGTTTTAACAAGTTTTCTAATTACAGCTAACCTGGATCTTTCTGATCATAATGTAAGCCTGTTGCTGCTTGTCTGTCTTGCTGTGGGTTTTGGAGAGCCAGCCATGCATTTACTTTCTTCTACAATCAGAACTCATTCAATCTGCTGCCAGAGACTGTGTTTTTCTATGTTTCTTCATGAACTCCTGTGGACTCTTTTCTATTGATCCCTACATTTCTTCATGCGTTCTGCTCAAAACCGGACAAGATATTCAGCTGTTCAAATATTCAGCTGAAGCTTTTCAGAGTTCTGAATACAGGTCAAGGTCTATTTCACTTTTTCCTACTTACACCTTCTGATACAGCATTTGCCTTTTCCACAACAGCATGAAATTACTGGCTTTTGTGGAGCTTGTAATTCATTAAGATCCCAGATCTGTTCTGTAGGAATGCTACTTATGCAGTTATTTTTGAGCCTGAGTTTATTGATGTTGATGATTCCTGTCCATGTAACTTCCACTTGCCCCTGCTGAATTACAGTCTTTTTTTATTACCCCCATCCAGATCGTTCCAAATTTGTCCTCTCTTCTGACACACTTGCAGGTCCACTTAGTTTGGTTATCGTCTCTAAATTTTAATAAGCATCCTCTTTTTTTTCCATCATTGAGGTCATTAATGAAATATTAAATATCACTGGATCATGAACAAACACTTATAAAACTCCAGAATCATCACGTAACTTGTCCACGAACCACTCATCTCTTCTCTCCAGATATAGCTTTCCAACCAGCTTTATAAATGCCCTGTAATTGTTTCACCCATTCTGTAGTCCCCTAGCTTGCTCATCTGGTCGTCCAGTGACACACCACAAAAAAAAACTTTGTTAAAATTAAGGTATATGATGTGTATAGCTTTCCCTAACCACAAAGGGAAGCTATGCTATCATCTTCCCAAAATGAATGAGTTGTTTGTCTCTAACAAATCCTCACTGGCTGTTGTCTCATCTTCTTGTTTTCTTCCATGTATTTACAGCTAGGTTGTTGGCTTCTTTCTTCCAGTAATTTGCCTTCCTCCCCTTTTTATAAAGATAGACGTTTTGTTTGCCCTTCTTCTGTCATTTATATATGTTGTTTTCTGTGAATCATTCCTTCCTACAATCTCTTTTGTGAGTTCCTTTTATGTGCTTTTTGTCAGATGTTGTAATTTGTCGCATCTAGACAAGCAGAGACGTTGTATGACTTGGAGCATGTTCTGTGTTTAATCAATTTCTGCATGATTTTGAATAAGTAATCTTAATGGAGAAGGTGTCACAAAGCTGATCTGCTAGGTTCATTCTGCTGAATGAACCTGATATTTTCGTACCCTGGCTGAAACAGAAGCATTTAAAGAGAATGATCTTTTAAGCCACAAGCATAATACAGATTATGCTCAAGCATAGATAAGACTCTTCTAATATTCTGGTAGACCTTGGTTCTTTCAGCGTCTGAAACAAAGGCAGCAATGATTGTTTCCAGGAAAAGGCAGAAGCTATGTTAAAGAAAACTTCCTGCAGTATTTTTCTTCAAATATTTCATTAATTTCTAGGGAGAAGAAAAAAAAAAAACCAAACCAGTAAATTTCAATAAAGCACTGCTCTTTTCACAATGGAAGTTGTCATTTCACCCCCAACGTTACTTTTATAGTTTCAAAACTTGTTCTTGGCCACTTTCCAAATATTTATAGCCCTCATATAATGTCTCTTTACAAGCGCTCTCAAGCAAATAGCCAGTCTTGCAAAGTCTTGCACATGTGCTAAACTCTGCTACGTGAGGTAGTTAAGCATGTGAGTGTTAGCAACAGCGGAGCCCCAACATAAGAAGACTACAACTTAAATCACACTGACAGACCAAAGCACCTGCTGGAAGTTTCACAGACATACGTGGATATCTGTGCCGGACTGGAATCTTTACAAGACAAGAAGAAAGGGAGATAACGCAAGGCAGTGTGGAAGAAGTCCAGTGTAAAGCTGGGAGGCTGGACAGACCGGCTTGGCAAAATAGTTTGTGCAGTCCTTAGTTACGTTGTGGTTTCTTTTATTTTTTTAATCATCTAAAGTGAGCTTGTCCTCTTTTGGCTTCATGAGGCACTTAGAAAACAGCAAACTCCATTTCTCATAAGCCGCTGAGGATTTTGAAAGTGACATTTGAGACAGTCAGATCTGTGAAACTGAGAAAAAAAATAAGTAAATTAAATGCATTTTTCTTTCTTATACAATTGTGACATTTCAAAATTGAAATGCTTTCATCAGTCTGGGTAGCTGAAAAATAGGAGAACAAATGGTAATAATTTGCCTCCTGTTGGTCTGCGGAGGTTTTGGGAAAGGGCAGCTAGCCGCCTCAGCTCCATGGGCTCAAGGAAAGCGGAGCTGGATGCCTGGGCTCTCCCTCGGAGGTCTCAGTGGTGAAGCCACTGCTGCATTCAGCACTGAAGCATCAGGTCCACACGACCGACTGTGACTCTGCACACACATGGTGCAGTTCGCCACCCCATTAGCCCTGCCACGGCTGCTGGCTGTGTTCATGTCCATTGATCCGTGCTGTTGACCACTTTCCCCAAACAGCTGCTATTTTCTCCTGGGAGGTAGTGCAGCTCAGCCTGAGCATTGTGTGAAGGGTGGACACCTCGTCCTATTTTGGCCTGTGGGTGTCTAAGCAACCAGGCATAATTTGCTGGTTTAGTTAAGGCTCCCCAGTTCAGTGACAGGTGAGACTTCAGCATAACAGCTTTGGACCTCACTTTTCTGCCCTCTCTTATATTTCCATCTCTAATTACATGTGACCTACCCTCTTCCTTCTCTGCCACAACTTCCTGCTCATCCCCATGCCCTGTAACTTACACCTTCGTGTGCTCTCCTGCTGCAGTCACAGAATCACACAGAATCACAGAATGGTAGGGGTGGGAAGGCATCATCTAGTCCAACGCCCCCCCCAAAGTATAGTCCCTTAAGAGCAGGTTGGACAGGAACACAGGAACACATCCAGCTGGGTTTTGAGTATTTCCAGTGGAAGAGACTCCACAACCTCTCTGGGCAGCCTCTTTCAGTGTTCTGGCACCCTCAAAGTAAAGAAGTTTTTCTTCATGTTCAGATGGAATTTCCTGTGTTCCAGTTTGTGCTCTTTGCCCCTTGTCCTGTCACTGTGGACCACTGAAAAGAGTCTACCTCTTTGCAGCTTTCCTCCCAGCCTCCCCTGCTTCCTCTTCATGGGCTGCCTTGTCTCTGAACGTGGACATGCAACGCGCCCAAGCTGCAGGCTGAGAAGCAGAGCAGGTATCCCCAGCTAGCAAGGCTGAGTGAGAGAGCCTCCGAGTCAGCCTGAGACGTACCTTCTCTTGACTACCTGTCAGCCTGCGAGACATGCTGCCACTCAGCTGCTAGCACACCATCTCCAGACCAGATGTTGTGCAGGTCTGGTTTAATTTGGTCTGAGCTGCAGTGCAAGCTTTATTTTTGTGTCTGTCTTTCAAGTGCTTTCTCATCTTGCTCTGTGATTTTTATACTTCAGTTTCTATTTTAACCCTTAATCTACTCATGGCTATTCTGCATATACACTGAAGACTGGTGCAAACACTCTTACCACACCATTTTCCTGTCTATCAGAAGATGTGCATGCTGCTGCTTTCCTTTCTGCTAGTTTAATGCCGGTGTATAATGAGTTTACAACCTTTATTTTCAAACAAATGTGTCAGAGCAAAAGCCATTCCTGCAAATTTTCAAAGGCACCTTAGTTACACAGAAGACTAAAACCTCCCTTAGATACCCAGGGACTTGAGAGAATTTAGGGGAGAAAAGGGAGTTAGCCGCACAAGGCCAAAAACCTTCAAGATGTGTAAATAACTTAAGACCAGACTGACTAAAGTCTTTTAGGTATTTAAAACCCATATCTTGCATCATCTACAAAAGTTTCGGAAGAATTTTTTAATCTCACTAGGCATTCAGTTTTAGGTACAAACCTTCATTTTTAAACACTTCAGTTCTAAGTGATCCCAGGATACTTTTGAAAATGTTTTCCTTATACATTTCTTTGCTCAGTGTTTGAGGCATGACATTTTTTTACCCCAGTTTGTGGCCTCCACAGATGTTTAAAATTTCTTTTAGTGGTAGAAGACTGACAAGCTTGATAACAGCAGGTTCTAACCTAATTATTAGATGTTAACCTCTTGAGGTTAAATAATCTCTTCTGATGTCATTAAAAATGCCCCAGGAGTCCTGATGTACCCTCCTCACATTTGCAAGACATGTTTAAGGAGAAAAATAGTGCAGCTTGTTCCACTCCAGCCACCCTGTGCAGAGCTGTCAGTCATACACAAAGTCTCTGTGCCATTAACTCATTTCTTCTTCTTGTCCTGACAGCACCCCCTGTCAGACAAACTCCCCAAACCATTCACAGATCACAGGGAGACGAAGGTATAAGAGTGCAGGAGGGCACATTGTGAAACACCGTAAAGCAACCCCCATTTACCAACACTTGCTACAGAAAATCAGGGCCATTTTCAATCCTTCTGCCAACAATCCCATACCAAGTTGTGCAGCATCCCTGAACAGTTGACCCCCACCTCTGAGATTTTGGAAGTGCTGCTCCCTCCGATGTCAAGAGGCACTACACATGCTCGGTCTTTATGACTGTTGAGCCATTTATTTATGTGCCTGTGTTTGGATTTGTGTGTCTCAGATATGAACAATATAGTCTATTAGTCCTCCCCTTTCCAAATGATACATCTATAGACTGACATTTAATGCTACATTCACCCAGAAGAACAGATGAGATGTCTGAAGCAGTTAAAGGAAGAGATATTTTCATTTCTAATAGGAGTCAGGATATTGGGAATGGATGACGCATCCATCAGCTAAGTCAAACTGCTGGGTTTTCCTGATGCAGTAGAGACTTCTATTATAGCCTCATTGATAGTGTTCAGTAATCTCTCAATGAAGTGCACCGTATACAGTAATTGACGTGTGACCTTTCTTTAGGGAGAAAATGAAGTTCATGAACAAAAGCTGGCTGTGCTGGGCTACACACCAACGTTTGTGGTAGAGCTCCACTATCTCTAATTTCCCTGGTGCGTGCAAAGAAGGAATGCCTGCGATTGCTCGGCAGGAAGGTCTCGTGGCTAAGGTGTCCTTTCCATGAAGTTGCAAGTATCTGAGTTTAAAAAATTAACTTTCTCCCTTATGTAAGCACCCCTTAATGGACTTGTATCCTGCTGCAGCGCTTTGGTTTGCTCTGTGTTGCTTTCCCACCACTCGGTAGAATCCCTGCCCTCCGCCTGCCATCACGTCAGCAGGACCAAGGCGATGGGGGAAGGCCGCATTTCCCTATATCGCTGTGCATGGCTGAGTGCACGATGGTGTCAGACGGGCCGTTGTCAGCATTTTGTGACTGGCCGGTTTATTCTCATCCACCTTGCTTCTGTACTAAGCACGTAAAGCATGCGTCGCCTACTTCTGAATTGGCAGGGCCCATATTAGCCTTGACACGCTGCAAAGATTGGCTTGAATTCCTTCACTGGGATTTTCTCCTTGTTGCTATTTTTATCGGGGATGGCTCTTGCCTGGGTTTTATTCAAAAAGAGCGCTGTAAACTTCAGACATCATAGCTGAGATGAGGACTGTAACACAAACATGCTTTTCGACCAAATGTTCATAAGATTGGAAGTCAGCGCAAAATGTACTGCAGAAGTGTTGTTTGGCTGTCTGACAGAGAAACTGATCATTTTTTACTGTTGCAGCAAAATTACCATATAAGGTTACTTTAAAGTTGTGTACTACATCTGACTTTCTACTTAAATAACAAGAAGATAAGGAGAGGAAAGCTAGAGGGTGGGGAGACCACACCAAGTTGTCTGTAAGAACATGTTTTATGATGTTTATTTTTTGCTTTTGAAAGAGGAATCGATTGCCTTTTTTTTCTTATTTTTAGAGAAAAAGAATTACAAGAAAATACTTCCTTCTAAAGTACCTAGGGCCAGGATCAACTTCTGTTCACAGGCACAGACACACCATTTCCCGTGTCTTCAATGGGAGCTGCTCATGCATCTGAAGATAGCCCCTAGGCTCTATGTGTTTGATAACTTCCCAGCCAAGGAGTGAATGTTTCTCTCCCCTCAGTTTTTATCGCTCACTGACTATCCTCTAGACACATCCTTTGTTAATCTGAAAGCCTTCAGAGAAAGCACCCCTCTCCCTGAGCCCCTGTTCATGTGTGGAAAAGGGAGATACATTTATGATTCTTCCATGTAAAAGATTATAATAAAGACATAAGAAGACATTTGCTGCCTACAGCTTTATTTGTACGCTTTGCCTAGCCTACCTGGAAAGTCCAGAATTGGAGTGCACAGCTGTGATTGCGTTCCTGCGTGGGTCTGTGTGTGGGAGGTCAGTACACTGCACAGCACAGTCCATGCTCAGCTCTGTCGCTCCTCGATTCCTAAGTGAAGTTTTTTTTCTCCCTTGACCTTGTAGGTCCCTGTTACCTAATCTCTGAATAATCAGTAGGGACAGCCAGACCCTTGAGTTTTCAGTAAGGCAGTGCCAATAGGGTATTTATCTCAGTCGGCTGCTTTAAGGCTTCTTTGATGCCAGGGGTCTCTCTGCCAGCACCAGTTGTGTGAAATGAAAGGTGGGACCAGCTTAGAGACCAGGGGCCTTCTCTGTCACCCTGACACCTTTGATCAAACCATAAAACCTCAAAATTACCTGACAATAACGTGGCACTGGAGTTTTGCCTCTGGCCACAGGAAAAAGTACACCTCTTTTGACAATGCTGCAGAGTTTGTCACCTACCCTACAGCTGAGCCCTGGTAGATTTACCTGTGGGCTGCTGTCTGCCTAACCCTCCTGAGAGGTTGTAATGGGGGAACTGCTCTTTAAACTCCCAGCATGATAAGTCCTTCACTATAGGCTACAAAGGTCTATCCTCCTTGAATATGAGGGAAGAAAAAAGTGATCTTCACGACTAAGAGTTCAAGAGCTGTGAATTATGAATGAAACCACACCTAAATCTTAGGAAGCAGTAAGATTTAAGATGCACCTTTAGCTTTCCCTTACTGTCTTCCTTAAAAGCTTTCCTCCTCAATCTCCTGCATGTCTCAAACCCTATTCTGAGGTGTGGAATTCTTCCTGTGCACTTACAAGTTCCCTAGTTTGGACATCATATAGCCTGTAGGTGCTGGAGGTGACTGGAGATGACTAACAGCATGGGTGCTGCTTTGCTAAGTCTCTCAACACAAGATGTTAATTGTCTCATTAATACCATATAACCTTGTGTCTAGTAGGAGTCTGTACAAGCCTGTACTACTGTGGGATTGAAGGTGTAAACTAACTTTTCAATCATCTTAACTGCAATAACGTGTGTTTCCGTACACTTTAGTACCTCCAAACTTTTGCCATCATTTCCTAGCTGGGGGATCTTTCCTGCTTAGCTTGCTGTCCATACAACAGTAAAATAAACAGTCTATTAGAAGTAGACAAAAGAAATTTTAGACTTAAAAGATGGATTGCATTTTTTTTTTTCTTCAAGGGAACATTTGAATTTTGTCTTGAGAGATGTGAGGTTTTGCCAATTTCTTGTTCATATTCATAAGATATAAAGTCTGAGTAATACATTAGAAGTGTAAGTGTTCGTGTAGCTAGAAACTGCAAGACGAGAGTGATAGATGAGAATATGAATAAAGATCCCAGTAGAGTGTTTCCACGTTGTTTAAACTTTGGCATTAAGTTACTTCTAGTGGAAGATGCTGCAAACTGAAGTTTTCTGTTTTTCTGAAGAAACAGACACAACACAGTCAGTGACAAAATAAACCTCCCACAGATTTTTCTTTCAGGCTGTTTTCACCAGCTGCAAAAAACTAACTAGACATGGAGCTGAGAATCTTGTTGGCCCATCAAGGCCTTCTCCTACCATTTCTGACAGTAGCGTCAATTTTGATTCTGGATCAAAGAGCTGGAGAAAGCATTTCTTGCATATTGGCGTATTAACACCTACCATTAACACATACCGATGGCTCATCGACTGCAGAATCCAGAATGAGAGCCTGGTCGTGCATAAATGTGTTCAATAAACATGCATCAAATCAGACTTTTTTTTTTTTCCAGTGAAAATTTTGTCAAGGATGATTACAGATCTGCCTCAGACATAAAGGTCTATAAAGTAAGCGCTGGAAAGGCTCCACTCCAAATATTTTAACGTTTGTTTCAAAGCAATCGACATTCTTTTGTGGTGTCCAATAGCAGCCAGCATCAGAGTCTTCACTGAAAGTTACAACAATTACAAAAATAAATGCACAATCTAATGCCTTTGAGGGAAGTTTCTTTCTAACCCAGGGAAGCAGAAAGTTGCTTAGGGTCTAAAACACAAACAAGGATTTTCTTTAGAAAGTCATCCCGTGAGTAATGGGACAGTGGATATTTTTATTATTCTTAGATATGACTAATTCCTTTCTGTATCCCTCTTTGCCTTAGTTTTTCTGAGGTCAGCAAATATACAAATTTTGCTTTTATCAGTCTGACAGTTATTACCTTTTTTATTTCCTCGGGTATCTCCTTGTTCTTCAGTTACAAGATATAGCAAAAAAATCAGACCTCCTGATCTTTGTGGAATCATTCAGTATTTTGTAAGCTCCTTTCTGCATAGCTGCAAGGACTAACAAATGCCTATTTAAAATATTTATTTTTTATTGTTGTAAAGGCAAATATCAGCCATACTTAATATGGATATTATGTGGAACAGTGATCCCAGTGGAAGATGGTTGTCAACTGAAAGTAGCTCAATGAGTTTCTTGCTCAATATTAATGTATTTGAATGCTGCCTAGAAGACCGTTATGAGTCTCATTTATCTAAACAAGGTCTATCTAGCTTGCACTTCATTTCTAGAGGTGTAGGAAAGAGTTGTCCCTTTAATTGGTTGACATCCATTTCACAATTGTCAGCGTGTCTTGTTCTGCAGGTACTTTTTTTAAAGACACACCCTTAGCTGTTCCATTTGCCCAGTCTTCTGAAGTGTGACACTCTTAGAAAAAATATGAAATTGCTTTGAAAATATCAGGGGATCCCTAGCTGGAATAGATGATAAAAAAGATTCTGCAAAGATAATATATCCCTTCGTACTGGCAAGGATTGATCCTTGTAAAAGCTAACTATTTTCCTTCCAAGTTTGGGTTTTAAATTTCTCTCAGCTTTCCTGAGAACCATTCATCTGTCTCTCACAAAAAAAAAAAAAAAAATCATACACTTGGTGCCTACCAATGCCAATGACTTTTAGAAGCAGTCATCTTGTGGGTGCCATGAAATATTCACTAGACAGCTCAAGCTATTTTCCAAATATAAATATCTGTCTGTGGATTATTACCAGAGGCAGATGGGGCACGAATCAAAATTCATACAAATCTTCTTTGAAAAAAAAATTCCCTATGTAGGCCTATAAGAAAAGAGTTCATCTGGATGACTCACATAATAGATCAGGGGAGTTATCACTGCATGGGAAGTACCCATCAAACTAAATATTTTTAAATGATTAAAAGAAACCCATTTTACTCTACTAAAGGAAAAGTTATGTGCTTAGGCACCAATGACATTGATTTATGCATAATTGGATACAAAAGAGCAACATAACATTGAGCTTTCAAATGGGAAAAGGTATCTTAAGAACAAACTTCATGTTTCTCGGACATTTTTATAGATTAACAATAGACAAGGCCTTTACATTTAATCTAGAGCAATGTCTTCAGATCATATCAAAGATTGAGATCTACTCCCTCAAGTTTCAGGAATACAGAAGCATGGCACATACCCTGCTCTTGTCAACGCAAAGATGTAGGCAATTCCAGAGGATAATTATTGCATGTATTTAAGACTCCTGTCACAGGGTGGAAGGAGGAAGCTGCCTTTTCTTGAACTCAGGGATGCTGAAAGATTACGCTGGATGCCTAAGTGACTGCACTTCTGGTTCATGATGGAGTAATAGGGAGAGATGGTGCATCAACCAAAAACCAGCTTCAGATCCTCTAGATCCCCCACTCTACAATAAAACAAGAATATGATGGGCAGATGTGGTGCTGTAGGCAAGGTACCATGCAGCAAAGACTGCTGAGCTTGCAGTCTTCAACCGAATGAGGACAACCTCAAGAATGATGCTGTATATCAGTAGGGACAGAACTGGTGTCCTGTTCTCAGTTAGATAAGAACCATTCTACCATGCTTTCATAAGTCCAACCCTTTGAGAGGATATGGATACTAGGTGACAGTGCCTTGGGTACTAGGATAAGGGTACTAGGTGACAGTGCATGTTATCCAGTCTGTAAAGCAAAAACTCTATCACAAACATTTTCTTCTTGTTTAAATTTTAAGAGATAATGCCTAGAATGCATCCTTAGTTAATTATCCTCTTTACCTTCTTCTCAAAGCTTGCATTATCTAACTTCAGAGTCTTTTTTACTTGCTTTTTAGTCTATACATGTGCAGTGCATATCTTTTGAAAACAAAGTCATCTGGGCAGTGCTATAAAAGCAGTTCTTGCCAGTGCAACACAAGCAAGCATCCCTACTTCTGAGCTGTTGCATCACAGTCAATGGATTTTTGCTGCAGTGGTGAGATAACCATTTTCTTCCCTTTGCCATTGAAATTGTTTGTAGCTCGTACCACTAAACTCTACCCAACTGTACAATGTAAGTGAACAGCCATATAATGAATTGGCAAAAAAACCCAAAAGGATCTTTACTCACATTGAAAATTTGGATTCAACAAAGGAGTATAAAACATAAGAAGCAGAGTTAAACTTCCCTAGCTTTTGGAGCTTGGTGGTTCAAGCCTGACTTAGTGGGTGTGTCAAAGTGGGTGTTTCAAAGCTGAAAGACTTGAAAATCTCCTCACCTCCTATCTATACTGTGCATCTCGGCCATATCCTGCCTGCAGGTGTGTGGGTGTCAGTTTGGTGTGTGCCGTACATCTCATAATTTCTGTTTTCCTGTGGAGGGGAGCCTTGGCGTGTGGACAGCCAGAGGGCCGTGATGCACATGTCTCCCTGTCTGGATGCCCCGCGGAGCCAGGCTGTCACAGTGCTGTCAAGCTCACCGACCCTGACTGTCAGGCAGTGTCATGTCTCCTATGGGTGCAGGGGCTGCACTTCCAAATGTCAGCTCCTGTTCACTGTTGCTCTGCGGATTCACCACAGGAAATGCATCCACTGGCATCAAGTTAGAAGTTATCATTAACTCATCTGTAACTCAATGATGAGACCTCAGTCAGGATCAGTGGCCGTTGCACATTCTCCAGATACATAAGGAAACCTCTCCCATATGGATGCTGAGTATGTGGCCTTTTCAAGTGGCACAGGAAGGAAGATATCTATTAAGGCTTCTGGCTCCAGAGACTGGACATCTTTTTAAGGTCATCTCTAGCTTCAGTCAAAAGGCAGCTTCATTCAGTTGACAGGGCTCTAGGTGGATACCTGATCGTTTTAGCTGGTGAGTCAAAAGTGACTGGTTTTGATGACAATTTCGTTATTACCTAGCTAGCTGGAGAAGTTGGTTCAAACCTAACCCTAAACACAGTTAAAGTCAACCTTAAAGAATTAGGAACCCAACTTCCACTGAAAAATTCCTAGAAGATGAAGATCTGCTTACTTTCCTCCTAGTCTTTACATTGATTACAGTGGCCTTTGATTAAGGCCCTGAGTGAATTTTATGCTAACACTGAGTGGATGCTGAGTAAACACTTGTACAGCAGAAGGTTAAGGAGCTCATAACTTGAAAAGCTGAAGCTCTTGTTTTTGCCTGAATCAAAAGGAATACCAGTTTCCCAGACGGCACTGCTGGATTTGAACTCTGGCTCTGGAGAGTCTGGCTACAGACCACACAAACCCTCCCCAAGCTGAACTGTACATCACCTGTTTGCCTACAATAAGCTGGTGGGGGGTTTTGTGCTGTTTTTCTTAAGCAGGTCAGTGCTGAGTGCACCTCTGCCTGCCTACAGGAGCTCACTGCAGTGGCACATGCCGAGTACCTTTCCAACGGGCTATTTTTGGTGCCAGCAGTAGTAGCCTTGCCGATGGTTACCTCAGCTGGCATGAACATCCTTAGCATCCTTGCTTAGCTTTTGCAGCCCATGTTAAGCCCATGGTGCAAAACCTTCAGTGTTATTAGCCAGCTCAGGTTAAAGCTACACAAAAGTCAATATTACTGCCGGTTGCAGTGTAGGTATATCCCAAGGTTTCCGATCATATGCTAACCTGCATTTTTTGTGCTTGTTCCTTGGCAGTATTTCACTGTAAAATTGCAATGATTCCCCCCTCCCTTTTTATATAATCTTTTCTTCAGTCGTGCTAATCTCCAAAGACTCTGAATCTAAAGAGCAGCTTCATTGATTTACCAGCTAGATCAAGATAGAGGGGGAAAAAAAGGCTGGAAACAAATGTAGATTAGATTGAACAACTATGCAAAGGATGCGTATACAGTTAACATTAAAATGCGAAGAGCAAGTCAATGGCATAATGTCAGTATCACTGGTGGTCCAGCTAGAAAGGTTAAAAATAAATAAATCCTGCTTGACTATAGTCTGCTTCATTTGGGTCTTGTGTGAGCTCTGAAGCTTGACTTTTCCAGAGGTCGAAAAACCTCAGACGTGCTTACAACCACCACAAAGCACAACAGTACCATTCGGGCTGCAGGAGGGACTTGGTATCCCCAAAAGCCTTTCCTGCTCCTCTGATTATTTAGTACCTGCCAGCCACTTGCTTAAGCATTGGTGACTTTAGGATGGATAACCAGAGATGGGCTGTTTATCTGGGGAGACAGGGAAAGAGCAGGAGGGATTTGCCTGCATACAGCATTCCTAACTTGTTTTCTACCATTTCAGCATTTGGGTGATACGGTATTTATAGACACTGCTTCAACCAAAGGGAATGATAAAAGGAAAATAAAAACATAATTCATGAATCAGAGCTAGCCTACAACCAGCCTGCACAAACATACGTCAAAAACTGAGGCTGGGGGAGTGCAGATCAACTCCTCAAGCGAAATGGCTCCTGCAGCCAGCATTCACGGTTAGAAAGCAAAGGACAGATCAGAGTTCCCCTAAATGGAAATGATAAATTGCTTATTATGCCTCAATATAAGGACTGTTCAGGCCCACAGTCACCTAGCCATCAGTCTTTTCCAGCACAAAAAATATATTTATTTTTTTTTCTTGGCTTTGAAAGGGACAATTGCACCAGATTTCATCACAGTCCTTCTGTGGCTTTCTTTGAAACTGAGCAGATAAACACTGTTATCGAGGTCTACAGGGACTCTGTCTAAACTCTTTATACACATTTGTTCGAAATGAAAATGTGAGCTGGCAGCAAGCCAGGCTTCCCCCATCTTCTCCTGCCTGCTTTCTGACCCCCGAGAGATGCCGTGGATGTATACACACCGCACGTGGGATTTTCCTCCCAGAATTTTGATCACCTCAGGAGCCGGGCTACTGCTAGAGAGAGAGCCTAGGCCGTCAGCTACTCTCCGGATGGTTTTACTTTTTATGGCTACTATATTTATTCAAAATTTACCTTTCTCTTCCTAATTGCATGGCAACGTAAGCCCGTATGTTCTAGAGGGTATGTGTCCATCGCCTTCAGAGGCAATTTGCACAGCTTCTGTTTCCTGTCGTCTGCTTTACCTGTAGAGCTAGGTATAAATTCCTGCTGCAGGTCCGCTCAATTAATGTGGAAGGGTCACTGAGCAGGCAGAGTGAGGAAAAGTAGGCCATCAATAAAAATAATAAAAATTCAGAAGAACTTTTGATGCCCTCTGCAAATCAGTGACATTGTTCTTTTGGATGTCAAACAAAAATGTGTTACCATCTACAAGACAAGCTCAGAGAACAGCTAAAATTCAAACAGAAATTTCTTAGCTATCTCCTTGTCAGCTAAGAGCATCACTGAGACCATTGTTACCAGCATATCTAGTAAGCTTGCTGCATGCAAATAGCATTTGATTTATTTCACAGGCTTCCAGATAAACCCAGTGATCATTTGAATTGCCGTTAGACTGCAGAAGCATGGGGAGTACTCAGGAAACAAAAACTCGTGGAAATATGTGTGAAATGTAATCCTGTTACCATTTGCCACATACTGAACGCATGTGTCATCAGTACAGGAAATGAATAAGCTATAGATCAGGAATATCCCTTGGACCTAGGAGACAAGTTGTAGATGATTTTTCATTGAGCTAACCTCATAATCTAGACAAGCTTTCAAAATGTGTAGACACTGCTCTCCTTATCCTGGCAATACCGCCCACATTTTTTAACTTGCTTCGTGTTTATTATTGTGCTTAATTGGCCAAAATGATTGACATGTTTCTGCTTCAACATAAATTCTCCTGGGTCGAGGGTTGGGGTTTAGCAAGGGGATTAGAAATAGGCCTTACTTGATGTTAATGGATTCCTGTCTAGTACAAAGCAAGCAAGGATGAAAACAATAATACTATATTTTTTCAATGGAGTCATTCATGTTTCTTCTCCTCCGTACCCAAATGAAATGTGTTCTTTATATTTTCATTTTCTGTGTGGCATTAAATCATGAGCGTTAATGTTTGCTGTGATGCAGTTTATAATCGGTTGATTCATTTTTTAATGGAGGACTTCTTTTTCCTCCACTCACATTTAGGAAACCATTTTTACACTAAATTGTTACTATCTGAAGATGCAAATGACACAAGCACACGGAGCGCAAAGCACAAAGCAGATGGGGTTGTAGCCTGTGAAGAGATTGAGAGCAAGTTTTATTTCCCTCAAGGAATCCTCTGTCTGTATGCCACTATCATGAAAATGTCCATTTTCTGGCTCAAAGCTTAAGCCAAAGGAGTCTGCTGCCAAGTGATTACCTGCCTGTTTTGGCATTCGCTGCTCGCATTCTGTCTCAGAGCCACACATTCCTGGAGATGGGACAGAAAGTTCACAGGTTGGGATTGTCTAGGTGTGGCTGACAAAACCAACACTGGTGATTCTTCATATTGCCATTATTTCTCCTTAGCAATTAGAGATGTGCCACTCTCTGAATTCTTAAAAGAAAAACTCCAACGGCACTATGTGGTATAGCTGCAGTACTAAATGCACAGATGGTAAAAGCCATCCTTGAGCTGAGGGTGGATGAACAACCTGACTCCACGGGGCTTGAAGTGTAGAATTTAAGGTAACTAAAGATATCTGTATCTGCTACAATCATCAGTAAAACCACTGTCCTGGTACTGCTTCTTTCCTGCACCCACTCCAGGTGTATATAGGTGTACATGTATGGAGGTGAAGGTCTGCTGTTTAAAAAGCTGCCACAATTTTTCTTAAATCTCAGAATGGCTGCAAGCTGTCTGTTTTTCTGTGACTTTGTGAATCCTCCTCTTGCATTTGAAATCCAAGGGAAATTCTGCTTGGCCATCTTGAGTCTGCACACGTCACATGCCAAGCAGAAAGGTGCTCAGGAAAGTTTGCATTTACTTTTGTTTAATGACGTAGAGCACTTTCCTGTCATGGAAACTTGCAAAACACTCAGAAGGGAGTCTGAAGTCTTTAGCCCTTTTTGTCTGAGGTCCAGAGTGGCAAAATCACCTACGTGGCAGGGCTCTGCCCCCTGCCCCCTCCCCTTGGTCCCTCTTTGTCTGGCTGTCACAGCTCTCAGACAATAATCAGAGCCTCCAGCTACCTCGCCCTACAGTCCAGACTCCCAGCTACGGATAAGAGCTTTGACCTTTGCGTTCAGAGCCTGAGGTGGCTATATAGTAATAATAGCTCTTTAGGGAAGGTAAACTATAGGTAGGTTGATCCCTATACCCGCTCCACGGGTGAGCGGCAGCCTGAGACATGAGAATCATCACTCCTGAAGGAGGAAGGTCTGGCTGAAGAAATCCAGAGCGTCCCCTCCCCTTGCTGTAGCATTCTTCTCTGCTGATTTTTCCCTGTGTTACCATGAAAATTCATCACGGAGCCTACACTACTGAGACAGAACATTAGGGCAGCCAGACATTTAATCTGACTCAGGATGGCATATATTTGCACTCTCTTCTTGTTTAAACTGTGCTGCTTCGTTTGTGATGAATAGCTCTAATAGCCCATTTTCAAATCTGCAGATCAACTATACCACTGGGTTTTGGTGTTCCAGAAAGGTAGGGTAAGGATTATTGAGGCTTTAGAGAGTTAAAGAGGAGATTAAGTGTAACCCAGATTGAAGATATAGTAAAGAAAGCAGAAACAAAATAAAAACAAAAAAAAAAAACTGAAAGGAAACTTATTGGGAAAAAAGGTTGGATTTTTTCTTTTTTCATTTTGTCATGCAGGAGGGCTTAAAAAGAATACACCTTAAGCTTATAAATTTTAGTTCTCATTGGCAGCAAGACTAGAAACTCTCTGAGAAACTCCTGTGGCCTGAACTGTGCAAAATATACCAATAAATGTTACTAAAAGGCCTCACAGTAAAATTTGTTTCTTGTGACTGAGCTTTTGTGTCACTTGATATGTCACACCTGACATGCATTTCCTTTTGCTGTGGTCTGTATATTAACATTCAAGTTGCAAGCAGGGGGAATAGAGGTAGAGATGAATGCAAACAGCCAGGAGTCCTAATCTTTGAAATGACCCTCCCAAGAGCTTTAAGTGAAAACATATGTAGATTTTCAGAAAATGTAAATAAATCCTTCACAATTGTTCTAGAATTCTTACCCTTTTTGTTCAGCTTTGCTTCTAGCCAAGAAACTGTCTACATTCTTAGTCTAAACATATCCCCCTTGTCTTTAATTTTTCATAATTAAACACACTTTCCACAGTGTGTAATCCAACTGGGGCAGGTCTAGATGATTGCCTTTCCGTGTTGTTATAAATCGAGGCCCTCGCTGCAGAAAGAGGGAAGAAATCTCTGAGTCTGCCCAAGTAAAACATGAAACAAAACAAGACCCAAAACAGATTTAAATGTCTCCACAGTTTGTCTATGCCTTCTCTGACTCCACAGCCCTCGGCTGAAACAATAAACAAGCGCAGGCACGTCTGGTGCGTTCGCTGCAGTCCTGCGTGTGCCTGCGTCGCTTGAAGGTTATAAGTAGCTCTGCTGTCCTTAGTGCACATCTCTCTACACTTTGAGGTAGGTGGGAGTGCTTCCAGAACTTCCCAAATGAGAACTGTGATTTTCACATTTACCTTCAGTTTTTCCCTGGTGATGTCAGCAATGATGTGGCTTTCCTCTATGTTTTACTGGTAGCCTGCATGTGTCAGAATTTCTTAATGGTCTGTGGCAGAGGCACCAAGGCATTTCCTGTAACTCAGGAACAGATGAGCGATGGTCCTCCCAGGCTGAGGTTAAGGGAGAATAGGATGAGAAATATTCTTTTGTCTGCTCTTAAAGAACTGACTTTGCCCATTGACCATGACTTGAAACTGAATGGAGTTCTGGGTAAAGTTTGGAAAAGTTCTGCAGGACAGACTCTCAAACACTTGCCAGTTGCCAAGGATAGCTGCTATTTGCAGTTAGATAACCTCAGTGTTTGTAATATCCAAGGAATTTCCTGTAGTAAGCACAGAAAAGTACAAATGATACTGAAAACTCTGAGACAGCTGTATCTGCTTATCTTAGGTAAAACTGAGAAGCTTTCAAAGGCGACTGCTTTTTGTGCCTCTTCCCTTCTGGCCACCTAAACACAGAAGTACCAAACTAGAGATTAACACTGAAAACAAAAAGGGAGTTTTGTGGCATTTCAGGTTTGTCTGAAAGCAGGATCAGTTCTGTCATAATTTTTTTCACAGAAATTTCAGAAGAATTGAGTATCTATACTAATTTCAAAAGTATCTCTGGTTCAAAGAGGACCCTAATCTTGGATCTGTTTATCTTCAATTGAACACATTCTCTGCATTGCTTTTAGCCTCCTTACTAGTTAGCTCACTCTCTTTTTAAGCTTAATTTCTTTGCTGACATAGAGGATGGTCTTGTGAGACAATGCAAGTGAAGAGATCTGCGACCTATTCCTAGTATTTACTCATTTCAGATGCTCCTTCATCAAAATCACTCGATGTACAATTTATAGGTTCATAATTCCCTGAGGAAAACAATGCCAGTCAATGCTCCGTAACTGGAGACTGCTGAGAAGATGGACAGAGTGCTTCAAGGGGCACGACACAAGGAACCAGAGGCTGTTCTCAGGAGAGACGTACAAGGGACAGATTCAAACTGAGCCAAAACCCACTTCTTCAACTCTTTTGCTTACTTAGGACAACCACAACAGCAGGTTTTAATGTATATTTGCTGTGTGCTTTGAAAGTGCCTGCTAACCCCTGCTACATGACTGAAGAACCCTGTGACCGATGTCACAGTCACTGAAGCATGTAAGTGCAGATCACGTTAGCTTAGACCACCATCCTTTTGAGATTATTCTATTATTCATTTCTTACATGTCTTTAACAGCTTGCTCTGTCTCATTATATTTTCTTACTTTGATTCCTGGGTTTACACCTGCAGTTTTACAGAGATTAATTTTCCTCATGCCATTTCTCAGTTATTTGTCGTGTCCCACCCTAAGTTCACTGTGATTTAGCCTTTCTGTTGCTCTGCTTCTGTGAAAGTTACATGGTACGTAGGCAGATTTCTAATATTTACCAGGCATGTCTTCAGAGTGAAGGAATTTACCTTCTGAATTTTGGATTATTTATATTCTTGCTTGCTTCTCATAAGTCTTTTACAGTTTCCTTAGGAAAAAGAAAAAGCATACAGAATGTACACTTTGGTACACTATGGATAAACGTTCGGTATAACCAGAGATTAAATGATGCAATGTTTTAAGTTGGAAAAAAAAAAGAGAATTTTAACCAGAAAATTTACCATCTATCATAATGTCTACACACAACTGAATATATTACGTTAGTCCTGTTAGCAACGCTAACATCCAGCAAGGTAGAGGTCATATCTCTCTCACACTTCTCAGACTTGAGACCATATTTGAGATATAGCTTATATTTGATGTCCCTGTTTGCATTGCGCTTTCAAAATTTTCAGTGCAAACACAAGTTACAATAAGCGCCTTTCTCTACACGCAGCTCCCCTTTTTACCCGAACGTGCTGCTAAGAAACCAAACAGCCACTCCTTCCCTCATGAAAGGGGAAAAGGCTGTTCAAGTGGCCTGTGGCCGTGTGAGAGCAAACAGGAATGACTCACCAGCTGGTGTGGGTGTGCTGTGGCAGAGGGGATGTAGTCCCACTTTGACACCAGGTGACGGATTTGAGAGAGCAGACCTCTGAGGATCCCCAGGTCATCTTACAAACAAGCGGGGCAGTTTCCACCCCCTGCCTGTGTCAGCTAAACGTGCATGTAAGTGCACTGAAACCCAGGGGGCTCTTGCTTAGATCCCAACACTGATCTGGTTTCCTTTCGCTAGTGGCTATTAAACCGAGCACAGCCTCCGCCGTGGGAAGTCCCTGAAGTGCTGAATGACAGCAAAGGGAAGTGAATGCCAGAGGAAGGAATGCTCTGTTGTGCTCTCCTTCTTATGGGTTTTGATTAACCTGGTCTAACATCAATGACATGATGCAGGGCAGGACCCAGTATGCCGGTCCTACAACCCACTAATCAAAACTGCATGAATCAGGTGATTTGCTCGGCTAGAGTAGTACACTTGCCCACTGTAACTCTAGTTTTACCAGTGTAAGAAGAGAGTAAAAAATCAGGTCCCTTGATCAATATTTAGCTTGGTTTCCTGATCCAAAAAGGCAATAAGGAAAAACACAGGTAATGAAAGGGTGGAGAACAAACAGAAACTTAGAACAAATGGACATGAATAGGATATTGTCCAGTCCATCATTCTCTCAGCATGTGTTGGGTGTTCCCAGTTTTCATTCTGACATGCAAACAGAAAAGTTACCACTTCCAGCTCCACAGCTACCTTGTGCTCTTCGCAGTGTCCTGGTCCCATGATGGCTGACCCACTTCAGGATGAAAACTCAGGGCTCCTTCAGTGCAATCGCAGGTGGCTCCTCAGAGGAAAGCAATATCACGGGACCATTCCTATAGACACAATGTTCAGGACAGTACTAAAAAGTTTTTAAAAATAGAGTCTGAGGTCAACATTCAGGAAAGTGGATGATGATGTTGATGGGAAGTACTTGCTTTCCAGCCCAGGAGGAAATGAGGAAAGATTTAAAAAAAAAAGAGTGAAAAATCAGAGAAATACAGCAGAAGGATATAAAGGGGAGGGAAATCCCAACAAACCACCCAACAAACAAATAAACAAAACCAGAAGAAGGGTTCTGAAGTCTATGGAGGACTACAAAAAGGAGAAAAAGCCCCTAAATATGATCTTGTTAGAAATGTAAACTATTCTATTTTCTTTAGAAGGGAAACTAAGGCAAACCTCAAAGACTTTCAAAAATTTCTTTCATTTCAGAAAGATGACCCATAAATTCCAAAAGAATACAACATGAGTTTTCTCTCTTTTTTGTTCCATTTGCTAGCAGTCATTTGCTTTGTCCTTTCATTTACCTAAATCTTGTCTTCTCAAGCCCAATTTACTGGATTAATCTTGTTGTTCAGACAGCAAGGTTTAACCCCAAGATAAGCCCCACAAGAGAATTTTTGTGCAAAAAATAACTTTTCTACCTCCAGAGCCTCCTCCAGCTCTGACTTAGTCATGGAGAGTCCATACCAGCTAACCTGAAGCCATACTGGCTTGGTGCCTGGCTATAACTCACGTGTTTCTGAGCAGTGGCCAAAGGAGTCTGTCAGAAAGTAAAACATATAGGAGCTTTTTCTCTCTTAACAGTGGGGCCTGAATACTGAAGCAAGAGGTCCGGCAAACACCAATACAGCACATTTTCAGTGCAGTAAAAAAAAGTCTCTCACTGGGCCTGAGAACTGCTGTGGTAGCAATAATGTAGAGATGAGCATCAGGAACCTTACACCCATGCAAAAATTTGCTGGTCTCAGTCTGATTTGTACACTCAAAAGGCCAATCTGCTGAAATGAAGGTGACTATGACTGACTGTGAGCTAATTTGTGTCTTGATTATGCCAGAAACATGGATTGGTGTTTCAAATGGTGAACTGCAAAGGTTTTGCCTAAATCTGTTGTGAGTTCTGGGTGAATGGAAACCCAAAGTTGTAGCACAAGCCAAAGTAAACTAGGATGGACATTGAAGAAATAGCTCTCACAAAGACCTGTAGTGGGAATGCACCAATATGAGGCATATTGGTTCAATATTGGCATTTTTCAGCATGTGAAATATCCCTTAACATCCTTGAGTACCAGTGTTCTGTTATGTCATGATGCAGCAGCCTACAGATGCTGGTCTCAGAGAACCAGTTCTTACTGGCCTATACTCCAGCTGCAGATGGTCTGATTAAGATGGTGTCTGTTTAAAATCACTAAATCTTGGAACGGGGAGGAGGAAACCGACCTGCAGTTCTGCCCAGCTCCAACACTCAGAAACCCTGAATAACACCTTCCCTTCCTCACACCTTCCCCTTTCCCCAATCAATCACAGGATTGACTTAACACCATGAAAGCAGACAATTTCATTTTACAGTCTTTTTATATGTGTTCTGGTGCTGGAGCATTTAGGACTTTCATTTCCAGGCACTGTGGGTGAGAAACATACTCCTTTAAAAATAAAGTGAGATTTTCAGGCAGTAATCTCCATGCGGCAGCTATGGTTTTGAGAAAAAAAAAAATGTTCAGGCTAAAACTGCAAAGCCTGGGACTGCTCATAGACTCCCTGTCTGCACTGGGCCTTATGCAATAGAGCCCCAGTCTGGCTGAGACCCCAAGACATTCCTGAATTTTAAGTGATAATATGGTAAAGATATGATACAACGTTTTTTTGTCCTGTTCAAGATAACCCTGCATGAGCACAGTTACCTAGCTAAAGAAGTCTGTCTTTAAAAACAAGAAGGATAGGTGGTAACTCTCTTGTAGGCTAGCCACTAAATGGCAACTTTCCAGGCTCTCTATCTTCACCGGTTAACAACAGAGCAATAAATGGGAGATATTTAAGATTTTAATTTCTGCTAAACCCTGACCATGTGGGAGATGGTCCTATTTTTTCTGTGATATATTCCTTTTATGTGAGAAAGTAAGATTCAGTTAGTGCTGGAATCTTTGCAAGATGAGTGTTCACTGGTGAGCAATTCATATTTGCAATATCTGCATGATATAAAAATACCATTAAAAATATACCTCCTTAAAAAGAGCAATTGCCAAATGCTGTCTTCCACATTGCCTTTGGGCCCAGCTACTTTATTTAGTTTTTGTAAATGTTATTTAGCATTTGGCCTGCGCTGCTGCCACAATTCCATTTGGCTGTCAGAGTCACTTTCGGTGGTGCTAAACCAAGTCACCCCATTGCAGCTACTCTGTTGAAGGTATACCATGGCCCGCTTTGCAAGGCAGAGCAGAGCAGGTACCTTGCTGCAAATCAAAGATTATCCCCAGCACAGAAGCCAAGGGAAAACTCCTAAAAGAAACATTTCCTGATTCCACCAACAAAGCAATGGTAACGCAAATGTTTCCATGCCCTATACATGGGTGGGGAAAAAAACAACTTGTTGTGTAAAGAGGAAGACCTAGAACCCCCTCTGGTCTAAACAGCACTTTCTTTTTCACTCTGAGCAGGTAAAACGGTATTTAAAGTTCAGTATGAATACAAGGAGCTACTTCAGGTCAGGGTGTTAATCACAGCATCCTCTAGCTATGTGAAAGAGAAAGGCAGTGCATAAAGAAATACTGAGTGAGTGATCGTTCTGCTTTCAGGCTATCATTTACAAAATGTCCAGATTCAGTCAAAGTTTTTCATCATCCAAATCTTTGCTAATGAGGGCTGGAATCTAATGGGAAATTGGCTTTCTTTCATGCACATGTACTTCACAGTGCCTCCCAGTGACAATCAGGGAAAGGGTGGTCGAGAAATAAAAGAATGAAGGAATCTATTTGAGACAAAATTAGAATTGATGTGCACTAGACATCAACATTGTTTCTCTGGAAGACATGCCTGGACTGGAGGGGCAGGGAGGTGGAGGGTGCTTGCATGGGACAGAGGGGGCAACAGTGTTACTTGGTCATGGATCTTGGGGTTGAGTGAAAGGTACTGAGTGGATTATGGAGTGGATTATGTTCAGCATCTTTTTCTTGATCAGGCCTCCTTTGTGAGAAAAAGAGACCATAGGGAGAGGGAAGGAACAGGTTCAGATAGGGAAATCCCTCTGACTTCTTCCTTTATGCTTAATTTTGCTTTCCTCTTGTTTTATTCTGAGTGGGACTGAAAGCTACGTGGCTGGAGAAAAAAGCAAACTATAGCTAAAACAAAGCGTTTCACAGAATTATTGAACCACGTTGAGGTTGGAAGCGACCTCTGAAGGTCATCTGGTCCAATCACTCTGCTCAAGCAGGGCCACCTAGAACCAGTTGCCCAAGACCACATTCAGACAAGTTCTGAACATCTCTAAGGAGAGAGACTCCACAACTTCTCTGGGCAACCTCTACCAGTGCTCAGTCACCCTCACAGGAAAAAATATTGCCTGATATTCAGAGGGAACCTCCTGTGTTTCAGTTTGTGCCCGTTGCCTCTGATCTTGTCACTGGGCACCACTGAAAAAAGCCTGGCTCCATCTTCTTTCCACCCTCCCTTCAGGTAGTTGAACACACTGATGAGATCCTTCTGAGCCTTCTCTTCTCTGGGCTGAAAATTCCCAGCTCTCTCAACCTTTCCTCATAGAAGAGGTGCTCCAGTCCCTTAATCATCTTTGTGGTCTTTTGCTGGACTCTGTCTAGTATGTCCATCTTTATCTTGTACTAGGGAGCCCAGAACTGGACACAGTACTCCAGGTGTGGACTCACCAGTGCTGAGCAGAGGGGAAGTATCGCCTCCATCGATTTCTGGCGATACTTTCCCTGATGTAGCACAGGATACTCTTAGCCTTCTTTGCTGCAAGGGCACATCGCTGGCTCACGTTCAGCATGGTGTCCACCAGAACCTTCTTTCTGCAAAGCTGGAAATAGTTTGTCATTCCACAAATGTCAGCTGCTGCTCAAAAGAGGAATTTGTGTGGGCATGAATCTTTGCAAAATAAAAGCTGAACCGACATTCTTTGCAAAGAGGCCTTTGACCATTTTTCCTTTGTACTTGACCCTACTTTACTGTCATCCCCTACAAGCCTGCTGGTTTTCTCCCTTGCATTATTGCTGGTATGGAGTAACAAATGGTCCTGAGTTCCACTGGCCAGGAATATTAAAATACAGCCCACAGCACGATGAAGTGGGCAGGGATCTCCGGGGGCTGAAACCCATTCTCCTGGGCTCAGCTTCCTCTGGAAAAACTCCAGCCTCACAGAACGGCTCCAGGCAGCACACTGGGCTGAAAAAACAGTTCTCATGTCACATTTGAGGCCCATTGGCGGCTCCAGTCCTACAGTTTGTCATACCCCCATTTTCATCTCTAAGGCTGACACTCCCACCCCGCCAGCCCCTTGCCTCCTGGGGGTTAGGAGATGGACCATGCCCTGAACTTCTCAGCAAGAAGGAGCTATGCTCACAGCCATATCCAAGCTGTGCTCAGCGCTGTGGCCCAGCTGGGCAGCCATGGCATAGTGTTGCTCAAAATCCTCTTGGCAAAACCAAGCCCACCTTAATAGGAAAGTCAAGAATTCACAGTTGGTTTGATGAAAATATTAACTGTCGAGAAGTAGGAGTGGAATTTGTCTAGCATTGTGACTGGATGGACATCCAGGAAGTGCCTCCAGGAAAGGCCAGACTCTGAATATCTGATCCAGGTGCAGATATTGGGAAATGCTGGTGGGAGGGCGATACTGTGAGTGTCCCAGCTCTGGCAGTAGTTTCAGTTAGTGCCTGTGCTGCAGTTATCAGCTGCACGACTATTTAAGTCATGGAGGGAAGGCAGGAATACAAAGGTCTTGCAGATACACACAGTCACACATGTGTATACATGTTCATATATGCCCATTGCAGTTCTGTCTTTGGTTTTTTTCCTAGTATATCCATAAAATACATAGTGCAATTGCTCTGCGAGTTCTTGGCATTCGGTGTTCAGCTATTGATGCTAAGAGCCTTGCCTGGATTTCTTCAGAACTACTGAACTGATAAATACAGGCTGAAAGGTCTGTCTGTCTCTTCCAAGGGTGCACACACGCGCGTGCGCGTGTGTATGTGTGTGTTTTATAGTCAGCAATTTTCTGCAGTGTCTCTTGTTTACTTTTGTGATGGGCGCTAGGCCAGGAAGACTGTCTGCCTCCAACCTAAATGAGCTTATAACTTTATGAAACATTTTTCACTGACATTTTAGGGATAAGGGAAGTGGACAGGCTGTCTGTGCAGCTCCAGAGACCTCTAGAGAAGAGAGGCCTTGGGCAGCTCTGAGTGCCTGCATATGCTATCTTGTGTGCCATATATATAAGATTGATTATTGTTTTTATACTGCATTAAAGCAATGTGACAAACTTACCAGGACAATATTAAGAACAGTTGTGTGTTCCTTTGAAAGAGGGAAAGATTGAGTATGACTTAGTTTTTCAGTTTTTCTTCAGTTGCCTGAAGAGCCTGAAGCTACCCTGTCGCCTGTTGCACCAATTCCCCAAATGTAGATTTTAATTTATGATGTTGTCCACAGGTCCTGACAGCAGGGCTAGTAGACTGCATCACTAAATTAAACAATGGCCTGTTCCCCACCAGGCAAACTGATGAATAAAGAGAAGGGCACAGAAGAGCAAAAGTACATAGGAATCTTGCTGTCTACCCTTTGCTATTTCTTCCATCACAGGTAGGTCCCCTGTACAACAACTTCATTTTTACAAGGCATCCACTTCAGCTTGACTCTACATCTACCTCATTCACGATTATTTAAGCATCTCCAGAATGAATTCCTTTATCTTCTCAGACAATAAATATAAATAAAGACATTTACAAGGATGTTAGGGGCCTGATGGAAGTGAAAAAAGTAGGGAAATTTGAAGATAATGAGACCGGCCTGTCCTTATTTCACCCAGAGCTCCAGAAGATTGTATAGATCATTTATGGTATCAACTATTGCTGGGTAATGTGCTGCAATAAAAGAGAACACAAGATGCATTGGGTAGTGGCAATGGATTGATTTAATCAAAAAGTCTGAGCATTTACTCTGAATTTCATTCCCTTTGGCAATTTATAGATAGAACACAGGGCCTCCAGCCAGCTTCCCTCTCAATGCGGTGTGTACATAGTTGTGGCTGTCTCTTGTGTATCATGTCTTTTAAACATCAGATGTCTGCCTACCTGTCTGCTCAGGACTGCCAAACCCAAGCACTCCAAAATAATTTGTGGACTCTTTTCGACTCACCCACTTCCCAGAAAGATAACCAAGACACGAAGTTGAAGATCACAAGGTTTTTTAAATTATAATTTTAGTCTGCCTTCTGTCTCCAGCCAAGAGGGGGGCACCTGTATCATAGTTTTAGGCTATTCTCTGAGACGTCTCTGAGAAAAAAGAAAAGTGAGCTGAATTTCCCACTCAGGTTGCCTGCTTCCCACAGTTGGATCCTAAAGAGAATTCCAAACATCACGGGAGGTCTGGTAAGCTCTGCAGAGATCTCTTCCAGAGAAGATCTCTTCCAGATCTGCAATGCCAAAGAGAGCCCCGAGACAGAGGATTTCACGTGAGAAGCAAGAGGCACATATATATACAGACGAGTTCTCTCCCTGCCCCCTGTGGAGCTTTCAGTTTTGTTCTTTCATCTGAAAAAAAAAAAATAAAAATAATCAGGCATATAAAGAGTATGTCCTGCTTTTGTATGTTGAAAGCTTAACAATTATTAGTGCCTGCAAAAAACAATTTGACCACACAAAAAGCTCTCATGTGATTGACATGAAAAAGGCCTTTGTGGATTTGAATGAGGTGTGGGGAGGGCAGTGAGAGGAAAAGGAAGCTTCAGGTGCAAACGACTGTCATGCTGTTACATTTCCTATTAAAAACAAGACATTTTTCTTTCACTTTAGAAACTCAAAAGAGAGAGAGCTCTAATATAATGGCACTTTTTAACTTAGGGAGTGAAAGATAGGATCATATTTGATGAAAAGTCACATTTTCAAATCCTTAGCATATTTCTACTAAATTGGAAGAAAGAAGGGAAGCTAACGTCTGATTTGGGTTGACAGTTTGCAGCAAATACTATTTCCCTTCCTGCTCCTATTTTCTAACGTATTTTTGTCCCTGAGAGTCTTTCTATAGCAGTATGCTGGCAACGGCAGAACCCAGAAGAAGGAACTTGGCTGTTTGCAGGAAAGGATCACTCTCATTAGGAGATGTCAGCTGCCGGATGGCTGCTGAGATTTACAAGAGCTGGTTCCAAAACTCAAATGCTAAGTGACTCCTTCTCTCTCCCCTGTGCTACTTCAAACTGGAGCAAGGAAAGCTAAGAATTAAAATGGAGGAAGAAAACTCCTCCAGTATTTATTTGTTGAATAGAGTAGAAAGCACGAGCATAAACAGAGGACTACGTTTGGCCCTGTCTGGTAACATCACAGAAAACATTCACTAGACAATGTCCTCTTTCATAATGAAAGTCACTAGAGTCATTACAGGTGAGTGCTGTTCCTGTGGCCACATCCTACAAAAAATTTTTGCATGCTTGTGATCTTGTGGACTGTGCAAGTCCAGTGTTTTCCCTAGAACTGCTCATTCTATGAACTTACACGGCTCTTAAGGTCATTGCAAGAAACAGGGTGTAGATCATTACATTGAATGGTAATAACAAAGAAATCATCCCAGTGGGGTGTGGAACCAAAGCCTCAATGATACTTAGCATTTATCTCCAAAATGTCTGCCATTTTTGCTCTCCTGAACCCACATTATTTCTGAGAATCAGATAAGAATAGCTAAGTGCCACAGGTGCCGCTTTTAAGACCTATGCATTGCAGTGTGTCTCTCAGGCTTTCAGTGAAACTGTAGCTCTCTGACTGGGGATGAGCCAGCTACTATATTCCAGACTTATGCCCTCTGGGGTTTTCCTGGCTCAGAGAAACACAGAGTGCAACCTGGGGCTATTTCTAAAATTATTAATTATAATTTCCCTTCCCTCTGGGTCCTGTAATTGGACTGATGCTAGTGAGGTGCCTGGCTTTTCAGGGAGGTACTTCAGAAGAAATAGTCTAACAACACTTTTGGAGTGTGTTTTTAATTATTTTCTGTTTTATTACCCCACTGCCATGACCCCAGTGCAGCAGGGATTGACTGTACGGCAGAAGGCTTTTGTCCTGACTTGGAAATGTGTTTATTACTTGTCAGGTAAAACACAAAGACTGAATTTTTATACAGGTCTTTCCAAATGCCAGATCCCCCCAGCGCGCACACACACAGAGGTACATGCACAAGGCCATTTTATGTTCCACCCATACCATAAGCATGTGTATCTGCATCTTAAGTCAGACATTTTGCCTAGCTAATCTGCCTCTACTTCTACTTACAAAGCCTGATGCCTCAAATCTAGTTCATGGGGACAGCCCTAAAGACATACAGATTCCCTTTCTTTCACCCTCCCCAGATCCCCTGGAGAAACTAACTGACTAATAAGCCATGAGACGGCAGCTCTCACAATTCCTACACATACAATTCCTATAGCTAAGAAGCACAAGACACATATGGCACACCTTGGTGAGCCAAGAGAGGAAGAGCTCCAGGAGAAGTACACTGATGTTGCTGTTTCCCCAGGGACCCACCTTTCCAACCCAGTATGGAAATGATTCAAACCCATAGCCTTGAGTACCAGGGCAAGCTGGTGATGGTGTCTTTGGGAGCCCGTGCTAACTATTTTCCTCTTTCTGTCAGGTATACAGATTAAGCAGCATCCACTATTGGGAGTCCTACACCTTCATAATATAATGAGGTCAGGCCTAGGATTGCATTTGAAATGTTAAAACACTTAAATTTGTAACCTTTTCCTCCCTCCACTTCTCCCTGTCTGCCTCTGACCCAGCACACAACGTACAAAATGCCTTTGGAGATTTTGGCTTGGGTTGCCCAACCTGTGACAGTGGACAATAGTCCTTTATCTCACAGGTTGCCCTGAGGACCCAGAAGATGGTGAGGCATTCAGATAAGAGCTTAATGGCAAGATTAATAACAGGGAATAAACACAAGCACTGCCAAACCCTCTTGACAGGGAGGAAGCACACAGCTCCTGAGGTCCCCGTTTCTCTGTGTGCTGGCTTGAGAAGTATCAAACGCTAATTCTGCCACTAATGCAGTACCCAACATTGTCTTGACTAAACACCGTCCCTGAAATTTCTGGGGGCAGGCGGGAACGTCTGTTTTGGGAAAGAAAGGAAACTCTTCTCTGCTGTATTGCTTAAAAAATGACAGCTGTATGACACTACCAAGATATCTGGGATGTTTGAGTCAAGCAGGGAAGATGGATTAGTGGTCAGGGTTTCATGAGCCAGCCAAGAGCATGTGACAGATTTCTGAACGATATGATGAAGAATGTCTACTTTACACATTTTTGCAGTGTATATTACTGCTTTTTACACAAATATAAATATATGTGTGTATGTGTATGGGGGTGGGCTTTTGATAACTACTGTAAAAATTCATCTGTGGTGATTAATCGTCAGTCCAGTCAAGGACACTGTGATGTGAAATTTCTACCATACAACACTGCTTGTAATTTAGTTGAACTTAATTGGAGGTGTGCAGCAAAATCTTTCATGCTGCTTTTCCACTGTTGGGGAAATTAAGATCTCTGCAACACAGATGTTAATAATAACAATGTTATAAATAAGTTTACAGTTGAGTCTTTCCAAATTTGCAGCAGCGTTTGTCCTTTAAAGGGTGTCACAATGGATATGGCTCCAAAACCTGATCTGCTATAGCACAGGGAATCTGTAGTCTTTAGTTTAGCTCCTTTTATAACTGCAGTTTTTAAAGTTATCACCAGATGTGTGTAACTACTTAGAGTTGCTGTAAAATCAGTCTCTGGGAAAGGAATCTATTATTATGACTGTAATTTTTTTTACAAGATATGGAAGCAAAATTATGCTTATAAGGTACTGCTCTTTGATTAATCTCAATTCTGACTTGTTAAACAAATTTAACTTTTTTGTTTACATTAATAGTTTGATTCTGTTTGTTTGAGGCAGGGCCTCAAACACTAGATTTGGCCGGTTTATTCACTTGGATGGTGCTAATATGACTGAGGTCATGATTTTGTTCCTTCACACTCAGCTCACCAGTGATTAAGCTGTTGTACTTTGTCTCAAAAAGCTAAGGAAATGAATTCCGTTATAGTGAGTTTGTTAAGAAGGTTGCATATTTTGAGTCCTCCATAAAAGTTTTTTAATGAAACCAGTGGGTCCTAGTTGTAGAAGACGGGGAAGTCCGAGGTTTGAACTGCTTTTATTATCTAAAGTTTTTCTTGATAATACCTGAAGTTGTTACTCATATAGCTCTGCTCCAAAGCATTTTCCTGGAGCACTGGGAGGGTTTTCAAAGATACTCAGAGTGGAAGGGGATAAGATATTACCAAGAGCTATTAAAAATACCCAGACATGATTATCTAAAGAGCTTCACTTGCACTAAAACGAGATTCTGAGTATGCCTGTACTTCAAGAACAATCATTCACACAGAAGATAAACACCACAGTACACATGTTTTCCCACTTTCCCTGGAAAAGCTCAACATAAAGGCATGACGAACTCTGAAATGCTCCTCAGTGTTATTGCTGAGTCTGTATGAAACAATAAAATATCAACAGAACACAAATGCTAAAACTTCTGTATTTTGCTTCAACTTCACAACGCTGGGCTAGAACCACAAAAGCCCTGAAAACTGTCACACCTTACTAATCACAAATGCGGTTTCCAGTTTCTCTTTTACTTTCTCCTACTTTGTTGTAAATTTCTCAGGAATCTGCATTTCATTATAGCATCCCTATGAGCTTGGCATAAAAATACACAAACTTTTCAATTGTTGCACCACATATAAATCAGACAATATCTCTACTATAGATCTGAAGAACGTAAGAAGTATGTTTTACATACTGAAGATCACTTATCGACCCATACACATTTCCCCTTTCTATTTAACACTCCAGAGTTTAATATATGGCATAAAGGTCAAATGCATTGCTTTCCTTTTCAGATCAGGAAAGATAACACAAAACTTATAAAGAATGCATGAATTTCTAAATATAGAACTGGATTTCAAGTAGTTTTAATGCTGCTTCCTCTGTGATAGAAGTGCGTTTTACCCGTGGTATGCAAAAGCAGTATGTACCCAGTGTCAAGATACAGCATTCAAGAGCCAATGACTGAATGCCAGGCACTGGGAAAACATGGCAGCACTTCACGAAAGCATTAGCTTGGCTGCTAATGGCAGCTTTACTGTTGGCTTTGACCAATATAAAAATAAAGTAGATCTCCGTGGAATATTGCAGTCAAGCGTTCAGAATCTGGTGCACTTAGGGACTATTTTAATAAAATGACGACAATAATGAACTGTAGTTTGACACAGTGTAGGCAATAAACTCAATGAAGTCTGAAGCAAGCTTCCAGAAATGAGGCGGCCAGAGCAAAATACGTTGACTAACTGTTACATGGCCAAAGCAAAGGAAACTACCCAGGCAGTAGACTCCAGTACACTCAGCAATGGGAATAATCCGAGATAGAAGCCATTCTCTCATTCATATGTCAGTGAACAGACCCACATATCTGCTGCCAACCAGAGCAAAACAGAAGCAAATGTAAACCCATAAATGAAAAGTACACAGAAAGAGTATAGAGAATGGAAAGCCAAATGGAAAGAGCTGGGCAGTCTGCAGGAAGAATCCAAGGCCAGATTTTCAAGGGCTATTTTTCCTGGCCCTTAGAGTTGTATTCAGTGGATACAGTGTAAATGAAAACCTGAGAGGCTAAGTAACAGCAGAAAGTGAGGGTCGCAAAACACGAGACCCATCAAGGTGCTGCCCAATTAACCACCACCATTTTTCACGTTACTTGTGGCATAGGAAAATACACCTCCTACACCTGGAGAAAAGTGTGACTTTTTCTTTCTGAAACAAATTAACTTTCTAGATAGCAAGTTCACAGCACATGAAAGAATGAGGATCTCAAAATTTCAGGCGGCCACTTAGAGGGAAAAAAAGGGGCTGTATGGTACATCACCATCCCAGGCTAATGAGCTCAGCATCATCACCCTGATAGACCTTGTCACTTTAATACAATAACTGGAAACAGAGACAGAAACTGGGGGACTGGACTCTGCACGTGTTATTCTGGCAGCTAATTGGATCCATTGTGCTTGGGAAGCCCCAGAGACAGATTTCTTTTCATATCATTTTGTGGGTACAGGGCAATGGCTGGACCTTTGCAAGAAGAAAAGGACAAAATTGTATTTTTAGTTTAAATCTCACTCTTTACAGGGAATGCTGGCATGCAGCAAAAGCTGGGGAGATACTAAAATGAATCCACCAAGCTCTCTTCTTATCAGGGTTTTGGTTTACTTCTCTTTTCCCCAACAAAGACAAGCCCTGCCCTTTGAGTTACTGCAATGTTCTTTCTTTCCTTACTTTTGTCTGTTCTTTTAAGGAATTGTCTATCATGTGAGAATTCCCTCCCTGTAAATTGTCACACCCACCTGATGGCGACAGCCTCTTTCTCTGAAAACACTTCCATATCTGAATAACTTTAAGTATGCTGATGCTCAATGGCAGTACAACCAAAACCAGCTTAGCCAGGTCTGAGAATGCATTAGCAAATCTAAGCACAAGGGCAAGCACATTAAAAAAATGACCAACAAACCAAAAACCGTCAGGGAAATCTGAATAGAACAAGGAAGGTAACTGAAAGGAGCTTACACATTTCAGACAGCAAATATCTCGTGTAGGTTGTCTGGAAGGGTTGGGTGTCTACACAGATATCTATCTACCTAGAAACCAATATTTGTCTTTTACAAAGATCACCTCTGAGACCTGCTCAGTGTAATGAAAGAATTACTTCATGCACCAGAGAATATTTGCGTCTTATTTCCCCTTCACATGGGGCCTCCTCATCCGGGTGACAGAGCTATTCAGGAGGCCCATTGAGCAAAAGCTGCTTGGAAGCACTCTATTGTGCCTCAAAACAAGGTAGGATGAAGTTTTCCCTCCTCCTAAGCCCACTCCCCTTTTTCAGCAAAGGAGGAAATACAGTCTTGAGTTAAGACATTGGACGTTTCTATTCGGAAAGGGAAGATTGAAAGCGGAAGAGGTGCCAGCAGTGGAGTTCATAGGAGCCAAACTCCAAGACCTAAGAGTCCACATTCAGCCATATATAATGCTGTGTCTTCCTATAGTAGCCTTCTGCTTCTGACCCATCAGTAATTATCACTCTAGAACAGAGGTGTGAGCCAGGCAGTACAACAGCAATCTAGTACAGCAACAGCAGTTAAACTCTCCTACTTTGTCTGTAACCAAGAAACAAAATAGTGAACATATTTTATTTTCAGGACTGGACTGTTTATACCAAATCCTGGAATTTTAGATACTCTTTGGGAAATTAAAGGTGCTATTCAAGAAAAAAAAAAAACAAACTTGACATAGAGATCTTACGGTGGCAGGCATGACATAAAGCACAACGGAGCAGGGAAGAAGCATTTCCTGCTGACCCATTCACTCCTCAGTTTTCTGACCTTCCATATCCCTGGAGACGTGTGCTCTTCTACCACACAGCATGACCTGGCACAGATGAGGTTAAACACCAGCTCAGGATAGCCACACACACAGAGTAACAGAAGTCTCTAAGATTAGTAAGACTCTGCGGATGAGTAATGATGATGTACCTAATTGGCAGCAGGAACCTGAGTTCCTGCAAGCAAGGGATATAAGTGAGCAACAGGGAAGGTATTCAAGTGCTGGAGCCGTAAGCTGTTCTTCTGGATCAAGTGAAGGCTATTCTTGGTATAGACTTGAAGATAAAACAGAAATTGTATCCTGCTTTCATCCATGTCCCCAGTCTTTAGATTAGATTTGGCTGTTAGCAACAATTGAAGGTGGCTTGAGATTTGTAGGCTGAAATATTGTGCTGCTTGTTTAAGGAGAAATAATGGAAGCTGATATTTATTGCCTGCATTCTTTTCCAGACCTCAAACCAAGTGGTTTGCTTCTTATCTCTACACAGTGACACTAACTAAGGAGCAGGATATGATTTCAATTTCATGCTTCATATTTTTTTTAGCATTTTCAAAAGTATTTTCAAAAGGTCACTCAGGTATTTTGACACATATTTTCCCTGAGCTGGGCCATAACAGAGAGATCTTTACTATTTTTGCATATTTTGTCAATGTTATTTATTATTTTAATGATAAAGATGGATTTTGGCAACGCTGACTGCAAGGCTTTGTTTAAAATAGATTTCATTGGCTTGTGGTTCATTTCTGTACTCAATCATGGAGGTGATAGAGAAAATTTTGGCAGCTCTGTACACTGAGACAACATTAAGAGCAATCAAGAAGTGTTTGCAGTCTTTTCAGTCACATGAAAAATTTCATCTTCTTCTAATCCCCTTCCTAAAAATATGAAGCTTTTTGACAGAAATCAGCCCTTTTCATGAGTATATAAACTAGTCGAAACCCCTGGTTTCTGTCATTAAATAAAAGCAACAGGAAACTTCCATGCAGGCCTAAGCTTTACCTTGTTCTAAAGTGTGCCCTACAGTTTGTTCTTACCCTTCATGCTCTCTACCATCTTCCCCTATTTTCAGGGAAGTACATGTATTTGAGCAGCTATTTCCCATCCAACGTCAATGTGATTTCTCTTCTCATGAGTTTTGATTGCGGATATGATGAGCCCCCTGTGCCAGCACACAAGGTGTCATGCGGGATCACAGCTGCGGGGCGGCCGCCCTGGGACCGCATGACCCCAGCAAATGGTAGGACGAAGCTCAGCAGAAACCGCATTGCCGCTGTCATCTCCTTTGGACAACCTACTTTTGATTTCTTCAGTCCTCCTTTGCTGGGTCCTCTTTCCTTAGGTTATATGCAAAACAGCTGAGCCTCTTCACCTCCCTCTGTGTTGTTTTTCAGGAATAGATGCAGGCAGCGTGCTCAACTCCTTTGGCTCCTGTCATGCCATTGCATTCCTGTCAAGCTGCTCCTTTGAATTCCTTCTCACTACTCTTTCATCAGCAGTGACCTCTGCACTGCTTAAGTCAGCTAACACCTCATTTGCTTTCATGTGAAGTACCTCCTGGGTGGAGGATATTGCAAGTGGCAGGTGAGTGAACTACTCCTAGTCAACTGGTGTGCTCAGGATGTCAGTCTGCCATGCATACCCCCTCCCCACACCCCCTACATCTAACCCAGTTTGCCAGGATCTGGTCTATGTATGTGAGAAACTGCATTGTAGATTTGTGGGCAGTATCATCTTGAGTGGAAGGAAAGTGTTTTTCTCACACTGACTTTGAAGAGCTCCTTCACTTCTGTGTATCTGGATCTCGTCACTGTGTCTTTTGAGATCCTCAGACTACGCTATTCTTTTTTTGGCCCTCAGGTCTTTTCTCCCTCCCATTTTTTCCTTGTGTTTCCTCTCATTTTAGATGTGTACTCTAGTATATAAAGGTACAGTGTACAAAGTGCAGTCGTTCCAACATCATTGAACACATCAAAACTTGGAGGGCTTGGGTTTTTTCTCTCTTACTTTTGACTTCAGTGAGGTCTGAGTTTACTGGGTCCTTTACAATTATTTTCCTGATGGATAGCCTTGTGGTTTGTAGCCTCAGGACAGACATTGTAGAATATCTACCATATTCACATGGTCTCTAATAGCTATATTTTTAAATAACCCCCTAGACCTCATTGAGAGCCTAAAGATGCCTTGAGACAAAGATTTCAATAAGGCTGTGTCTCAAACAAGTTAGAACAGCGCTCTTAAAATGATATGGGGTATTTCATGAATATATCATTTGTCTGGGATTGCAACTTGATTTCTGGAGGTGATTGAACTTTCCATTGCAGTAGACTGGGAAAGTGCATGTAGTCAGCTCTGCTGAGGGAAAACTGAATTTCCAGCTGATAGGGGGCAATGTACTAACTTGATTGGTAGCAGCCAGCTCAGAATATGTTGACTTGCTCTGCTACTGCTTCTGTCTTTGTATTTTCTTCTTTCATTTTAATCAGCACTGTCCCTGAAGCTTGTGAATGGTGTCCTCTGGAGGGGTATTTCCTGTGTAATTCAGAATATGCAGCATTTATTTGACTTCTGCTGCCCCTTGTACACAGTCATGCCTTACATTTCTAGTCAGGCTTCTTTATGACTAATAAGTCCAAATATTAGAGAAAATGATTCTTCCTTTCTGCCAGCTGGTCTTGCTGTATGCAAAGATGTTTGTGATGCCCCAAGGATTGTGCTTGTATGGATAATTCCACAGGCTTCTTGTTGATGTTATTCTAAGTATTTTCTAAGCTATAAGCAACTGGCCTACAGCTTAACACCAATCTGGCACTTCTTGAGTGTATTACACACACAGGCGTGCACACACACATGCACGTGCCCACGTGTGTACTGGGTCTAGATCTGATTGGTGTCCTCTTTGATATCTATCTTTGACTAATATCTTAGCTTGCTTGTTTTTGTATCCATAATTGTGTGACTGTCAGACATATCAAAAAGATCCCTTTTTTTTCCGTCTGTATGTATCTCTTCCTACTATCCATCCATGTGTGTATACCTGAATGTATAAGATTCCTCTCCTTGTTGCTTATCTGTTCGGCTGTTCTGAGGTACCTGGCCTGATCTTTTTGGTCAAAACTGCACAGAGTCAGTTTTTTTGATGGCTCGTCTCCAACATTACAAGCTCACCTGTCATGTACTTCCCATATAATATCATTCACAATGGCCCAATATAGTACCGTATTTGAGGCAAGGAAAATGCTGTGGTTGACTTCAGTAGAAAATGGATCAGGCCATTTCTTCCTTAGCTGCCTGGATACCTATGGAAGTCTGTACCATAGCGGGTTTTCAAATATTTTAAATAGGAAATAATAATAATAATAAAAAGGAATTAGTTTGCTAATGTATGTCCTCTTGTAAATGTGACAGTCTTTTTGCATCTACTGGCTATTGAATTTAGTACATTGTGGAAAAATAAAACCACTGCATAAGCAGCACAAAGAATAAAACCTGCCTTTCTCTGGCTTTGTTTCTCAGTGTAAACTGCACCAGTACAGATTCACTGACACCTGATACGGTTTGTGCTCATACTTGTAACAAGAAAACATTAGCAGGGGGTTCTCTTGCCTATCAAACTGTCTATATGCACTAACTGTGTAGGAAGTGAGTGTTTCTGAGATCCCTGTCCCTTTATCAAAAATCACCAGTTGATTTAAAACTTAAGGCAAGAGACCAAAAGATAGGAGTATGATCTTAGTGCTTAAACAACATTTCCTTGGGAAATCCAGCTTAAAAAGAAGACCAAGAAAAACCATCACTTCTAACTGAAATATTTTATCTGGGGTTAAAAATATGCTTGAGAGTAATATCTTCTGCTAGAGATTTTCACACAGCTAGGCTAACTTGTTCATTGAACTCCCTATACCATTAACTTCTCTCTCGCTTTTTGTCCAACTCATATTTGACAAATTGTGCAGTCTTTTAGGTAATTGACAATCTGTCTATTTTGTGTCCTGCAAGCATCAAAATGATCAACTTCCATCTGGTCTGCTTTTAAGAAACGTTTCCCACTTCAAAGTCCACTGGCAGAATTTTCCCCATATTGTCAACAAATTGCTATCTCATTTTACTTCTGACCCTTCCTGTTGCCCTCCAGTGATGTTACAAAATAAATTTTCCTCCAAAAAAAGTCTTCAGAAAGAGCTTTTTCTCTGACTGCCAGCCTAAAAGTACCCTTATGCCTGGTCTTCTACTTGGCTTCCTGACGCTAGTTCTGGCAGCTGCGTCTAAAATGGGCTGATGCATTCAGCGCGCTGGAGGTAGGCTGCATTAACCTGAGGTGCCATACAGCTGGCAGGACATAAAGGAATGCAGCATTGCCATCTTATGCCCAGCTTGGCTGACTGTTGATTGTAAGAAAAATCTGAGAAACAAAAAAGCAGTAAAAACTTTACTTTCTTTCTCACCATGTACCTCAACGTAGCACTAATATCAGCACTCACATGGGGTTGTTAAATGCTAGCATTATCAGTAAAGCATAGCCACTTTTACTACTTTTTTTAACCCTTTTAAATACAGGGACATTAATTCTTTTTAATGCATTAGTGCAATGAATTTAAATTAGGGGTTGTCAGAAAATGGAAATAAAACCCCTTGATCTTCTCTGTTGTAGTTTATATTCTGAGTATAGTTAAATATATTTAAGAGTCTAGCAAGGAAAAAATATAGACTGAGAACCTGAACCCTTCTGGCTTCTACATTTATAAACTCAGTAGAAACTAATGCTGTTGAGTTTTTTCCTTTCTTTCTTTCATTCTTAACAGAAAAAAACCCCACCTTAGAAGCACTGAATCCTGCATGAGTAATACATCTCTGTCTCAGGACAAGGCATGCAGATATAGAAAGGGTCTGTTAAGTGCCTAACTCCTATCAACTTTCAGTAGGATTTGGGCATCTCTTCCATTTTCTCCCACACCTCCCTTACTGCAAATGCTCTGCTGCCCACTGTGGTCAAGTCTGGTCCACCAAAGTCTCTCTGCTTTGCAATAAGAAACTTGTACAATTATACTTACAGCATAAATACTTGCTGTCAAAGGGCATCTTGCACTTTACACTTCTGGGGACCACGGGCTGAAAGAATGTGGCTGGCCAAGGAGTGTATAAGTCCGCTTTCTTCTGGGCACCCCAGCTAATAGCAACTTCTTCAAGCAGGCCCTGCAGGTGAAGGGAAGAGAAACAACCTTTGGGAAACACTGACAGAAGTGTGGCTGTCCTCATACTGGAAAGGAAGTGATGCATTTGGTTGAGCTTCAAAACATACTTCCTTTCTTGTTGACCTAAAACTGGTGGCTTTGCTGATCAACGTAGTTGACTAGAATACCTATGAATAACTCTTGGTTTTGAAATAAAAGAGGAGAAAACCACTTCTTACAGCTTGAGAATACGAATTCCTCCCCACTTGCCACTGGAGGACACATGACTCATTCTTGCAGCTCTCCTGAGCTGCACAGCAGCCAAGATCCAGAGCATTTTTAACTTTACCTGAAAGCAGAATGGATAGTCAAAAATCTCTGTAATGGTACTATCTGTAAATGAGAGAACCGAGGGTATAAATCAAAGGCTTTTGACCCTCATTTTGGTGAAGCAGAAAATAGAATTGTCCAGCCTGAAAACAGAGAAAGAGAAGAACAGAGCATTGGGTATAAAGGAGATGGACAATAGATTAGCTTAAGGATTTAGAGTATCACACCAGGAGCTCACACATAAGGCTTTTTAGTACACTTGAGTGTGCTTGGAGGTATATCCAACTACCTGAGTATCCCTTGCCCCAAGATTTCAGTAGAGCAGGGATGAAAATAATAAAGGGTTCAGATTTGAAGACAAAAAGATCGTGCTGAGAGAAGCAAATAATGTTCTTTCCCAGTACTAATTTCTCCTTCTGTCTTTCTGTCAGTCAAGAAACAGACACCTTGTGCAGCCTTTAACCTCATTAAAAAACAGTATTGTATGAAGAATATCAAACATGCTCTTCACATTTAAAAAAGTGTAAGAACAAAATCTTTCTTTTATATTACATCAACACTGATATTAGCTTTTAAAACTCACAGAAAAAGCGGAGAGGTTTTGCAAAAGCTACTTTAATACAGCTATACTGTAATGCACTCATTCTTACATACACAGAAGGAACTATGATAACCTGATATACCATTAAGGTTACAATAAAGAGGTATTTTTCTTTGGTCCAGCAATAGCATTCTGATGGGCTTGTGGTAGATTATAATTAATACATAATAAGTCCTGTCTCCACCTACACACATTCATGACAAGGGTTTTTTTGAATCATTATATTTCTGAACCTCCCAAAAAGAAAAGACAATAAGGCATGAAGGCTGCCTGTGCCTCCTTTGGCTTCTGAGCTCGTGCTTTTGTACCAGGTATTTTGAATGTTATAAATCTGCTTGCCAACAGTTGCCTTCATTAACCCTTCAAGATAAGTGAGAATATACATTATTAATTGGTTGTATCAGGGTTATTCACTTAACCAGTTCATGCATATCAATAGAATTAGCCTTTGTGCTGAAGTAAAAAACTAAAGGTACAAGATGCATGGAATAAAACTCCAATATATATGGATGTGCATGTGTTCGGCTTAGAAATTAAGTTCAGCTGTCCCTAAAGCCAAGGCATTGGTTCCTTACAGGCATGGTGGCAAAGGTATTCAAAGATAGAAAATTGTTTGAACAAACTCAGGCAGAATTTCTTCCCCTTCAAGATTTATCTTTCTCAAGCATCACTTATCACTAGTGAAATATTACTTATGACTATTAAATCTGCAGAGTACTTTGAATCTCCATTGTCAGTATGAGTCATGTTTCATCAGGAAAATAGCTCCATTCTTAATAACTGCTCAATTTGTTCCCTCATTTTTATTTCCATTTAGAAGTTGTAGTAATGCTTCTCATGAAGTCCATGAATTGAGGACACAGAAGGTGGAAGGGTTCCAGTACCATGACTTGAAAATTAATTGCAGGGTTCATGATGCCTGTTGTTGCAGCCAGAGCACTCTATGCCTCACTCACTTGATTCAGCGCTTTCCTTAAAATTTATGGCTGTCACGCTTGTGAAGAAACTTAGAAGGAATTATTTAAGTCTACCCTAAATTCTCACAAACTTATAAAAAAGGAAGTAAAAATTAAAGCATCAGAAAACGAAGACAAAAAATCGCCTGCCTTAAGGAACCTTCATTACATTTTGAAAAAATGAATGTTACAGATGGGTTAGAGAGAGAAAGATTTTAGCTCCATCTGGTACAAGGTAAAGGAGACTGAAAGTATCAGGCAGTCCCTTCTTGGTCTGAACCAGCTTTGGATCTGGCCCATAATGACACATTAGGATATGGTGAAGGATTTTCAACCACACATGCAAGACCATAACAAAACCAGACTATACTTAGTACAAAAGATTGCTTCCAGACATCAGATTTTCACTTGTTGAATATCAATGAACCTAATAAGGGACTTTCTTGTTAAATGAGTATTGGTGTTTATTGTAGGCTTTTAATTGTTCTTCTGAAATTTCAATAGACTCTCAGACTGATAAACAAGCGTACTGGACACTTCTAAAACACATTTTTTAAGCTTTAGGCTTGACTGTCACTTGGAGGAAAATAATGCTTCCATCACATAACACAACTTTTATGCTGCCTAATATCAATGTAGTTCTAGGATGGCTTTTTTTATTCAGTCCCTAAGGAACTGAGCTAGAAGGGTTTTTCTGGCTCACTTGTCAATATAATGGTGCTCAACCATGCTATAATGCATCTAGGGATTAATTTATTGCTATTAGCAGATCCACCAGGGAAACACAGGTGGCTAGGAAAAAATTTACCTATCAGAAAAAGAGGAGTATCAAAACCTTTTCAAGTCATGAAAGAAGAAAATAGATTGTAACTGAAAATGACAATACTGCTAGAGAAGACTGTCTGTTACGGGTGACTGCTGACGAGCAGGAGCATGATCCAGCCAGTGATGAAGCAAAACCAGACAGAGATATATCTCTGATTTAAGGGATGAAATCATATCACTATAACACAAGAAAACTCTAGGGAGAGTAAATATGTCTATACTGGAGTGACTTCAACTTGTGTAACCATACATAAGCTAAATTTAAGCTAACTAGGGCAGGTATTTCTAGTAATGTAGCCATGGCAGCATAAAACTCAGCTCAGACTAAAATAAGCCCCACCTGCTCAAGGACTTACATAAATACTTACCATTAGGCCCCACACAGAGCCCTGTACTACCATAGCTGTACCTCTAACAATATCCAAGTTAGATATGCTGCACGTAATAACTGCATTGTAGATGCTTCTTCAGACTAAAACTCCCTTAAAAGGATCCAAAACCTTTTGGTGTCCCTAGCAGACTTTCCACTGATTTCAGTGAACTTTGGCTCAGGCCTTTAACATTAAAGATGAATGTAACGTATTAAATTATAGAACAGAGTACTTGGTCTTAATAAGAGCAAATTATTTCTTCAGGGTAATAAAACTGGTCCCGTTGTAGTGAGACAACTGAGAAAACAGACTCAGGGAAAACTAATTAAAGGATCTTTAGTACTAGAACTAAGTTTCACCCTCCCTGACATAAGAAATTACTTTCAGAACTTTTATAAAACATTTACTCTCAAATAAAGTAGGTAATAAAAGTGATATACTGTAGCCGCCTTTCCAACCAAGATCAAACTACCCACCTTCAATGAAAGAGAGCAAATTGCCCAGGATGAGCCTCTTGAACACAGAAAAAAATTGTTTGCTATGAAAATGTGAAAGTCTATTAAGTGCTGGGCTGTGATTGCTTTCCAATTAGCTTTTACAAAGTTCTAAGGAAAAAAAAAGGAAAGGTGGTTCCTCAGCTTGCAAGACAGTTATTAGATTTCTACTCAAACAAGGGTCACCAGAAGACCGTGCTTTGTTTCATCATGTAGACGTTTCTCTATTAAGGAGAAAAGGATTTCTAGGAGAAGTCGAAGGGCAAAGCTAGAGAAGGAGAGTTGTTCTTTAATTACTACAAGCCATGCTGGCTTTACTGAGGGTCAGCCGTCCCCAGCAATGGGCACAGGCTTTTGCAATGAATCTGTGTGGGTGCCAAGAAGGTGTTTGATTGCGTTGAGTGGGGCTGTTCAGATGCAAGATTGAGAGGGAAGAGTTTGGGCCAGAGAAACTTTTGAGCCTGAACCAGAGCACTGTGCAGGAAGTCAAATGCCAGGGTATTTGTTGAAAGGGAAAAGTAACTTGTTAACGTGATCACCAGAAACATAAAACAAGGCCCTCCCTTTACAGTGACTACTGTGAGTACTTCAAGCCTTGACGCAGAGGGGTTAGTTCTAAATAATCATTTGTGCTGGTATTTAACTGCAGATACATGAGAAGCCCTGTTGACATCGCCAAGCCAATTTCAAAGCGAAGAACAGATTTAAGTGCTTTGCTGGATGAGGGCCAGAGGCAGGTGAAGTTAGCACTAAGACCACTTTGGAGACTTCTTTTTATGTGAATCCTCAGAGCGCCCAGACTCCTCCCTGAATACTCTTGGGGAGGATTATCAAGGTAAAGCAGATTTAAAATAGTCAGCTTTAAAACTGGCTGGAATAGAACTTGAGACACTAGCTGAACCCCTTTCCATAGGCAACAGAGGAATTTCCTTTAGCCCTTAAACAGAAATTTTGTACTAGGTTTTCAAACAGCTTTAGGGGTTGCTTGTTGATTTAGAGGCTATTTGTTGACTGAGAATTTTAAAACAAAACGTCTGGGTCAATTTCTATTTCCCTCATTGGAATTGCTTTATAATCTTCCTGATCTTATTTTTCAGGTCAGAAAAAGGACTGCGACCAAAAGAATTTGCTCAGAAACTGGATTGTAATAATAAATGTCAGCCAGGTATACCAGATCCCCCAGTTTTTTGGATGCCATCCCACAGTGTTTTCAGGTGGTATTTGAAACCAGTTATCACACTGGGAAGGACTGTAAAATATGCCAGAAGGTGGGCTCCAATTCAACAGAATTGCCTTCAGTGCTTTCTAAACCCTGGAAGAGAAATTTTCTCCTTAGTTTTATAAAACTTTCTATCAGGCTGATGCTATTTGCTTCTAGTTGTTTTAGGCAATCAGGGAAACCCTGCTTCAGCCATGTCTGACTACAAAAGTGCTACTGAATTCGCAGGAGTCAAGAATTTGTTCCAATAGGGGCAGTTCCTAACCCCTGGGTCAAACCAACAGAAGAGGAAGATTCCCAAACTCTAAAGTGGTCTGAATTGTTATAGATAAACATTTGAGAACCAGAGGCCCTATTGTCCATACAGATCTGGAATGATGCACATTTCCAGTCTACTAAATTTTACAACGGGAGAATATAATTCAGTACTAGAACATCTTTGTTACCGTTCATACATACTTGATAGCGTGTGAGGTCTTACTTGGTTGGAAGTAAGAATTATATTACTTTTGCCCTTATTTCTTCTGTTTCTTAAAAAATAAATGCTCCTACTGAAAATGAAGCATTCGATAGAGACATCACAAATCAATTTTTGTTCATGACTTATAAACAAGCACAGGTTTCTGGAAGATTTTGCAGTGCCATAATGGAGCACCCTCTGTTTACTACAGTTTATGGAGAGTTCAGGACATGGGTGGTGTATATGTCCAAAATGAACTCTTGCACAGAAAAATGCAGTGCTCCTGTTCTCCAGTACACATATAGAATATACGGAAGTCTATCCTCCATTACTGCTTAGCTGGGACTTCGGAAGTCCTTAGCTAATTGATAGTGATGATTAGAAAGAATAGCATTATTTCATGTTTAGGGGAGCTACAAAAATCCATGCAGTATGCCTCAGCATTCCTGTGACATCTATGTGAGTAAACATGGACTACAGAACAACTGTGGCTCTGGGGACCTGCTATGAGTATTTGTATTCAGGGGAAAGGTTTTAACTTGGGTTTATCTTTGTGTAAGGGTGAAAAGCTGAATGATTAGGATGTTGTTCTCATTGGGGCACTATTTCTCATTGTTTGTTGCTGCAGCAAGTGTTCAGTGTCCCAACAGCGGCACAAGGGAGACATCTTTCCACAGGCACCAAGTGGGGGATCCTCCTCAGTTGTGCGTTAGCCATCCTTGGTGCCAATGTCTGCATCTAAGCTAGACCTTCCATGCACAGTGGCGAGAAATAGACAGTCTCAGCACACAATTCATTTGATCAGATGTTGACTTCAAGATAAGACAAACTATCAAGCTGACTATTTCTCCCCATTGACTATGGAGAGGACACGGGAGTTGTTTCTTTTGGTCAGGTGAATTCCTGCAGGTATTGCAAAAGGCTATCTACAAGCACTGTTCATTTTGCCCAGAGATTAAATTAAGATAAATCTACTTGCCACATTTGTATTAATGTGGGTTTACATTAACTAATAAGTTATAAAAAAAAGACTTTGCTCTGAGGAGGTGTCCCTCTGGCACAAAAAGACTTTGCATCCTGCCAAAGATCTTAGCTGCAGATACACTGAAATCCATGTTCCTTCCTGACTTAACATCTGAAGTTTGGCCATGATTTATTCCTAACAGACTCGACACCTGCCAGTGTTTCTTATTGTCTTGCAATTTACAAATGTTTCTGACAGACATTATTTCCTCCCTCTGAAATATGTAAACATTATATAAGATAGGCATTTATTTTAATTAGTATTTTAAAAGCGTTATTTTAAATTAATTTTTTGTGTTACTTGTTTAATATTTTCAGTGAATTTACTTTGAAACCGTCCATTTGGAATATTTTCTTCTTCTGGAATGGGTTCTCCCGTGCCCTTCTGTGGCTCGCAGCTCGTGTCTATGGACAACAGCAGTGCACGTACATCTTCTCAACACCTTGGGAGACAGGCTTACACAATTGTCTTTCATCATTCAGATCAGTGCTCCAACTGGGGTTTCTAAATCAATTCAGTCTCCAAGATTTTCCTTCCTCACAGAGCTTCTCTAGACCTGGGCTACTGCAGTGTTTATGCTGTTTTAAAAATTAAAAAATAACATTTTTAAAGGGATTCAGATTTTGGTTGAAAGCGAGTGCTGTGCTTAATGCAGTTTGATATGTTGCACCAATTTTTGTGAGGTGTTATGACCTACAGTGAGGCATCAGCTTTAAAAACATAAAAAATCTTCTTAATTTTCAAAAGTTCAGGGCACTCCTGCACTCCAGCAGCTTTGATGGGAATGTTGGGTCAGTTCTGGCCTCCACTGCAGTTGGGAGGACATTTATCAGACAGTGAGTTTTGGCCTGTACGTTTAAGCAGTGAGATCAAATCACTTTCTTTTTGAGCCTAAATAAGGATTTCAGTTCCTCAGCTTAATGCACTCAAGTCTGAAACATTTGTTCGTTGCAACTGTGAAAAAAGGAAATATTCAGGAGAAAGTTGTACTTTATGCTGAAGTTGAACTTGAAGTGATCTCCTGAGATGTCTTTTATTTGTCTGTTAAGCAGAATGCACATTTATGGTGCTGTATAAATAATAATAATAATGCTATCACCTCTCTGTATTCTGTTTATTGTAATCTGTTTATTCTGCAAAACTCAGCAATGAAAGTAAAAATAGCCTTGATATGTGTTTTCAGTGAAGATCCACAGCCATTTTTATTTCATACAAACTTCTCTCTTCCTCAGTTATAAGACACTTTTTATTTAAAGCTATCAAAGGAAAACAAAAACAAAAAAGAGCAAGTCTCAAAAAAAATATGTTCTGACATCATTAAGTAACTCAACTCCATAAAAGTATGAGGCCATATAGTCCAATAATGTTTTTAAGTACTCCCCAATCAAATCAGTGAAGAGTTCTACCTAAAACTCACTGGTGGTTGATGGCCCAAGGAATTTAAAAAAATGAAGTGGAACCATACAATTCGAGGAATTAGTCATAAAACAGGGAATCTTTTACCTTTAAATCTCAGTTTGAAACCATCTCAATTTCAGTCGGTAGTAACACTAGTTAAGGATTGATGGCCTGTAGGGATCAACATTAAAAGGCAATAGCTACCACATTGTGGTATCCAAGATATTAAAGCTATTTCCCGTACCTAAAAGAGGAAATCAAGAAAGTATTCAGATATTAATGTTGGCCAGTGTTTGTGAAATGAATAGGCTTGACCTCAGTCCCCCTTCTTTTCTAGCAAAAAAGAGACGCTGCAAAAAGTGTCTCCTTATTTGTGACCTTGAAATCACCAGCCCTGTGGATGACTGACTTAGTGCGGAAGGAGAAGGAAGACAAGTACCTTGGTAATGGAAAGAAACGCAGAGGAGTTTTGCAAAACCTGCTGCTCATAACTACACCCTTTCCACGGATAAATAGTTTTGCAAGCTCTTAGGCTGCCAATCCTGCTCTTTTATCACCTATAAATATACTTATCGCATATAAAAAAAAAGTCCTGAAATAATTAAGGGAGAAAATATGAACTGACAGTCTGGGTATTAATCATGGTATTTTATATTAATCTAGTATGAAAATCACCACCTTTAGAAACTTTCATTTATCATACTTCCCTGTTTAAGCAGTTCACAAAGGATTTGCAATAGTTTCCTCTTTCCAAGGCTAGGGAATTACTACAGTGCAATAATCAACATAGGAAACCCCCAACGGCGCAATTTTAGAAGCAATAACTGTATACTGCTGCACGAGATTTCAGTGTCTTTTAATGCCAGTGGCCAGCCTTTCACCGAGCCATGCGTGCAGAAGGCAGGGGATGGAAGTTTACGCTGGTAAGAGAGCAGGGTCACACACATGTTTTAACATATGGCCACACTGATGATTGATTTCTTCCAGAATAAAATACAGAAAAGGGTGCTACACCGCTTTAACACCGTATTTGCATAGGGCTTCTATAGACTGAACGCAAAGAGGGTTAGCTGCAGGCGCGGCTTTCCCAGTTGTAAGCAAAGAGTTGCCCAACGTAGTAAGAATCCTAACATCTTGAGGAAAATTAATGTAGTGCTCATCCTTGAAAAGCAAAGGTCCTGAGGCACCTCTCGGGGTACTTCAACTGTGTGGAGAGGACTTGGGGACATGGAATGGCCTGAATGTGCATCACCTGGGATGGTGATGGTGAGGTGAGACACTGGATGGTGCTGGGCTATAGCTTGGCAGCCCCCTGGGTAGCCTGGCCTCCCTACGGCCCTTCCCAGCTCTAAAAGCTCCAGTATCAGTCAGAAATGCTCCTGTGGACACTGCTTAAATGCTGAAACAGAGTTTGTCTGTCAAGGAGTCTGTCTGGGCATCAGAGAGCAGTACGTGTGGTGCCTTATCTCTCTCGAGCCAATTCCAAGCCCTCACGCCTGCCTGGTGCTTAATGAATGGCCTTAAAAATAAATTGCATTTCCCTGGGGCTGAGGGAGGTGCTGTTCCTCTCCTGCCGTTGCCCTTTCCATCCAGCTGCAGCCTCTCCAGGCCGCTGGAAGAGGCCAGGTGCCCTGCTCCTTTGGGTGCCGGCTCGCTGAGGGTCAGTCTCACAAGGCGCTGGCCCTGCTTAGGTGCCACGCATTTTGGTGAGGTGATGCGCTGTTGCGTGAAGGCTTGCAGCTTGCAAGCCCAGCTTACATGTAATACAGTTGCTCACCTGCAGTGTCTTTTTTTCCTTCCTTATTTTCCCTCTGTAAGCTAAACATAGCAAGACCACATCCTCCCACGTGAGCAGGGCTGGCTGCTCCATCTTCTAGCACCTATCCAAATCCAATACCCGCATCACTTCTGACAGCTTTTTCTACAAAGCCCTCTGATGCCTTTTTGTCCCATTTAAGACTTGTCAGTCCTTTGCTCCTGTCTAGCCTTTCCTGGCCCGGGGTTGAAGTAGCTTATTAAAAATTCCTTACAGACCTACATTAGTATAAATTAAGAGGTAGAGGACATTATCCTGCATAAAGTGTGAATTTTTATTCAAATAATTCTATTAGCATAATTATCTTTTTTAGAAATTAAATGTACATTATTACACTTGATGTGCTACAAATTATAAAAGCAAAATTTCGCTTGTAAGGTTGCACAGTTCTCAAGCAATTAGCCATATTGCACCCAGCAAACCAAAATTAAACACATAAATTAAAACAGCAGGGGGGATAATAATGTTAGAAAGGGGGTGTAGACTTTATGCAGTTTGTTGCTTCTGAAGCTCCAACTAAAGATAGTTCTGACAGGAACAGGTCAGACAAGTGGGGTTAACAGGTTTCCCCACATTTTTCTAACTTGCAATGTAAAAAACTTACTTGACAGAACAATTACGTGAACTACTTTCATCAGGGATAATAACATAATCTAAGCAAGTAATTTCCTTGTGTGCTCTGTATATAATCTTGTAATATGCCCCTGATTTTTACAATACATAGTTGTTATTGACATTTTAATCAATAGGCACATTGGGTCTGAATTCAGCATTCATACTTTTTTTATGATTATTGAATGCCTGTGGTTGCATCTGTATGCCGCTACCTACACAAAAACATATAGCACTTTATAGCACTTTATAGACACACCTTTTATCCAGCAGGCATTAATTATTACAACTACCAAAATTTGTCAACACACAGAAATATTTCCAGGATGGTTAAAACATTTAGATAACAGCAGTAAATTAAATAGCATGGAGAAACACATGAATGCTGCTGAATGGGCTCCAAAGGCGTCTTGCACTCACCAAACTTGCTGAAATTATTCTAGACAAGCTTCAACATAGGAAATGTCCTGTGTTCGAAAAAAAATAAAAATATGTATTTGCCTTGCCATGCACTGAGGAAATGCTGGAAACCAGGAACAAAATAGCAATGGTTGTCCCAGACCCCTCAGCTGAGGGACCTAGCCCGTCCCGTGCTGTGCAAGTGCACACCGTAATGATGTGGAGGAGCACTACTCCTTTGCTATCCAGTAGGTCACAGCCAGCAGAGACCAAGAGCACTTACAGTATGTTCCGTCTGTGTCAGAGGAAAATTTTCTTTCAGGCCAAGCCTGAGAGTTGATTATCTTCTATTTTTTATACAGTTCTTCCTTGAAAAAAGCTAAAAAATCCCTCTTTTTCCTGCCTGTTCAATAGTGAGTCCTTCTAAGAGGAAGTAGATTACATGTGCTTACCATGAAATGTTCTGGGGTTTGGGTAGTTTGCTAACATAATTCAGGTTGTTTGCTTTGGCCTGAAATATACTGAATTGTTTGGATGCTGACTGCTTTAGGGAGCATCTGTCTCCCCGTGGTGTTGCAATACCATGGTGATATAGAGGAGATTTGCCAATTAGGGGAGATTTCAAGAGAGAGGTCTTTGACTTGCTTTTTCCTCACTCCTCCGTCTTTTAGCATGCCAGAGCTCTTGTTTGTTCAGTTCCTTATGTCACACACTTTCTTTATTTTCTTTTCGCTTTACTAGAGAGCCTGTTCTAATGTCCAAGAAGGACTGGATTCATAGGGAATCTTTTGCACAGGAACATTATATTGCCAGTGTAGTCCATACTAACTGGTTTTGTATGTAACTGTATATGCATCCAGAGAGAAGAAAAACTCTTGATAAAATGCAAGAAATGCATTTAAAATAAGTGTTTTTGCTATAGTTTTTGGGAGAAAGGGGCAAACAATGCTTTCCAGTGTCTGTTATGACAAAACTGAGCATAGGAAGAAAGAAAAAGGAAAAGTTATTCAGAATATCTCTCTAAATTCTTATCAAAGAGATTAAATCCAAGATTACACAAAGTAGTTGAATCAGATTGATCCAATAACATTTGCATTGCTTCTGTTTTCCAGAATAAGAAGGTATGCCTTTCCAGAAAAAGAAACAAATCATTCAGTCCGTCATACATATGTAAAGTTTTCAAGTACTGGACAAAGAACAGTAAAATTAGTGAGTAGGACCAGCCTGTGTCAGGTCACAGTGTCTATGCAAGAGAAGTGCTCAGGGAGCTCAGAGTCATTTCAAATCCCACTGAATCACTATCACGACAAATCTGAGCATTTCCTCACTGAAATGCTCTGTCTGTTCCCGTCACCCTTTGGCCCTCTGTCAGCACTGGCAATCCCCTCTCACAGTGTATTTCCCTTGGAGTCCCCTTTATGCCAAGGCTGGATATGTTCTTCCAGCACAGACTTCAAATCTCAGAGACTCTAAGATTTGGCATTTTAGGCCTTCCTAGGGACAGATAGGTGACAACTGACTACTCTTTCCAGTCCTGGAGAAACTGAATGTCTTCTACAATCAATGATGCCCAAATGAGAGGTTTCAAGGTTTCAGAGATTATTGGGTTGGTTTCTTAAAACACCTGTGGGCTCCTGTTGTCCTGCCTAGCGTCTGTAGCTCTCTGTGCTCTGCACTGGTGAAAAGGTCTACGTCCACACTGCCCAGGGCTGCAGGGATGTGAAGGCATGCCCAAGACACACTACTTCCTCTTCAGGTTTCCCTAGAAAACCCATGTGCCTTTTCAGCAGATGATGTTTGTCCTCTGCAGAAGGGTCTCAGGGTGCTCCAGGTGCCTGAAGTCCATCCTGCTGCACTATGGGAAGGGCAAGTGAGGCAGGTGGAGATGCTTGGCCATGCACAGGCACACACCCTGGCCACGTGGCTGGCAAACACAGCAAGTGCATTGACTGCCCTTTGAGTTTACTCAAAGATTATTTACTCTTGCCTCAGGAGTGTGCCAGCAGGAAGGAATGTGATGATATATTTGGCCTGACAAGGGACTTTTGTGAAGCCACAAAGAAGCTGTTGAGTCTCACCATTACAGGTCCATCAAGGACATCTTTATTCTTGAAGTGCTGTAAAAAAGGAATGTCAATCGGGGTGTATTTGGTTGTAACTACCCCAATTTGTCCATATCCCTAGTGCATCAGCTTCCACAAGAATTAATTTTGTCCTTTTCCCTCCTATTGATGTATTTTTTTTCCATAGTTGTTGTAGATGCCGCAGTTTATCGTCTTGTTCTTCACCCCTCCATCTGTCAAGTACCAGAGATGGTGACATAGCCAGTCACAACATCTCAGTCCCTCTCTTCAGCAGTGAAACCTATTTTGCCTTCTCCCTTCAACGGCAGTAACACCTCCCTGGACTAATACCTCCCATCAGCCTCCTTCCACACCTGCCACATGAAATAGAAAAATTTTTTTAAAAAGGCAGAGGAAAGAAGGAGAAAAATTTTCACAACAGAGAGAAGAAAAGGCCTGAGGAATGAGTTGGAAGTTGTCTGGATGGAACTAGAAGGAAGAGACAGGGAAGGCAGTAGGGACAGGGAAAGGAGAAAATAGCTATCAGGTAATCAAGTGAAGTTGCACCGGGGAGAGTGGTATCTTTTTCAATACAGGATGCACTATTTGGAGAAGACCTCTTTAAAATCAGTCTGAAAACTACATATAAACTGTGCTTTTGATGATTAAAGCATTAACAGGACTAAGTACCGTAAGTTCAATAGAACAAGATTTTTGTGTTCTTCTAACCTTTTTTATTTACCCAGTACAACAGAGAAAGACAAAAAGATAACGAAGGGTGGTTTGGTTTGGTTTGGTTTGGTTTGGAAAGCGTGCAAGGGAGCTTGCCAAAACTGTGAGGCCAAGTCATGTAACTGGTGTTTAGGAGCTATGATAAGGAAATGGAGAGCTGCAAAATAATTCATAACATATATAGATGTCTTACAACACCTTGTCAGGTATAAATCCTGCATGTGAATATAAAGAAGCTGTGATACAGAGCTTACATGGTTTTCTGAGGGATTTTTTGTCAGACAGGTTTTCCTGACTTCTATTCTATTCTATTGCTTTGACCTCTAGACTCTGCTAAGTTAAAGGTGATTATAGTCTACTGAGATCTAACTACTGGGCTTTATCAATCTTCTTTTAAAATTATTTTAAATAAATAAATGGGGTGTATTAGTGATATGTTAATGCAATTGTTGCCCAGGGCAGCTGAAATTGGAGCAGGAATCAAGAGAGACTTTCAGAGTAAAGATAGAGGTGAAATGAAAATGAAAAAGATTAAAACTAAAAGCTTTAGATAACCATATGGTTTTTAAAATATCAGAAGAGCTGGGGAGAAGGGAGAGTCTTCTAAAAGTTTCTCTAGCATGTGATAAAAACATTTAGGGCATTCACCAAGTAGGGGAGTTGGGAAAAGTCTGTGGGTGGCTGCAAAGACAACCCCCCAAGGTCCCTTTTTATTACAAGCTAGATTACAAGCTAGATTTGATTACCTACTAAGTAGTAGGAGGAGTGTATTACACTCTAAGATTAGTATCTTACCTGGAGTGGATTGAGTTTTCAGCCACTCTATAGAGGTGAAATAGTCTGCACTTATGGTTCAGATGGACAATACGGGCAAGCAGAAGTAGCAGCTCACAGCAGATGAAAGCAATGATCCCATTGCCCCACTCCCTGTGTCCTTGGAGGGCCGTGCTCCCCTCACCTTGCGTGGTTTTGTGGGATTAGGCTTTTGGTGGTTTAGCTGCCTGTGACAGCTAGCCTCAGTCAGGCAAGTATGGCCTGTGGAGATGGGAAAATGTGGAACTGCTCTTTTTAACCACAAGTAGGCACCTCTACTCTTAGCCTTACAGTCACCCTCTTAGCTGTTGGAAAACTCTTAGCTTCTCTCAGGCTTGTTTTATGCACCTTGGTCATACAAAGCTTGTCTGGTGGCTTCCGCACCAAATGCTGGACTATTGTTCTTAGCTTGACCCTGTGGGGGTGAGCCAGACGCACTGGGCTGGACTCGCAAACACATCTTGGGGTGTCACGGTAAGTTAGGTCCCTATTTACCATGAGGATCAGGGCCTTTTCTCTTCATTTTTAGAACCTGGGTATGTGACTGAGCTATTAAGGCTTAACAATTTGGGGCTGAAGGTCTTGAGAAGGAAGTGCAAATATAAGGAACAAACAGGCAGAATCTTGTTTAAACAAAGTGCCTACACCATGCATTCTCTTTCAGGTGCTAATTTTAGGGAGAAGTATGAAACCCTATGGTCTTGCATCTGTAAATTCAGAGCAGATTGTGTCTTTATAGGAATGAGATATAATGTCTTTGACATACCCATCTTTCTTTGCCAGTGTTTGGCGTCAGTTTAGATTTGTCCAGGGGTGAAGTAATTAAAAGCAGCAAGTTGTCTAATCATCTGTGTGACACTCAACCTTCTCAAGGCAATTCACTACTAAGGCTATGTTTGAAGATACATTCATTAATTTTCAACAGAACCAAGTGCTGAGAAGATGGCAGAAGTACAAGTTTGGCCAAAAGAGCTAAAAGAGAACAAAGCACTTCCTGCAACTTGATAAAGTTATCTTGAAAGTTATCTTGGGTGTTTTTTCAATATATAGATTCAAGGGACTTTTTAAAATTATTGTCTCTAGAACAATGAAAATCAGTATTATATGAATGATGGGACTCCCTTATTAGCTAATTATTGTTCCTATAATTAACTGAGAGCAACTAATCACACTGATACATCTTTTGAATAATTGACTGATTGAGGTAATGACTAGCTTTCAAACATATTTGTCACTAATTTGTAACTCACATAGGTGAAAATATGCAATAAAGTCAGTGGTTGCTTGGAATCTGAAGTAAGAGAACAATCCTCTATTCATGTCCATGTCACACTGCTGTGATGAAGCAGCTTTTTAAGTGCTCCTTGAGGGAGTTTGCACATTTGCCATTTTATCATTAGTATATTCAACTCTCTTCCCCCAGAGGAGATCGGCAGAAGGAGATTGAGGAAGGTGGAGTCAGCATCCTAAAAGGGGGAAGATACTCCTCTGTTTATTTGAAAAGTTATTCATATTCTCTCTGAATTACACTCTGGTGAAAGATGCCAAGTGAACAGCCTGGGAGACCGGAATTTGTGTTTGTCCAAAGACTACGGGAAAACAGAAGCTATCCAGTTTAATCTATAACTGGCTTTAACCTTGAATGCTTTTCCAGCAGAAAAGCTTTGCTAGAAAACACTGTTCCAAGGTAACAAAAAGCCCTTCACAAATTTCATCAAGTACAGCAAATCATTTTAACTAGAAGAATAGAGGGAAGAGGAAAATGCAGAAAAATTGAAATATTATGTATCAGTATTTCTGAACTATGAGAGTTTGCTTTTCCCTTTGACAAAGATGTTAGAAAAGGATGAAAAAAAAGTCAAGCATGGTTTGGGTTAGATGAATTTGGGGTACTTCAGTAATGCCCAGCACTGAGTGTTCATAGGCTTCAACAAAACAAACCCAGAAAGACAACTCCTTCAGGAAATGACTCAAATTTTAGATGCCCCTGCAAAAGCCTCTCTGCCTCCATTGATTGCTCAGAAGGCCTATGTAGACAAGCCAGCTAAATTAGACATTTCTCAGCTGCCTGAAATTCAATGGTGTGACCTTTCAAAATGTGTCACTCTGCTTGAACTAAACATTGTAGGCTGATATGAAAAAAAAAGAGGGTTTGCCTCTCTGAAATTATGAAAGTATTTCTGTTCAACACAAATATTTTTTTTAATTTGACAGCAAATTAAAAAAAAAAAGAAAAAAGTACTTACAGCATAGTTCTAATATCCACTTGTGATTTTAGAACTTGAGACGTAGTTTTTTGTCCCCTCACATCTAGGTTGAGACCACTGAATATTTTACCAAAACCAAAACAGATGACCACAGAATCACAGAATCACAGAACGTTAGGGGTTAGAAGGGACCTTTGGAGATCATCTAGTCCAGCGTCCCTGCCAAAGCAAGTTCACCTAGAGCAGGTTGGACAAGAACACATCCAGGCAGGTTTTGAATATCTCCAGAGGAGACTCTATAACCTCTCCGGGCTGCCTCTTCCAGTGTTCTATCACCCTCAAAGAAAATAAGTTTTTCTTCATGTTCAGACGGAATTTCTCTGTTGCAGTTTGTGCCTGGCGCCCCTTGTCCTGTCGCTGGGCGCCACTGAAAAGGGTCTGGCCCCATCCTCTTGACACCCGCCCTTTAGGTATTTAAGCATTGATGAGATCCCCTCTCAGTCTTCTCTTCTCCAGGCTAAACAGGCCCAGGTCTCTCAGCCTTTATTCATGAGAGAGATGCTCCAGTTCCTTGATCATCTTCGTAGCCCTCCGCTGGACTGTCTCCAGTAGTTCCCTGTCTTTCTTGAAGTGGGGACCCCAGGACTGGACACAGTACTCTAGATGTGGCTTCACCAGGGCAGAATAGAGGGGGAGGATAACCTCCCTTGACCTGCTGGCCACACTGTTTTTTATGCACCCCAGCAGACCACAAGGCCACAAGGGCACATTGCTGGCTCATGGTCATCCTGTTGTCCACCAGGACTCCAGGTCTCTCTCTGCAGAACTGCTTTCCGGAAGGTCAGTCCCTAACCTGTACTGGTGCATGGGGTTATTCCTCCTTAGGTGCAGGACCCTACACTTGACCTTGTTGACTTCATTATGTTCCTTTCAGCCCAACTCTGCTGCCTGTCCAGGTCTCGCTGAACGGTGGCACAGCCTTCTGGTGTGTCAGCCACTCCTCCCAGCTTTGTATCATCAGCAAACTTGCTGAGGGTACACTCTGTCCCCTCATCCAGGTCGTTAATGAATATATTGAACAAGACTGGACCCAGTACTGACACCTGAGGAACACTGCTAGTTACAGGCCTCCAACTAGACTCTGCGCTGCTGATCACAATCCTCTAAGCTTTGCCATTCAGCCTGTTCTCAATCCACTTCACTGTCCACTCATCTAACCCACACTTCCTGTGCTTACCTACAAGGATATTATGGGAGACTGTGTCAAAAGCCTTGCTGAAGTCAAGGTAGACAACACCCAACTGCTCTCCCCCCATCCACCCAGGCAGTCATTCCATCATAGAAGGCTGTCAGATTGATCAAACATGATTTCCCCTTGGCTAATCCATGTTGACCATGCCCGATAACCTTCTTTTCCTCTATATGCTTAGAAATGACATCCAGGATGAGCTGTTCCATCACCTTTCCAGGGACAGAGGTGAGGCTGACTGGCCTGTAGTTTCCCGGGTCCTCCTTCTTGCCCTTTTTGAAGACTGGCATGACATTAGCTTTCCTCCAGTCCTCAGGCTCTTCTCCTGTTCTCCATGAATTTTCAAAGATAATGGAGACAGCTTTGCAATAACATCTGCCAGCTCCCTCAGCACTTGTGGGTGCATCCTATCAGGCCCCATGGACTTGTGGGTGTCAAGTTTGCCTAAATGATCTCTAACCTGATCCTCCTTGATCAAGTGAAAGTCTTCCTTACTCCAGCCCCTCGCTCTTACCTCCAGGGTCTGGGGTTCCTGAGGGCCAGCCTTAGCAGTAAAGACTGAAGCAAAGAAGGCATTCAGTAATTCCACCTTCTCTGCATCCTCTGTCACCAGGGCACCCACCTCATTCAGCAGCGGGCCCACATTTTCCCTAGTCTTCCTTTTTCTACTGATGTACTTGAATGATGGCTGCAACATTTTTATTACTGCCGGCTTAGCATGGACATCTTCACGCTATTAAGTCTTGTGGATGAAAGAAAATTTGCTTTTTCAAATCATGCAACATGGAGTTTTTCCTACAGGCCTGGATTATGACAGACAAGGGCCAAACGTTGCCTGGTGGAGAAAGGATCTTGTCGTGGATTTCAGATTTGGATTTGCAACCACAATGTTAGAGGTTACTCTTCTTTGGGGACAGGGAAAGGTAAACAGGGGATGAATATGGGGTTATTGCTAAACTAGAAAGAAAAGCAAGCACTAACCAGGAATAACTTAAGAGGTGGTTTCCTCATTTTGGTATGTCACTCCAAAGGCAAACCCAAATTCACAATAGAAACATCACTTTTAGAGATGTCTTCCAAAGCTGGATGAAGAAGAAAAGCAAAGAAGTTGCTAGATCTGAGATCCAGCTAACTCTCAACACAATGCCGACGTGAACGGCATGCTCGTGAGTAATACCCGCAACCAAAATTTGGCCTTGAAGCAATTTCCATATTTGCATGGAGTGCTCTGATTTGGGACTACAGATACACAACTTGGCCAGATGTCAGGCTTGACTGTGCTAGTGTTGATTTCCCCCCTTCCCTTTCTGCAGTCGCCAGGATGGTTCCTGTACACAGCCCTGGGGTCACCGCCAGCACCATAACACTGCAGGACTGCAGACCCAGAGGCTCCTGCTGACGATGAAGGCAAAAGCCAATAGTCCGCAGGCTGATGCGTAGCCCTGACCGCCACCAGCTGGTGGGTCCTGCAGCCCAGGAACAGACAGCTTTAACTACTCATTCACCCAGACAGGACATTTTTAGCTCATATCTGGTCTAGACTTTGTGTGCTATTTCCCATTCCTCATGGCAAGTGCAGTTTAGCCCCCACTTCTCTTCCGCATTTTGCGTGCCTTTGTGACACTGGAATAGTGTAACCTCTCTCAAGCCAACAGTTTGAGCAGTCCTACCAGATGTCAGATCAGTTTTCAAAATATAAGATCCAATTTACAAGGATCACAGAAAAATAATAAAACCCCACCTGTCTAACCAAGCACCAATCACTGTGCTATCTGAGCATCTCACAGGTAAAGTATGTCATACAGAACATTTATTGCCATTTATCTCGGGGATGTTGTTTGCATATCAGTCTTTATCTTGGGATTTTGCAAAATACCTAAAGGCATTTGAGTCAAGGCACAGAGAACAAAGTGAGCAGTAACTGCAGTTATTCAGACCTCATGACACTTTCCACAACCGTCAAATAACAAAGTTAACTAATGAGATAGTCCATACCTGTGAAAGGATTCATAAAGAAGAAGGACTCTATCTTATCTTCCTACACTAACCTTTCAGTTAATTGCTGAAAGGCTCCAGCTGACCATCACAGAAAATCAATTCTGTGCATGTAAGTGTATGTAAAGCCAAAAAGCCCAACCTGCCGTTAAGGCAATGTATAAGCCTGCAAGAGAGGTTAAGCACGTCTGTCTGTCTAACCCACCACAGTAGGATTCAAGAACACCAGACCATCCTCAGTCCTGTTACAACCCTGCATCCAGAGGAGCTCAACTCCACTTTTTCCTCCATATCTCTACCTTGAAAATTGAGACAACCACACTCTTTCACTTGCTTGGACATTGCGAAGATTTTTTAAAAATCACTTTCAGAAACTCCACAGAAGACATTTCTGAGTTTTAATTGATCAGAAACATTTTTTTTTCAGCTAACAAGAGAACGATGATGCAAAAGCAGTAGGTGGCAGAAAATGTTTCAAGTTTGGATTAAAAGTACGTAGGATGTAGACCACTAGGATGAGCCCTCCTGCGGGAGGTGTTGCAGAAATATTTCCACTTCCAGGGAACACGCTGTACTAGTGCAGAAAACTTGATTCCTTACTCAAACACTGACCCTTTTTTGTCTCTCTCTGACTAAGTTGCACCCCAAGGGGCCAGAAGCCTAAGTGTTTTTTCAAGCAATTATACATAATTACATAGTGATGCAAAGTGCCATAAAATGAATGAGAGAAGACATTTGCAAAGAAGTGCTTTTATAATCCTTGTCAGAGCGTACACGGAACATTTTATCCACACTCAGTCTTCGTATTTCCTAAATTTACATTGTACATCATAGTCATATTATAGGCAGTATAATCTATTGAAGTATGCATTAATTAGCTTGGCTTTACTTCTAAACAGAGGTCATGTAGTTAATTATTAAGCAGTTGAAGGAGTCGGAGAAGTCCTTTCTTGTCATGTTCCGCCCCATAATCTTCATAGTGCAATATCTTCCAGTGAAGGTGCAAGGACTAGTCTTAAAGGAAATAGATAAGCGTATCACTATTCTCCAAGAGTTACCATCTAGATAGGTCTTACAGCTGGGAGCCAAAGAAGTCTACATTAAACAAAGCCTGAATACGCAGAGAATCTGAAGCTGTCCCACCTATTCAAATAGAGTGAGCTTCCATGATATCGATGATACTTTAAGTGGCAATGTTGTTGAGCTCTGCAAAGCAAAGACAAAGGAGCAGAAGTATCATCATGCAGAGGAGCAGCACTACTTACCCTGTAGGCTTGGCTATTCACACAATTAGGAAGGATAAGAAAGGACACTAATTTATACAGCCTGACCTACTTCACATGAGCTGCACAACCACATTTTCTTATTCATGGTAAATGCAAGGTAATCTTTGCCTGCCTATACATTTATAAATTCACACTCCATCATAACTGATGGAGTCTTGTTTGTAACAACTCCCCGAATGCCTGTTCCTTAGAGGAATCCTCTCACCCTACACAGCAAACTTCCAGGAGTTTTCTTTCGTTCTGGGGATTCTTCTATATCCCAAAGACATCTGAATGTTTTAGAAAAAAACACCCCACTACAGGCAGAAAGTGTATGTGTTGTTCAGAAAAGAAAAGAGACAAAAAAGGACAAATCAACAACTGATTCACAATTTATGACTTGTTAAGCATTTTGCTTCATAACCACAATCTGTTTACATGAATTGCTTTAGTGTAAAAGTCAGAAAGTTAATTGCTCAGTTGCAGGAACCTTAGATAAAAGCTTGTTCAGTAACTATAATTCACTACAGCCTACCAGAAGTCTTGAAGTAAATAACTTTACACCACAGTAATTCTACTGCCCTCTGATGACTTGCAAGTAACAGAAGGGGTTTGAACCAAAAGAAGAGGAGATTGTCTTACAACAGGGTGATACTGATTGTAATTTATTCCAGTGGAAGCTCCCAAGTAGCATCATTTCTGTGCTCTTTCACATCTCTGTGTGTCCATTTCAAGAGCAACCTATAAGCGTGGGTCAAGGTTTTCAAAAAAACAGTGCTTGTGCTGGTCTGCTCCCCACCCATATTCCTCAGTGATATACCTTAAATGCCACAGCCATGCTTCTAACAGTGTACGTTCTTCTGCATTCAGTTGGAGTCCAGGAGCCTGTAAGATAATGTCCAGAAGTGATTACATCATGTCCTTCCTTACTTTTCCCATAAACTGAAATGTCACCTCTATAAACTTCCACTCCCTTTAGGCCCTCTGGGCAACATCTCACTCACTTTCCTTCAGACAAAGTGTCTGCAGAAGCAGTAACCCTCAATGGCCCTTTGCACTTCATCAGCTGCTGTCATCAAGCTGCACAAGCCCTTTGGCGAAGCTGTGGGCTGCACCCCATGAGGGCTATATCGACACTTTAGGTAGCATGGAGATAGAGCCCAAGCCCAAGCAAGCAGTCTTGATGCTCAGGTTCCTTCCCTCCTTCTTGCATGGTTGCGCACCATTTTCTTCTCTGTCCAAGAACAGCCTTTCATGGGCACCAGTATGATTGCTGACTGCAGAGTGGGTTTCCAGCTTCCACAGCAGCCCCCCTTGAAGCACACACTTCTCTCAAAGCCAAGGCCCAGGAGTTTCCCTGTGCACTGCGAGAACCAGTGGAAGGGCCTTGGATTACCAGGTTACAAAGACGTCACTCATATCCTCTTTGCCTTTGTAGCATTTATGGGCTTTGAATGGATCTGGACAACTGATTTGTCACTTTGAGCTGGTGCACTTTTGTCCCTTTACAAATCCCAGTCACCTCTGCCCTGGCATCAATGTGAAATGCAACAACTGTATTGCAGACCTTAAAAATAACAGTCTAGGCTTGTTGATGAATGCCTGTTGTGGACATTGAACTCAGAAAATAGGTAACTCTCACTCGTATTTGCCCTTTCTCCCTGGTTCCTTTGCTTTGACAGACACATTCCCAATATCCTGTTATCTTACATGTTTTTACTACAGTAAGTAGGCATAACTGATTTACCTTTTCTCTAGCATTCATTGCTTTCTATACTTCCATCCTGTCCCTTTTTATTCATCTTTTCTTCTGAACCGAACAAAGGAGTTTGTTAGAAAACGGAGAACAAGATTACCACTGAGAACCACCATGAATCTTTCTTCTCTTCACCACACAGCCCCTGCCTAAAACCTTTCATCAGCCTTCTATCTCCCATTTAAAGAAACAGCAGCTTCCTAACCAGGGTTTTTGCCTTTTTCTTCCCAAACATGGGCTCTATTGGAGCACAGAGCCAGATGGCTTTCCAGCACCTTCATCTTCACAGTGACATACCACACCAGCCCTGTCCCAGGTATAACAGCCTTGGGCCAAGTGGAGTGACACAGCACAGCAAAGTTGTACCAAAGAATTATTCGCTAAAAGCTTTCATCTTTTCAGTGCACTTTGGCAACTGAAAATCAGAAAAAGTGTCAGTACCAGGTCACCAGCAAGGTCTGCCAAACCATAAGTGTGTTTCACCCAAAATCATCAGCTGGCTATGAGGCCACAGCTTTAGGAAGCCACACGTCAGTGAGGTACTCTCACTACGCACATGGTGCTTCCTTCTTGTTATAAAAAGAAGTTTGGTTGTTTGTTTGGGGTTTTTTTTCTCTAAAGAAACAAAATTACCAAGGAGGAAGCAAAGAGGGTTACAAGATAGAGGAGGTTATAATCATGGAATTAGTACCAGCACAGAAGTCTCTAAGAGCAACTGCACTTAGGAAAAAATTACTCAGTAAACATACGAATCTCTGCTAACCTAAGAATATGACTCATTAGGTACCGACTGACTGTCAATGACTACTGCTTGTTTGTTCTCAATTTTTATTTATTTCTTCTAACTCAGATAAATAAATCTTGTTTCAACACTAATGCATGACTCACTGTTCTGCAAAAAAAGCAGGTTAGTAGCAGCAGTTGCCTCAGCTGGGAAGTATCAGCCGCCGCTCTCTATCTCTCACCTCTTTTGTAGCAATAACTACTTGGTGTGGTGATGATAAGAGAAGCACTATTCAAGAGTTCAAATGCTCCCAGTGAAACTAAAAATTAGTGCCAAGAACAGCCCCAAATTGAAGAGCAGATGTCAAAAAGTCCCCCTCAAACTGTATGAAGGGGTAGGAAAGAAGCAGAGGAAATGAGAGATAGGAGGATGACCTGCTTTTTCTGTGCTTTTTCACTGAATGGTTCCAATAAACCTAAAGCTTTCTTTTTTAGATAGTAAATAGAAAGTTACTTCAATGAAGCCCATCCCCTACAGCCACAGGATTCATTCCATTAAAAAAAAAAAAAAAAAAAGAATAAAGTTACCTCTTCCTTTTGCTAGTCTGTAAAGGTGAAGGAAATTAAAGTTCCAGGGATTAAGCCTGCTGTGCCATCTATGCATTCATTCACCTCCTGATCGAACTTCAGTCGTGCTGCAGGGCATGGCTCACCATGAAATTGGGAACCAGGCTGAGAAGGGGGCAAAATGGTTTCCCAGGTTATTTACCTGTGGGCAGCATGGGGCTACAAAGGGTACCAGCACTGCTCATGGTGACCAGAGATTAAAATGTTAAAACCTGAGGCTGTTGGAGAAGGTTGTGTTGCCCACAATCTGATTGCTTTGGTTGTTTGCTGAGCAGCTGAGGTTTAGTAGCCCCAACTAGATCCCAACAATCTCGTTGCATTCACACACATGTACCCTCTGAGAGTGTTGCACCCCATTTGCTCATGCAAAGAATTTTTAATGTTGTTTCCTGCTAGAAGGGGGATACAGAGAGGGTGTACAGGGTCCTGCCACTACGGCAGGATTTCAGCTTTCCAGTACTGACACTGGTTCTGCAGAGACCTCCACTCTGGAAATGAGGTACTGCCTAATATGAATTTCAGTGTTGGCCTCAATAACCATGCAACTAAGGAAATAATATTTATATCACTGCATCTAGCGAAGGATGCAAAGCCTTCCAGGGTTTGAAATTGACTTAGTTAATGATGCAAATCTGTATGCGCTTCTGTATTCCTTTTCTCAGGTTAGATGTGGCTTCTCTTAGTTTAGTTCAAGTCAATTCTCCACGTGTGTTTGTGTGTGTGTATGTATATGTATATGCATATGCATATGTATACATAACTAAAGTAAATTGCTCTTATACAGAAATAACGTGTCCTCTGTCCTTACAGCAGCTGAAAACTATTCTATTGGTTGAAAGAAAATGAACAACAAATGGAGAGGGTACAACTTTACACATACCCAATGCTTTTGTATTTTGCAGCCTTGAAACTGCATCTTCATTGGCAATGCCCTTTGAAATTTCTGAAATCCGTTTATAGATGGAAAAGCTCTTGAGGACTTTTCTTATTTTCATGTGACCCATGGTATTGCACCCGAAAAGAGAATATGCAGAAATTTATTAAGTGAGAGGAGGCACATGCTTCAGGCTGTGCACCCAAGAGAACCACAGTTGAGGCCGGTATAGATTTTTCTTTCTTTTCTGGCAGTTCGTTTTCTACTTGCTGTATCTTTATCATGGGAAGGTAACACACAGAAGCATTTCTAGAAAGCCCCTTGCTCTAGGTGATTTGGAGACCATGAACTATTTTAAGGCTTTTCTCCACACCAGGCCATACCTGCATTGCTTACAGCTTTGTAACACTACAACTATTTAGGTGGAAGTAGACATTGTTCAACTTTTGTTGGTGGTGGTGGTTAGTGGTTTTCTTTATTTTGAGGAAACAGAATTACTCTTTACCTGAGAATTAAGTTAAGGGAAAACACAACATTTTCCCTTTTTCACCTTTCTTTTTTTTTGGCACTTTCTCCCAGCCTCACTTTGAAAAGCACCAGCATCCTCATATTTCAAAGAAATTGTGGTCCTCATATCAGGAATGCACCTCTTCCTCTCCCCATGAATAAAACTCCCAGATTTTACCTCATTGTCATCCATTGGAGTCTCTCAGTTCATATTTGGAGGGCAAATTTAAGTAAATGCCCAATTTTCAACACTTCATTTCTCAGATGCCTGCCCTGCTGCACATCAGCCAGCCCAGGACTGAGGTGGGTTTCTTGCAATTAAATTTCTGAGAAAGCAGTGTAGCTCAAATGTCAAAAAGACCGCAGCCAAATAAATCTTAGATGAGTTTTTGTTTGGGAAAAACACATTTATAAAGCAGAGTACAGATTAAACTGCAGGACCAGAGGATAATTCAGTGGGAAAGACACCTAGAGAGTTCCCTAGTCCCACCTCCTGTTGAAAGCAGTCAAGAAGTCAGACCAAGATTATCAGGGCTTTATCCAGTTAACCTCCTTGAAAGCCTCCAAGGATGGAGCCCGATCAGCCTCTCTCAGCAACCAGCTCCATGGCCTGACTGTTCTCACTGGGAATATTTTTCCCTTATATCCAGGGTAATCTCTGGCTGCTTTGACTAAACCACCTGCCCCATTCAGGAACGGTCTCACATGTTTCTTGTTCAGCCTTTTACAACTAAGGTAGAACAGAAGCTCCTCTTGTTTTCCTTGACATCCCTCATATGTATCAACTCCAGCTGAGCTTTGGCTTTCCTAACACCGTGCCCACCTGCCCAGGCAAAGTTTCTAAATCCCTCTTTTGAACCCCTTCCTTCTCTACAGCCTCTGCCTAGTGCCTTTCTGCATTGCCCAGCCATCTCGTGGCTGTGCCCGGCCCTGGTTCCCCTCACCGGGCCTGACAGGAGGAGATGGAGCAGCAGTCACAGATGGGAGAGGGGGTCAGAGAGAAGGAATGGATGGGGCAAGAAGTCAGAAACAGCAAAAAGCAAACTTTCTCTAAGCAGAAAGTAATTCTCCGTATTTTATTTTCTGGGTATCTGACTTCATACCCTGGGGCCTGATTTGCTGAAATGCTGAGTATTGCAGCTGCGACTGAGCTCAATAGGACCTGAACTCTGCTTTAAACAGATAAAGCTGAGCACACTGGAAAAATCTGGCCGTAGGTGCCTCAGACTGGAAAACCAAAATTTTGTCTGTGAATCTGTAAAATAGGGCTAATAATATCCCTTATTCTCACAAGGGTGTTGTATAAATAAAAGCATTCATTGCAAAGTGCTCAGATACCGCAGGGATGAGCTCAATAGAAAAGCCCAGGAGGCAACTGAAAATTCTGTCTTTAGAGAAGGATTTGAATAGTGTGCAGTAAATAAGGCTTGGGGCCTCTCATCTTATAATAAGGAGTAAACAAGAGACTGAATAACTGCTGATTAAGTGAGCAGCATCCGTCCTGCGTGATGAATGAGGTATGGTCCTTTGGAAAAAAATCTATATGTGACTGTGTCATTAACAACTATGTCATAATACATAGACGCAATGGAGGGGACAGATTTATCTCCTACATGATTTGAATTCCGAGATTTCCTGGGGTTTTTTTGGTAAACTGATTCTGAAATCATAAAACTGTTCTTTTAACATCATTTCTGCACACACTTGTATGGATGTTTATTTAAAACAGAGTGGTTTAATACAGCTCCAAAACAGGTCTATTTTTGGCATACAGTCCTATTCCCATAATGTTGATAAAGCAAGAAATACTGACACAGTTTACATTTTCTATTTGTTGTAGTAGTTCCTCCTAGTGCTCATGAATCCTTCTAGCCTTATCAGCAACTGGGAATTAATTTCTTGTATGGTCTTATAGTTCCCATATTTAATCCATTACATCAATAATTGTATTACAAATGTATGTGTTAAATGTGTATCTAGCATAAAACAGGCAATCCTATTAGTTAAGGAAGCTGTATTCATGTCTCCGTACACAGAAAAATCCTGGATGATGTGTTTGCCATAAACACTTGTAATGAGAAAGGAAAATTGTGTTGTAGGTTGCTAGAAGGAGTTTAAATAAATTGTTTTATTTCTATCGAAAACTTTAAAAATAAGATGCTTTCTAAAGCAAGGTGCAACATGGCTATCGGGAAGTAATTTTTTTTTCCTTAAAGCCAAAAGAACTTTTTTTTTTTAATTCCATTTGAGTTTGGTCAGTCAGCTGCATTCAAAATGTGTCCTACTACAGCAACAGAGGAATTCATGGGTTGCTTGGTAATTTAATAATAGCTTTTGTTCAAAATGTCACTGTACTATCCTCATACAACTTCTTTCTGTAAAAGACAACTCACTGCTGGGGATTTACTCAACAGTTCTTGGACCAGCTTCTCTAAGTACGTTAGCCAGTTTTCAGCAAAAATTTTTCTCCCCTTCCTATTCATAGCTGCCAAAATTAAGCCTTGCTTGCTTTGTCTACCACTTGGGAACAAGGGAAACAGACTGCCAAAACAGCAGGAGAGCATACTGCTGCACCTGAGAACTAGGCATCAGAGTCTACCAAAACCCTTCCAGAAAGAATGTAAAAATCCCAGGCCAACCCCTAGCGTCTGCTGCCTGTGTTAATTACAACATCACTAAAGCAAATGGGTTTTTACAAGGGAAAGGAAAAGCATGTTTACATGGAGGTAGAATGTCTGAAGACACAAATAAGTGTCACCTACAAGAAGGGCTTTAAAGTTCATATCCGGTCGCGTCTAGGATGAAGAAGAGCAGATGGTATGTCAGCACCAGAAACAGCATCAATATTTTGGGATTAACCTGGCTTTTCTGTAGCCAACGAAGTGCAGGGATTATCAGCTTTCAAGATTTTGTTTTCCTCCCTGTGCTTTAATGTCACACAATTTCACAGCAGCTAAGTATGACAGACGATGCTGCTATCCCTCCTTCGGATTTCATACAGGAATGCTATTGGAAAATTCAAGAAAGGGCTGAAGATGGCTTAAGCTTTCGACACCATCCTTGTCATCAGACCAAGAACTTGTGCAGGCACAAGGGGAATGAAACATTACAATCATGGGGGAACAAGTATACAAATATTTTGCTGTCCTATAACTTTTGTTCCTTGGGAAGCTTTGAAGATCTTCCCACACATTTACTGTCGGATTAAAATCCTGCTGCTGAAGTGATGTCTACTCCCTCATTGCTCACTCTGTCATCTCCTGAAAGATGCTGCCCCTGTAGCTGAGGTGGCTGGGTGGCTTTCGAGTCACCTCTTGACCAATACATTTTGCAGAATGGTACGTTGCCATGAATCAAAATGGATTAAGATTTGCTTTAATAAGCCTGGCTCTTAACTGCACAGGTTTAAGAGGAGCCCCCCCAGTCCATACTGCAGGGGCAGAAGTTCCCCAGAAAGGGGCAAGGCAGAAGCTAGAGATGAAAATTGCTTTGCCTGTCACAGTTCAATCTGCTGCTGAAAGTACATCAAAGCCTTCAGTGGAATATGATGAAAACATAAAAAAAAGATGAGGAACCTACCCAGAATAATAAGATTCATGGGGTAACTCAAGACTCATATAACCTAACCTACAAGATCCTATCCCTCCCAAGAATTATGTCACTTCTCCCAGTGACACAGATCACATAAGAAATCATTGCTTTTGTGAACAGGGAAATGTCATTTAAATCTAAGTGTTTAGCCTGTTGAGGGGAGCTTCCTAGGAACTGGTTGAAATTAAAAGGAGGAGAAAAGGGTTGTATGATTTTGTTTCATTAAAACGACACATAATTTTGGATAGTCTAAATATTAATTTCCAGTTTCAAAGATAAAAATAAAACAACAAGCAAAACACAAAACAAAGAAGTGAACCAACCCCAGATAACTTCTTCCTTACTCCCTCCCTTGTCTTAAGGCTGGATCAACGTGCGGAAGAGAGGGAGAAATGTTTAAGCTAATAGGAGACAATTACAGCAGTCAAGCTTTTTCACACCCACCTTTCATTCCCTCCCTAAAGTGTATTTGCCACCCAGACAATAGCAGGCAAGACATGCCATCCATTGTTTCGGTAATGATACAGGTGGGTGGAACAGGGCTGCTCACATGATCCCATGACAGAGAAAAATTCTCTGTCGCTACAGTGTGCTTAAAACGCTGTGTCTGACAACCCTGTCTGGTCCCATCCCTTGCTGCTTCAGCCTCCCCCTCTCAGTGCTGGAGCACAGAGGTAAGCCACCTCCTCTGCTTGGTCTCTCCTGCCGGGCTCCCAGCTGGTGGGACGAGGGCTGTGTGCCCTCTCCAGTGTGGCACTGCCAGTGTGGCACCTTGAGATCTGAACAGAGGAAAAGGGGTCGCTCTGCGTCTTGTGGACATGTTTCTAATGCCAAACCACCCCCCGCCCAGGCAGGCTCAAACTGGCCTTTTCTGTGCTGGTCTGAAGCCTTCAGGCATGTGAGACCGTCCTCTTCCAAACATACCCCAGAGGTGTGAAAGTGCTTTAAACTTTGCGGTCCTTTGCATGATCAGGGATCCCCTGGGCTTAGCTGATCGAGAGGGATGAGAATCTCCCAACTGGAGCCCGCACATGCTCCAAACACCACACAGAGTTTGCTTTAATTTATAGTCATTACAAATGCACCAATGCAGTGATGGAGCCCTGAGAACCCTTTTGCTAGCCATAGCCTACTGCCTGGGCTGCGGCCAGGAGAACCTGTTTGCTCTGCAAGGACAGCTTTGGAGGCCTGGGGACCCCCATACACAGCCAGATCCTGCGGCACGAGGGTACCCAGCCGTGGGGGGAAGCTTTGTGTTGACCGGGCTGCGCTATCGCTGTGAGCAGCCCACCTCCCAGCACTGGGATGGAGCAGTCCTGCATGGCTTAGCAGAGACTATTGGGATATATGCTATGGAAAACCTGTTTGTGTTGTAAGGAAAGGCAGTAAAAATCCATAGAATAATGAGCAGATGATTTCAGCTCTGTTTTCTCAAGCTGTATATTCTCCCGCTCTATGAAGTGCAGGCAATGGAAAGTAAATGGTGACTACAGATAGCCATTTAAAAAAAAACACTAATACATATACTTTTGCTTAGTCTAAGTACTTCAATTGACATCTTATTCTAAAAACCAGCACCCTTTTTCCCTTGCATTGTAGGGGATCCAGACAAGCAGTCCTCTTATCAGATATATTAATCCTAAAATAAGGAACATGTAGAGCTACAGAATTACATAGGGTTATTGGAATGGAAAATGGCACTTACGTCTAGAAAATACACATCTTTGTTGTTGCCGGTCCATAATAGAAAACTGCATCTGGAACCCCTATTGTTGTGGCGAAGTCTAAAAGGAAACTTTGTTTCTTCAGTAATGAGAGGCAAAGCCTCGTAGCTTTCAAGCTGCTGCAAATTTTGCGGAGTCTGCTTATAGAAGGCACTTCACCTATAACAAACACTGCCACAGGGCAGCAGCAAAATGGAAATTTCAAGTCCTCTGCTCCTTGCAGGACCCTGCTGGCTGCCCAGCACAAGGTTCAGTAAGCCAAGATACAAGCCAATAACAAAAGAGAAAATGCTTTTATTTATTTTTCCCTGATCTCTAGGGTTTCGGTGACACTCAGAACATACTTCCCAAATGAATAATTTAAGTTTTTATGGCTCATTCAATTTCAGTTTACACACTGCATTTTATCCAGCTCAGGCTATGTCAGTATAACGCAAAAGACAGATAGCCATTCAAGATACTGAGTTGCTATTCTCCATATATGTAACATTGGCCAGTATTCAAGCCCGGAGACATAACAGAGGCTTTTGTGCAGATATTTTTGGCTGATATTGGGAACTGCTATGATAAAGAGGGATGGAAGCCATCTGCGGAAAACACACATACACATACACACACACAAAAGCAGTTTTACTGGTCAAGGAATCCAGGATCAATGCTACATTTGAGCTCTGGATATTATCAGAGCTATGCATGAGCCAGAATTTCTGTGTCAGAGACAGCCCAGGATTTTGAATGTTTCCATATTAGATCAGAACAGAATGTTTGTTTTCAGAATTTGCCCTACAGACGTTTTTAATTAAAATGTTACTTTCTATTTGGACGTTTGTCATTTATAATTTTTCATTTAAAAGCAAAATTTGCAGTGAAAGTCACTCCAAAACGGAGCCAAGGGGCTCCGGTCTGATCAGCTTCAGTCTTCTGAAAACATTGCGTTACAGAAAGTGAGGAGGTCAGTTCATTACTTTCCATTTTGTTCAAAATGAAATATCATTATAATCAATATTTCTTGCAAAATGTCCCAGTTACAACAAGCTGATACCATCTAACACAAAGCTGCTTCCACCAAACATTATTTACTATATCTGCTGAGAAGTACTTATCTACACAGGGAGAATTCAGACAACTGATATGCCTTCTGTGCCATCATTCTTGCTTCTGCCTCCCTCAACCTCATTTCTTATTAAAGCCACAAGAGGAAGCAAGCTAGAAAAGCTGTAGGGGAGGGGAAAAAGACCTAGCAGGAGAAGCAACAGATGATACAATAGAAGGAAATGCCTCGTTCAGGGACGCCACTAAAGCTAGCGCTCCCTTGCACGCAGTCCCAAAGGCCTGGGGCAGCAAGCGATGGCTTGTGTGGGAGGGATGAGCTGAGCTGAGCTGAGCTGAGCTGAGCCTGTCATCTCACTCATGCAGGCTGTGTTCGGGGGTTCTGCAGCCAGTCTGACCGAGCCCCGAACGTGGTTCGAGTCAAACATTTAGCGGGAGAGCCAAGAGGATCATCGCTGCAGCAGGCACAGGCTCTGGCACTCCGCTCATCCCTGCCCTCGCTCTGCGCTGCCAGAAGGAGCAGAGGCGCTGCACTGATACCGCACCCCACAGCACCCGTCCAGCCAGGCTTCCCGAAACGCGGCAGGGACACCCTTCCCTGGCGAAAGGCATCGGCTCAGCTCTCAACATCGCTAGGGCTCAGCTCCTCCACAGTAGCGCTGCGTGCGGTCAGCCCCTGCTTCTCTCTGCCCAGCGTGACCGGCGGCAGTGCTGAAAGGGTCAGATGTCTCGAAGGTGCTGCTCAAAATGAATTAAGATGCAGACTTAAGTCTTCACAAGAAGCATGGGAAAATTAGGCACTACTAAGTGCCCTACAAAAAAGGCAACGTGCTGAAGTGGTCAACCTACATATTTAGAACTGGGAAATTACTATAGGGAAAAAGAGCAAAACATTAATTTTAGAAACAATGCTAAACAGGATTATTTATGTCCTAATAAAGCAAAAGTTTTAGCCCACACACTCCAGGAGGATTTAAGAACAGCTCTCCTCCTGCTACTGTTGTCCCCTGGCTATTTGACTTCAATCCTTCTTTCCTGCCCCAGTATCCACCTCTGGCCAGGCTGCCCTGAGGGGTTAGGGAGCGCTGGGGGCTGCAGGACGAAGCCCAGTAGACCTTTCCGTGCCCGTGGTGCAAGTCCTGCCCAGCCTCTCTGCCCAGCCATGCACGCCTGGATAGAGGCTTAAGGCATGGCTGGATGGCAATGAGTTTGTGGCTGCTTCCATGCTTCTTCCTTCTTTCCCCTTTCCCCTCCCCTCTTTTCCACTCCCTGCATGAGGACTACATAGAGGGCACCATAGTGTGGTTCATATATGCAACAATGGATATTTTTACATCAGCTGCAGTGAGATGGGTGCCAACTCAGTGATGCCTCTCACTGCACCCGTGCTTCTGTTTACCACAGTGTGGCAGTGACAATGTTCTTCAGACCCTTGTGGTGTAATTGCTGTTTACGGATTGCATCTCTACGAGTTCATCCTGCTCTGTAGTGATCTCCAAGGAATTCAGGAAAGACTTACAATTTTTCCAACTAAAGATACCACAGTCAGAGTTCCAGCTTTGGCATTGCACTGCACAAGGGCAATCTGACCTCAACTCCCAACTCAAACCACAAGTATGTTATCCTTTCAAGCTAAGACCTCTCCAGTGTTTATTCAGGACATGTTTAGTGCTTTTTGGTAGGACAAGAAGAGTAAGGTACCAGCATAATGGAGATTCAGTGCAATATTGTCTTTGGCTTTACTTTTAAGTGAAATGTTTCTGCTTCCTTTTAAAACAAAACATGAAGACTGTTTCCTCCCTGCCTGAGGTTTGTTTTGCAGTGTTTCAGCACAGACTGGGACTTGTATGGTGTATTATTAATACAAGTTATTAATAGGAGTTAATAATGGAAGCACAGACACTTTAGGGAATTAGATCATTACAATTAAGAATAAGAGGAGCCTACACAAGAAAATGAAACCTTACATTGCTTAAACAGCTTTAATAATAACCAGTGGGTTTCCACTCATTAAGATTACTTTAAGTATCTGCATCAGAGAGATGGTCAAAGAAAATGTATTCAGAGATAAACTGAAGAATAAACCAGGGCAATGAATGGAGAATGAGATCACACTTCTTTCTAAATATGCAAATAGATAAACATCAGAACAATAGATTTTCTTCTGTTCTGTTCACAAAGGTGCAGTTTGCTTATCTGAGATCATTGTGAGGCTGGTAAGAACACAAGGCTTAATACAAAATCTCCCAGAGGCAGACAAACAGTTTGGCCAGGCTGACTTTATTGTAGTAGAACTCTTTATGTGTATATATATGCATACACACGCACATATATATGTATGTGTATATGTAAAAAAAAAAAGCACACTTCTTTTTCCCTTTACCTACTGTCCCCTTTATACAGAAATATAATTACACAGAAGAGTGGAAACAGGAAAATGGTTATTCCTTTACTTCAACTTAATGGGATGTACACAGCCATATAACGGTGTTGTCTGTGTGACATGCATAACTACCCTTACAGACCTTCACAGTTTTCAAGTAGCTTTCATGTGTCATCTTACCCGTGGTGATGATAAGCAACTCCGTATTTCTTTTTGAATCAAACATTGCCTAATACAGTCAGTAGCTAAACTCTAAAGAGAAAAAGCATCCATCTGCTACAGGTTTTAACACACTCATTTTTTCTCACCTACTGTATTTCTCTCTCTCACCAGTCCCATACAGACCATGTCTACTAGTAGAGAAAGAGACTATATCTGTTCAAACATGCCGACAATCTACTGTTGTTTGACAAGGAGGCCTGAAACCATGTTTCTGCAGGGGAGCTTTGATGGAAGGTTGTGCTCCCCAGCTTTTCTTTTAGCTGATAATGCTTCAAAACCTGAACCATGAGCTGGCTGGTTGGAGCTCTTCCTTTCCTTTCTATCTGCTCTCCATCCCCATGGTCCTTTTCTTTCATTCAGGAGACATCATTCCTTTCAAGCTTTGTCCACATCTCACTGCAGTCCAGGGGCTCCTTCTTCTTGGTTTGGGGGCTGTAGCTTAGGTATTGAGCCTGTATGGAAAAAAAACTCCAGCAGCAGCACATAAAAAAGCAATGTGTGAGGGTTTCTGGCAGTGACAGAAGGTCTTACAGCCAAGGTCTTCCCATGGGAGATCCTGGGTGACCCTGCCAAGCGAGCAGAAACTTCGCCCCTGAGTGAAGACCATGGAATTGGCATAAGCTCAGTATTTATCACAACTGAAGTCTAAGGTGCCTCGTTTTTGTTAAAACCTGATGGAAGGTGGGTGCCCAGTTTCTCACATGCCTTCAAAAATCCAAGTCTTGGCTGATTCTTTCCATCATACTCTCAGAGGCAGAGTGCCCAGACAGAAGCAGGACCTACTCTGCGTGACATGCAATTTGGGTTAGTGTCATTTCATTGCCGCTGAGGGTGAGGGGAAAATGCACAGTGGCCAGGCTGCTCAGACATCCCATCTCCTATTTACGGCTAGTTACAGCTTCTCCCCTATGTGTAATCACCCATGCAGTGAAGACAAGGTGACATGGGCTTTGCTATGAGCTGGACAAAGTTTCCAGGACCCATTTCATGCTGATGTCTGGACTACCACATCTCCACTGCCAATTGATCTTGTGCTAGCTAGATGGAAGTTTGTTCAAGTGCACATGCCCATTCTGGGGTTATCCCTTCAGTTACAACATATAAAATCCACACAGTTATGATCCCAGGTTTACCATTTGGTTTAATGAGATGGAACAGATTGTCCCTTCATTATACCCCTTCCATGCAAAGTTTACTTTAGAAATTTTTCATAGTGCACATCAAATTCATTCAGGGCCTTCACAAGCATAGCATACAACCATAGAGCAAACCTGCGGTCCCCTTTTAAAACTACGCTCAAATCCATGCTGCCATCCAGGTGCTGAAGGCAAGACTATTATCCGCCTTTCTGCCTCCCTCATTACATTAGCTTCCCTAACAAGAACAGGGAATTGAGGAGGTTACAATACAAAACAGCATGTCAAGCTTTTCAAAACAGCAAAAATGAGTTATCAGGGCTTTCAGATTTTCATTGTTTTTTACCACCATTAAGTAAACCTGTTTCTGAGACGGATGTATTTTACAATCTAATTTCTTTAATGAAGAGTTCAAACCCACAGATTGTGCTAGTGTCAGGGACTGCAATGGGAACTGATGGCTCTGTGTCTGTCTGACAAAAGCTAACTCATAGGAGTCATCTGTGTGAAAAATAAACTGCAACAGAATTCATAAAACATATTGTCCATGAACAAACTCATGGCAAACGTAGCCTGAGTAAGTTTTCACCACTGCTGTTTCCTTAGAAAGATATGTCATTCCTTGAGAGGTGCGCATGGTAAGTGGTGCTGAGAGCTGCAGAGCAAATGCACAGTGACTAGGCGCCAACAGTTCTACCAAAAAAAAATCCCCAAATGAAAGAGAAGTTGTCATCCAGAAACCCACAGTCAGTACAGATAAAAAGATTGTTTTAACAAGGGAATCAGTGTCAGTTGAAAACAATGATAAAAAATGAGCAAAGCTATAAATATAAACGTGGAAAATGTGTATTACATCACTCTGTGTTACTGGAGCGATGATATACGTAGTCACAGGGGGGAAAAAATGGCCAGAACGACCAAGAGGGGAGAATTGTGTTCAACTTTAAAATGTCAGTAGTGAAAAAGAGGCATAAAAACCTGAGCCTGAAGGGACCTACATAAATGAGTGTCTCTGATATTTCATCCATATGCTTCTTTTTTCTTTTTCTGTAGATATCTCTATCCTTTGCACTAATTAAAGACTTCGTTTACATGTACTTTGTCTCCCTCTTTCTCTTTGCTACTTCGCTCTATTCTGTTCTTTTTTTCACTGTCATCTCTTTCCAGATACCTTTTTAATTAATTTTTCCTTAAGGTCATTTTTTTCTATCCAGTGCAGAAGTGGTTGCCCTTTGTTCTTCTTTCTTGTCCTATCTTTCCTTTCTTTCTTCCTTCAGTATGTTTTTCAGCACTTCTTCTCCCTTCTTTTAGAGACCTTTTTTCTTGCTTTCATGCTTCCCATTTTGTGGCTCCCTCTGCTCACATCCTCTCTGCCCCACTCCATCTTCCCTCTTACCCTATCTCTTCTATCAGCAAAATTGTCACATAATCCCTTTCCATAGCCAGAAAAATGCTGGTTCCAGCCACCCATCAGACACAATCTCCTCTCTTGGCAGTCTTTTCTTCTCTAAACCTCTCCTAAATGCATTACTGCCTTGTCCCGCAGTCTACTCACAATTGCAAACTCCTTTTCCACCAAATTTACTCATCCACATACATGACCTGTCCATACTCAGACTTGTATCCATTTCCCCTCTGTCTACAAATAGAAGTAGGGATGAACTATCCTATCATCTGCTATTGCAATTCCAGACCCAGGTTAGATTCTCAGAACTGGAGATTTCTATTCTGACCATCTGAGCCCCTGCTGCCTGGGCTACAAGCTCCAGATCTGTTTGCCAAGTCATGAGGCACATGGGCCTCTGCGTCCCCTGCATCCCCAGAGATACATACTTAACAGATGCTACAGGAACATGCAGATAGACAGGTGGTACCTATGATGCTATGCATCTGAGTCTTATCATCAAAGCCCTTTGAAGAAGACCTCATAATCTTGGATGAATATTTCTTGGTCCAACAACCCCACAAAACAGGGACATCAGAAGTGGTAAAGTAATGAGAAGACCAAACAATGTGTCTTGGGTCATGCCAAGAGCCCATAAGAGAGCCAGGAACTTAGCTTATCTCTGCTGCTTTGCCTGGTTGTCCTTCCTCAGCCTCCCATCCTAGGCCACACAAACCTTCTCCAGGTCTCTCCATGCAGTCCTGATCTTCGGACACATACAAGCAGTCTCCTGTTTTTCTCAGGAAGACATGTAGCTCTACAGTCCTCAAACACATACAGACTTCTTTGTTCATTCCTATGCACTCCTCTCTTGCCTAAACTCTTCCTTACCCCTGGTCCTTTTTTGTATTCATTTTCCTCCATATTTTTGAGTGCCTTCCCAAATTCACTCCTAATTCTTAGACCCCTTTATCACTTATAGCTTGCTTATACTACTGCTAGCATCCAGTAACAACTCAGTCTAGTAACAGGAGCTCAGTTTTGGACCAAAAAGAAAAGCATAGCTTTTCCTGGCCCTGTGACCACCAGGACCTCAGAAAAGTTGGACAGCTTGTTGGCAACAGCCACCAACAATGAGGAAAAATGACTCAAGCTGGATTCAAATGAAGAAGTGGGATAAGTTCCTCAATTATTTTTTTTCCTACTAACTTGGGTAGAGCTGAAGGCAGCATATCACCAGGTTCAGGAAAAACACACGGAAGAGAGGAGCGTCACTGTCTCAATATCAGTAAATGCTATGCGGGCAGGGACCATGTACTGAGGTCAGGTCAGCACTCCCTGGTGTCAGCATGCTTTCAGAGGCACCTGTATACATGTTCTTTTAGCATGGCTTTCTAGGCCATTTAAATATGCCTTCATATGTAGCATAACACAATGTGGTCTGTTTTAAGACAGCTGTTTCTTGATGTAGAAGCTGCCTGTTGAATGGTCAGTGTGAAATATTTTTATGTCTTTTCATGACAGACCTATGCTCACTCACTTTACCCAAATATTGGCTTGTGCTCAGCAGCTGAAAATGTCTGAGTACCAAAGAACTGGAAAGCCAAGGGAGTGATTAAGAAAATCTATGACAATTTCTAACACACCTTTATTACCTCTGTAATGAATTTTGATTGATTTGATGCAAGCAGGTCATTACGAGTGTTTTTTAATCAATTCACAGCTCAGAAATACTTGTGGAGCTGGCATGATGACAGAGCGTCGGATAGCCACATGAGGCGGCACTGCCTGGCAGCACCACATGGTCATGCTTGTGGTCTCACACCGGGCGTACTCATCAGGTGGTGGTTGCTCCCCGTCAGATGGCTGCAAAAGCCGTTACATGCCACCAGAAAGACCTAAGCCTATTTTAAATGGGAAACTAATCCTATTCCCCGTTTTGTAATGCTGCTAGTTTCAAGCTTCAGGTAGATGTTCAGATAATGCAGGCGTTTTAACTAGCTAGATAATATGAACATTCCTTTTCCTGGCTGCTTTTCTCCCCTTGGTGCTTTGATCTGTAGAGGACTAGTTTGTTCCATTTCAAAATCCAGCAGCTCAGTGATCATTGTTGTTTCTGGCTAATAAAGACCACAGTCTTACCATGTTGTTTCACTTGTCTCTCTTGCGCTCTATCTCCCTCTTTTTCATCTTTTTTTTTCCTTTTTCAGTTAAATGTTTGCTTAATTCATGGGCACAAGGTTAATTCCAGCTGCTCGCTTCCTCTATAGAAATCTTCTTCATCTGCAGCAATAGATCTGGAAAGATGAGGGGAAGCAAAAAAGAGAGCCCTGATGCAGTACATAAATCACGACATTAGCAAACGAGCCAGGGTTTGTTCACTCTCTCTCGTTAGCATTCCTTCCCCACTAGTTCAATAGTGAATTTTAGCTGACTGTTCCTTTTGAGGTGAGGCTCCCGAAGCCTTCTCTCCTGCCAGAGTCACGTTACTTGCCTAGCTTTTTTACCTCTACTTATCTAAGCTACTTTTAAAATGTTTTGAGGGGATCAGCAACCCGTGAAGTCAGACCTCTCATGCACACTGTTTTCATGTTCATTCACACCAAAAATTCATCCTTAAGGAGAAGAAGAAATGTTTGTTAGCTCAGGAAAAACACATATATGTATGAAAGCAGTCTAAGTGCTAAACAGAACCTGACCACAGGGGAATAGAAAGTTGGGAAGCACGCTGCCGCCTACACTAAAGCTAACTCATACATTCCTCGTTTCTTTTTTCTTTTTCCCCTTATGGTTATTAGTTATGATTCTGTATTTATACTGTGGCATCATCTAAAACCCAAATCAGGATAGGGGCAACTGCTGTGCAAGACCCTTGCAGTCAAACAACTAGAGCTACTAGGAAATATCCTGAGGGAATGTGCCGACCCCTTAAGCTCGACAGGTTCTGAAGAAGACCTTTGATTTAGGAAAAAAAACATTTTTTTTGGCACAGTAAAAGTAGAGGGTTTCAGTTTTCCCAGAAATAAATGTTTTGTTGCTCAGCTTCAAAATAAATTCACATTTCAAAATATATTACATGTTAGCATATGTTACAAAAGTGTAACACAAGATTAAAAGGTCCAAATTCCTGCACAGAGCTTCAGTTTCAGCAAAAAGAGCAGTGCCATGCCTAACTTAACATTAAATTTTGTGCAAATGCCCCTTTTCATCAGGGATTTTGAATTTTTAGCATTTCACTGGAATAGCATTTTACTTTGGAATAGAATTATAAAAATTCAGGCTTTTGGATGTAGAGATGTAATGTTTCTACATTTTAGGAAGTAGAAAATAATTTGTGTTCTGGAGTGACATTTATGGGTCAGAAAAAGAATACTGCAGAGTTATAAAGGAGCCTGTTATGAACTGACTGATGTGCTATCTTGTGTCATGTTTGCCGAATTAACATTTTGCTCCGATGCATATGTTTGATTTGAAGATTTCCCTGCTCTGGAGATTTCATAATTACTTAGATATAAAGATCCAGATTGGAAAAAAACGACATTTCTAAGGTGCAGCTGTGTTCAGCCAGAGCTTGTCATCAGCCACAGGGAACGTAGCCTCTAGAAAAGGTGTCAGTATTCCATAGATATGGATGGCAACTCACAATTATTATACCTCCTTTCAGTGTTTTAATTTCCATGCTGTGTTTCAGTGACATTGAGAGTAACAGTCAGGACAAACCAAACATAAGCAACAGCTCCTTGCCATTGCTCCCTAATAAAAGGAAATGTATCACTCTCTATTGCTTTGACCTTTTTCAATGAGATGTAATGAAGTGACATAAAGAGAAGGGGCTGTGCTTTACACCAGCTTTACACTTGAAAGAGTTTATCGCAATGCTCAACTGACATCTGAAACTTCCTTCTAAACAACATATTTGCTGATGTCAATGAAGGATGTTCTCTTGACTTCAATAGGTTCTGATGAGGCTCTTCAAAATTATTGCACTGGCTACCTGAGTACCCGCTGTATCGAACACTAAATAAATACAGAAAATGGATGAAGGCAATAGATATGTGAAAAAAGGGTGTGACACCTGCAAAGAGTTTGAAATAAAAAAGGCAGACAGTTAAGAAAAAAGCCAAAAAACAGAGACCAACCCTTTGACGTGCATTTTCTTAATAAAGATTCCTGTTTAATCCCACAAAATGCTATTGTATTTTAGCTGAATTAAATGAGCAATGTGATCAAAATACTTGTTAATCCTGTATTGTTCATTTTCTCTACTGTTAATACCACCCAGAGTCTAGGTCTGTTCAACAGCAGACAGAATTATTGATTGGTTCTGTTTTGCATTTAAGAATAACAAAAACACCCATTTGGAGTTCTTTAGCAAAATATCCAACTATTAATGAGTATATAAAAGGTAAGAAAGAGGAGAAAAAGTGAAAAACTAGTCTAGAGATATTAGAAACAAAGACACTTTCCTGTCTTTAAACAGCTTTCAGCAATTACAGTTGGCGGATAACTCTTCTAGCTGCTTAGTCTTGCTATTTGATGACAATTTGTAGTGAATCAACAAGTTCAAAAATAAAAATTTTCATTTATTAAAATGTTTCATTTTAGCCAAACCAGATTTTTAAATTCCAATCTGAGAACTTTAGAAAATATTTTTTTTTCTTCTACACAAATCTACATATTTCTAAATGAAAATCTAATGGAAATTAACATTTTTTAAATTATAAAATAGGGAAATATTAATTAAAAATGTCACAAATAAATGTTTAGATTTTTACAATATGCTCATTTTTATTATTGAAATGAAAAAAATACCTCTAAACATTTTTGATGTCATAAAATGAGCCTCCCCCACTACAAAAAAAAAAAAAGAAAAAAAAAGATGGAAAATATTACATACCTCAGCAGAATAGTCAAGTCAGCTTGCATCAGCTATCAACTGAAAAACACAGGACAGGCTTTTTGACTGATTCCCTTGAACTAAAAGGCCTGGTACTGATAGACATCATCTATGTCTCCACATGCATACACGTAACATGTATGTAGACGTCAGCCATAATTACCTTCTAGGCTGGACTTCCAGTGGGATACAAGGGATAAAGCTGCCTTTGACTTCATCATTCACGGCCCCATTATCTGTTCATTTCCTATAGCAAAGTTCAGGTGCCATTAGTAGAGATTACTGCCACTCTTCACTCTCTACAGTTGAGGTGCCTGAGGTGGCCACATAACTAGGGGAGTGTCGGGCAAATAAGTGGAAAAACGATCAAGTATGAAAGTGCATCAACAGCCTCACAGAAAAGTCTTTAAAATTACACAGAAATCCTACAGGATAGGAGGACTTCTACACATCAAATGAGGATTCTTTCTTAAAAGACACAGAGTCCATTCTCTTGCAGAAAAAGCTGTATAACGGTGTGGACACTACAGTTTTGGGATACAGAGTCACTCAAGTTAGGGGACCCTGGAGGTGTTCAGGCCCTCTAGCGACAGGCCCTATAGCCATGGTTTCTAAGACAGGGGAGCTGTGTAATCCTCTGTACCTCACTGTCTCTCTGCGCTGAATACAGAGAGAATCTACATGACTCAAATGACCAAAGGTAGCTGGGATGAATCTGGAGTTGAAAGTCATCAATTCCATGGACTAATGCAAATAAGACCAGTCTATTATCATAATCTAATTAATCCCATAAGATTATCCTGAAAGTATTTAAGACAACATAGAATAACAGAAAAATGGTACACGGGTGGTCATTTATATAAGCTTTCCTGTTTCCCTCTTTGGACAATGCAGATGTACAACTGAATACCTGTACAGAAGTGTCTACCATACATTTAATATTCAAATACTATGAGATTATCCATAGTGGCTAATATGGCTGTAAAAAGCATGTAACTTGGTACTATATAAAAGCATTTTTCACCTGGATTGTTTCTGAGCCTCAGCAATTGTGAACAGGTTCCAGGAAAAATTTAAAATTGTCTCCAAGTTGTATATGTAGTGTTTTAATAGGTTTTCAAACAATCCAAACACATGGTAGTTTTAAAATATTCCTCTGTTCTGCTGTGGATTGGGAAGACTGCAGGAGAGAACTGTCTGACAAAAGATGGGTTTCCACTCTGGGAAAACTTGAAATAAAAAAGCGGGAAACAGTATGTACACAAACAGCAGATTATTTGCCAGTGCTTTGTGTTTTTCCCGACTGAGGTCGCAGTTTTTAGAATGAAACGAGATTATTTTCCCATCTTATGCTTGGAGTGGATTTGTCGCTGAAGTCACACTCCAGGGTTTACAACAACAGAGACCAATAACAGAGGATGGATGCCATGAGCCAAATCTCTATTCCTGCAGAAAAAAACCTTGGGAGACAAAGAAAATGTAAAAATAACAAATGGAAGAACAATGAAAGCACTGGGAAGAATAAATGGTCAAGGGATAACTTCTTCTAACAATGCAGAAGTTGCCACAGCCTTCACAATGCAGCATACAGGCAAGCAAAGCTTCTTGGGGAAAAAAGTGTCTGTTTTCTTTCAAATCCTTCAGTGGAAGGCTGTGTGCATTTGTGCATGCTTAAGGATGTGCCATAGGCTCCTACCAGCACCACTAGGACAACACTGAGGAAGAATAGATATATTATAAGCATCCTGTATCTACCCTGTCAAAAACGTCTATTGTGGATCGTTTCATGTGCACCATACATAAAATAACAATCCCCCTTCTTCCATTGTGTCCTTGGAAAACGCAGCCCTGACCTCTCCGATTTTTCCCTGTGTGCCAGATCACAGTTACAGAAAATTCAGGCCTGCACTGTCCTCTTCTCCCAGCTTTGCAGATCCCTCTCCCTCGCAGACATCCTGCTTACCTTTCCTCGCCAGCCAGAACTGAGCTGCAGCTTTCTAGTGGCGATGGCACACATTTCAAGCCAGTGGAGGGTGCTTAGGAAAGGAATAGCTTTCAACCTGGGGAAAAGCAGACGTGGTGGATGCTGAGGTGTTTCTCTGGTCTGGCCCAGGAGTTTAAGCAGAACCTGATCAAGCCAGCCGCTGGGAGGTGGGGAGGGTGTTTAGACTCAGACACAAGACTGCTCCTTCTGGAAAAAAAAAAGCGTGTTTAGCTTAGACGAAGAACACTTTCCCTTTCCTAGAATTCTCTTCTTTTTTTTTTTTTTATTTATTTTTCTTTTCTCATTTCCCATGTGCTGCTGGTAGCTGAATTCCCCTAAGCCTTTTGGAGATGGATAGTTTCTCACCTCAACCACTCTCCGCTTCAGGAGATTTTGCCCAGGGAGATGCCTCAGCTCGCCTCAGCGTAAGCTGAATCAACATCAGATATATAAGCTTCACTGCATCTTACGTAGGGGTTGCTTTTGGAGGCTGGTAGGTTGGGAGAAAAAAAAATAAAAACTGAAACATTTAATATTCTCTAAAAAGTCACTAGATCATTGTTTCCATCTTAGTGCTTTATTAAGGGAAGGCTGCTTCTGTCTCTCAGCAGCAACAAGCAGCACACCACTTAGACGCTAATGCTCAGAAATCTCAGGGAAGTGGATAAAAATAGAGGGGGAAAATGCCAAGTGAAAGTGGTCAATTCATAGCACTGGCTTTTAATATTTGTTGGTTTAATTAATTGAATATTCAATTACCCAAAGACTTTGCCTTCTGTTCGAATGATGTTTCAAATAATAGGTGGAAAAAAAAAAAATATGTCCAGCTAAGGCTAGGAAGCAAGCAGAGAAGAAAAATACCTTCCGGGATAGGAGTTAGATAAAAATCAGACATTTGTTGAGGAAATATTTTCCCGGGTAACATTCAATTTCACATATGATTATTCACAGAAGACATAGGGTGGCAGTTCAAATCTACACGTGGTTTTTCATCACTGGTTTACATAAACATGTTGCTGTCATTAAATTGTAATGGACTCTAAGGCCTGTCTCTGCGTTAAATACTAGTGTTAAGAGGAGATTGTTGACTTTGAACCCTAACAGGAGGCATTCCTTTTTAGCATTTTAGAATAACCCCCTCTTTATTATTTTTCCTTAATATTTAAGCAGGTTGAATAAATTTGCAAGGAGAATAATCCTCTAATTTCACTTTAATAAGGGTTTTGTAAAGTCAAACCCTGCAGAGGTTTCAAAACTGTGTCATGAAATACATAGACATTAAAACCAAGGCATTAAATATGGCAATGATGTGGCTGCCAAGGCACTTCACTTTCAGTTGACTAAATCACAGACAAGTCACAAGAAGAGCTTTAGCAAAACACTATTCCAAAGTCAATGGGACCTATGTAAGATTAGGCCTAAAGAGTGAAACTATCCAGATCCTAAAGCACTCCTGCCAAAACCAAGAGGAGATTCAGTGCTCACTACGTGACAACTGGATGGAAGCTCTTGGTCCACTGGAGCCAGCAGAACTCTGTTCAAGGAGAGCTGCACTGAGGCTTCTGGTCCCGGTACAAACCCTGTTTAACCATATGCATAGCTGTAAGCACATGCACTGAGGTCAGTAGACTCTGACTTTATGTTAACATTAAGCACACCGCAACGAGTGAACACAGAGGTACTGAATGAGCACCTCTAAGCTCATATTCTCTCAGCTCATCATATAACCAAATATACTTTGAATTTTGGGCCTGGTCATACATAACTTTCCTAAGCACAACCCACACTAAGAAAATGCCTCAAATCCAATCCACCACCCCGCAACCTACTTTCCCAGACTGTATAATGACATGCATTCCAGCATAGTTCTGCAAATCTGTTATGCAAGAGCCGTGTTCCCAAAAACAGCCTCTGGTTATAGCAGTGCTGAAAATATGTTGTTGTCTTTTTTATCAACAAAAACAAGGGGGAAAAAACCCTTATTTGTAAAAATAAATGTCCAGGTTTTCATTTATACAGGAATGACTTTGTTGTGTGGTATGCCCTTCAATAAAATTATAGCTTAGGTCCACGAGTGTGTGCATGTTTTGAGGTCTTATATTCAGTCTTATCCTTTCTTCGTTTTAAAGGTATTCAATATTGTTAACAACCAGGAATGTAAATTACACACATACATACTCATGTACATTGCCTACCTAATTTTACAACTCCTATTAAATGCTTTAATTACACACAATGGGTTATAAATAATAAGCCAGAAATGCATCCAAATATTTTTTACAGCAACACCAGAAGCTATGAAACTCCTTAGAATACGAAAGGTCCTCACTGAAAAATAGCTTTCAAAATTTACAAATGAAAAGTCTTGAGAATTCAGACCCTTAGGTGGAATTGTTTTTTCCAACTTTTAATCCACTTTACACTACATTAACAGAATTTTAAAAGGCCTATGTTTTAAGGCCCTTGCTGTTTTGCTAGTGTGCTCACATATTAAAAACTACAGTAGAAAGCCATTTCTTTTACCTAATTATGAAGAGAATGAAATTAATATACTTCCTCGTAATAACTCAGCACTTCTCCAAATGCACATATTTTCATTATTTGAATGTATATTACTTATTTCTATCCTGTTGACCTTATTTCTTATAAATATGTTCTAAACTTCTTGAAGAGTATGGAAAGAATATTTAATACAAAGCAAAGTAATTATAGTCTGAAGGTTCTGAAATATAACTGAAGTGTATCCCTGGGGCTATTTCCTCATAATTAGGTATGACATAAATAATCATGATTAATTATGTTTCTGGATAGTCATCTGCCTCCAATGAAATATTGTTATCCCTGATAATGCTTAGCATAAAAAAAGCCACAACTAAGTGTGTTTAAACAGAATATTTTCTTAAACCTCATGTACAACTCAGCCACACAGGCTGTAAATGGCTTTGGTGTTGCTCTGATATATTGTGCCACTGGAATACCAATTCTTCATTTCTGAGCACATTAAATAATACTGTCTGGTGAGAAATCAAAATCCAGGATACCACAATTACAGCAAATAATTTTATTTGATGAGCCTTTGTTAAATAGGTTTTGAACATGATCTTGATTTTTCTTTTGTCTAGTTTACTAAAGATGTGATAAATCGTTTACCTATTTGTTACATACCTCTGGTTACAGATGTACCAAGAAACAGTACAGGAAGATACATGCATCAGAGAGCTTGGACAACTGAAGATTATTTTAAAGAAACCATTGATTTTTTTTATGATGATTTCATGAGTACCAACTATGTTTCTAGATCAAGAACTGAACTTCCCTTCTTTGAAAGAATGCTAAGATCTTTATGTCCAGCACCTCCATGTGGTATTATTAATACACCAAAAGTGACTTGAGGCTCATCTTAGACTGTACAAGACATTGCCCTTCCAAAGGAGTCTGGAAATAAAAATGAAAAGTGACGAGCACCATTAGCAGCACTTTGCACATGAAAAACAAAGGCTCAGGGAGTGCGTCAGACCTTGACCTTCAGGACCAGACTTCCGTGTGAGTACTGACCCTACCAAAAGCAGCTTGGCTGGACTCAAACATGCCCAGTAGCGTACCTGGGCTGACCCCTGGCAGAGCACTAGTGAAGCCGGCCCCCACAAGCCGGCTCACTGACATCCCTGGCTGTCCTCAAAACGGGACACTGGGCAGGAGGCAGACACTGTGTCACTGCTGGGGCAGATCCAGAGAGACCTAGCCTTCAGAGATGAGTGGCCCCCAGCAGAGATGACCAGTGTGTTTGATGGGGAGAGCTGGTCACCACCGGAGCCCCTCAGCAGGCTGGGCTTACCCTGAGTTCTCCAGGTGGGTTGTGCTAACATAAGCATGAGTAGACCTCAGCAAACCCACAAATTGAATCAAGTGTCACTTCTAGACATTGTTCACCCATCCTTTTTTCCTTCTTTGCATTAGCTGTTTTAGCCATGACTGAGTTACCGCCCTCTTTGGCAGGGACAAAGGAGGCAGTGTCACCTTCAACCTGTAAGCAGCATGGTTGTGATGAGCAAACGTGAACAAAACTGCTAACACAGCAGGATGACCCCTGGAGATCCATGGCTTCAGCAGGCCTGCCCCTGGATGCACAGATCCCCAAAGTTAACAAAGAGGAGGTGGAGGAGAAATTAGAAGTGCTCAGGTTTAAAGCAGTAGTCTTAACAAGCCACAAGGTGGAAGCAGAAAAGCCAGAGGGGGTGGCAGTTGTCAAGATGAGAAACAAAA
>VUYV01000037.1:1090583-1127750 GCA_008711295.1 Anarhynchus alexandrinus | reverse complement strand
GGAAAGAAGGAAGCGCAGTATTAAAATACTGCCATGGACCTAAAGAGAAACCACAAGGACTAAAAGTAGATAAAATAATAAAAAGCTAATAAAACTGCCACCTGCCAAGAGTGTCAATAAAATGATAGGAGCAAAGGCAAAGGATTTTTTCTTGGCAGCAAGAAGCACAGATGGTCAAATATATAAAACATGAGCCTATATGGGTTTTTCATCTGTGTTATGTTTCCCATGAATGAATGGACAGGAAAAATGTGTACCTGGATTATGTTAAGTGTGAGCAAACTATGGATTTGTATTCATGAATATTCTCACCGTAAAGCCATGTTAAAGATTTTTAAATCCTGTTCAGTTAGATATGATAGAAGTATCATAGAGTAGCAATGTATTTGGTGAGGTGTATTCATGCAAGGTGGAAATGGAAATACGAAGAATTCTGAAGAGATTTATTTTAAACATACTCACACTTGCCACATCTTCATGTCAGGCATTGGGTAAAATAATACCCAAGCTAAGTTTGAAGCAAATCACAGAATTAGAAGGCATTACCTGTCACTCTGTCATTTTGCTAGAAGGCATTCCTGTGTTTAACATACAAATTTGTACTATTGTCACTGATGTAATCCCTGCTTGTGCAAATATTCAATGAATATGGTAGAAAGTTCTTGCCAACATTTAGTTGCCAAGCTGCAGCTGAACTCTGTCCATGTTCTCAGTGACTGAGAGCATGCTATTTTTAATGCTGCTTGAAAAATAATTTACGTGGCATATATAACCAAGCCGTATAATTGTACCTGACTTCTGAAACTGTACCTTAAAGCCTAGTTACATCACTCGAAGAAGCAACTTTCAAGGACACAATATTCTGAGGATAATGAAACCCCAGAAGAATAAAGACTGAGGAAGGGTCAATCTCTGCAGGCTCTAAAAGTGAGGAAGAATTGGGAAGTCTCTGCTGTTTTGGGGAAGTGCAGAAGGAAGCACACCCCAGCCCTTGGGTCAGCTGGTGAGCCTGGACTTGTGTCCTTACTGAGTCTTTAGAGGCAGCCTGGCCAAAAGCCCATCGCATATCTTTATACTGGTGCTGAAGCAAACTATTTGCTTAGTTTTGCTCAGACTCCTCCTCAAGGGGTATGAGCTGCTTTGAAGCTAGGAAGACAACCAGAGAACCACAGCTCAGGACTGAAGCATAGAGAGAATCAAAATGACACTGTAAATGCGCAAATATGAACCCAAACCAAGCAGAAAAAAAAAAAAAAAGTATCAAAACCTATCTCCATTCCAACCTTGATTAGGTCATTAAAAGTAAGTTACACACTTATTTTCAGCCATGGGCCATATTCAGCCCTACAATATGTTTAAGCATTGTACATTAGTTAAAAAAAAAAAAAACAAACTTGTGCAAGTGGACCTATGATTTGAAGTTGTCCCTTGAAGGCAGCCAGAGCTCTTTTTTCAGTGCAGAAGTCTCCTTCATAATTTTTTCCTTTGTTGTGCCTCCGTACTAGTTGGCTTGGTCAGCATATACTTGCTTCTTTCTTTGTCATGTTGTTTTGTAATGAACTCCGATTTCAGCATGGGGCCGCTTCTCATTCTGCCTTATAACACAGGCATGTGGTAATTGGCTTTAGGAAAGAGCCAAAACATATGTTTCCTCATGGCACTAATTAATTAGTCATATGCACACTCGATACTTAATTGCTATTGTACACTCTGGCCTGTGTGACTTCCGTGAAAATATCCTACTTTACACCTTTCTCAATTAGAAACACATGCAAAAGTGAAAAGTGCCTCCAGTTTCTACAAGCGAGAGAAGCAGAATTTCACTAATCACACCATTAATTCCTAGCACATCACTCACTTAAAAAAAAAAAAAAAAGTCCTCTGCACTGTGCTCAATACATCGTCTAATGTAACCAGGCCTGGAAGCATAAAGCATCTGCGCTCTACTTAAAACTGCTGATATGACAAACAAAAACCTCTTCCTCAGGACTACTACTCCTCTCCTGTAGCATAACAAGTGCTAGTCAACCACAAGTGCTCCTAAGAATGGCTACTTTTAGTGCTTCTTACCAATAACAGGCAGAGGTTTTGCCCATTAAGGGTTTTATTTTCTATCTTACAATAGTGACAACCATTTGGAGTTCTGCCCACCCCTCTTTGTGCTGAATTTTTAGGTATTTATAACATTTCTATGGTACTTACTGCCATATTACCAAAGCCCCTCACACTCATTAATCTCCTGTATAAATTGTTCCTTTGCTTATTTCATGGAAGACTTAGATAAAGACCACAGCCTCTTAAGCAGATCTAGCAGGAAAAAAGAAATTGAGAGTAAATTAGAGATTCTTATTTGCTCATTACTTTCCCACTTTAAGTGTTCCTGAAATAGCCAGAATGATTAAAACAAACAAACAAACAAACAAAAAAGCCACAGGGCTAAATTTTACCCTTAAAAATGTATGGGTGACTGTGAGTTTGGAGCTATTGGACAGAGTCCAGGAAAGGGCCATGAACTCGATGAAGGGACTGGAGCATCTCTTGTATGAGGAAAGGCTGAAAGAGCTGGGACTGTTCAAGCCCAGAGAAGAGAAAGTTCAGGGCAAATCTCATCAATGCGTACAAATACCTGAAGGGAGGGTGCAAAAATGATGGAGCCAGGTTCTTCTCAGTGGTGCCCAGTGACAGGACCAGAGGCAACAGGCACAAACTGAAACACAGGAGATTCCCTCTGAACATCAGGAAACACTTTTTTCCTGTGAGGGTGACTGAGCACTGGCACAGGTTGCCCATAGAGGTGGTGGAGTCTGCCTCCTTGTAAGGAAGACATGATGCCGGGCAGCCAGCTGTAGGTGGCCCTGCTTGAGCAGGGAGGGTTGGACCAAACGACCTCCAGAGGTCCCTTCCAACCGCGACCATTATGTGATTTTGTGAACTCCATAGGACACAGGTCTGAACGTGTCTCTAAAGAGAGAATGAAAATCATTTTATTTTTAAAACAGGGTAAAACATTGCATGTCATTCATGCCACTGCACAGGCTTCTTCTGAGAAGTGCATGGTTAAAGGTAATGGTTAGATCAAAGTTCTGAGAGTTTGTAAGTTATTCAGTGTAATAATTTTACTAATACACTAGTTATAAACAAAGACTTTGATATGCACTAGATTTGTGAATGGAAGCATGGATAAATGGGCAGAATAATTAATTAACTCAAAATAACTAATGATCTCAAAGTATACCCACATGTTTGGACCTGATACTCAAGCAGGATGGTTTACCAGGAAAGAGTTGTGGTGCTTGCCGTCCTCAGCTGTCCATCTTCTTCTCTCTGAGGTCCCAATCCTCCATGGTCACACAAACCTCAGCTGCTCTTGAAGTAGTTGCTGTGTGACCTCACCTTCTAAGCCAGCATAGTAAACAGACTCCCACTTTTCTTAATGTATCAGGGTGTTACTTCTATAGCTCAAAAACTGGTAGGTGAGCAAATGAATGCCCTTGTAATGAGGGCAGAATGACCAGCTGAAGTGAAATCTTTTTCATGTCAACAATACTAACCTATGCCTAAGGAACCTACAGAAGACTGAATTGTTTACAAGCACAAGAATATGCACAGAGTGGCAAGAACTATTTGCAGCAAAACCTGATATCTCAGAGACAATATTGCCCAATCCAGGGGTTATAAACTTACATCTAAATTCAGGTTTCTTCAGAGTTTGCTACAGCACACAAATATTTAATGACTGTGGATCAAAGTAAGATTTTATGCTATTCCATGCCATTGCACCACTGCACAACATGAAAATTGACAGTTCGCCGTGTTTTCTGAACCTCAAATTGCAAGCATAACTCAATGCCTGAGTAGCTTGAGCCAGATCTAATTCCTGACAATCTCATATCTTGTCATTTACACCTGTGCAATGAGAGGAGCAAATGGAGTACTGAAGGGTGCTATTTTTCTCCCACTCCTTACAGAGATGTAAATGAGTTCAACAAAGTGAAGGGCAGTGAAGACAGTGGTACAAACTCAGGAAACATGAGTCAGGAATAAAAAAAACCTATATTCCTGCAGAAGGAAAATTACCTAAGAGAAGCAAATCAACAAGCAAGTGTACAGAAATGGCAGCGGGAAAAGAAGGGAAAGAGGAGTACTGCAATTTGAAAACAACTGTAGCAAAAGTTCCCTATGAGTCAGAGGACCCAACGAAGACCAACAACCAGTGAGTGGAACAACCCACTCTCTCACTGACAACACACATCTCAGATGTAGCCGCTGGGGTACAACATCTGAAGTGAATAGAGCCCATAGCGTTTTTCGATAGAAGGTTGATTGCAACATTTCTGCTACTTAGGAAACAGAAATTGGAAACATATTTTGTATAAGACCATTGAGAGTGTTAATGTCTAAAGAAGATACATCCCAGGGAAATATGTGTAGGAAATCTGAATATCTAAAGTGATGGGAGATAGAGACTTACTGATAACTTTGAGTGATACCGACTTCATATAAAAAATCTTTCATCATCGCATTGGCCGCTCTGCCCCTTTATTGAGCCAAGTAGTAAAATCAAAGTTAAATTTTAGAAGGTGATCCAGAGGAGGGCCATGAAGATGATCAGAGGGATGGAGTACCTCTCTTATGAAGACAGGCTGAGCGATTTGGGGTTGTTCAGCCTGGAGAAGAAAAGGTTCCGGGGAGACCTTATAGCAGCCTTCCAATCCTAAAGGGGGCCTACAAGAAAGCTGGAGAGGGACTTTATACAAGGGCACGAAGTGATAGGATGAGGGGGAATGGCTTCAAACTGGAAGAGGGTAGATTTAGACTAGATATCAGGAAGAAATTCTTTACTGTGAGGGTGGAGAGACACTGAAACACGTTGCCCAGAAAAGTTGTGGCTGCCCCATCCCTGGAAGTGTTCAAGGCCAGGCTGGATCGGGCTTTGAGTAACCTGGTCTAGTGGAAGGTGTCCCTGGCCATGGCAGGGGGGTTGGAACTAGATGATCTTTAAGGTCCTTTCCAACCTAAATCATTCTATAATTCTACGATGTGGCCTAAGAAAGTGAGCTGACGAGAATTGAAATGGCTCTGGTTTCACTGTTCTGAAAAACTGCACTGTCAGAAATTTCATTTTACTTCTCTGGCACCAGAGGCCCAATGCATGAGATTCTCAGGTTGGTGACTGATGAAAGCCTGGCAACATCAGTGGTGGTATGTCAGTTTACATCATACTGTATAGTATGAGGATTTGAACTGGCACAGACTTTTTTTTTTTTTAAGTTGACTATAGATCAAGTTTGAAGACCCCTCTGTGCATGCTTTTGTTTTGATTTTTCAGCAAGTCTTGAAGTCAATAGATCTACAGTGCCTGAGTAGCTGGGCCTCTGTGTACACTTTTACCGTTCTTATATTGAATGAACCATAATAAGGACACTGGGAGAGATCTGCTATTACACAAAGGAGAAATTCAATAGTTAGTTTCAGCTGAAACAGGGGTAACTTCCTATGTGTCTCAGAAAACCTGCCTCCCAAAAATTCAGACTACTCCCATGTGCCCACTAATTTCTGTGGAATAGTCAGTTTTCATACTTCTTTCTGAACTCAACCACTCAGCTTATTGCAGATTCAGGGTTTAAGCACCATCCACGCTGCAAGACAACAGCAGAACTCCTATTGGCTTCAAAGGGGCCAAAATTCCATGAATGAGAAATGCACTGCTCTGAACTTGATTGGAAGAACTTGCTTCATGTCAATGACTCTCTCAGTGGGACTCTGCCTAGGGTCTGACTCTCCTGTGGGCACAGTCTACGCAGACTGCTCTCAGAGGATGCCAGCAAAGTGAAATGCCCTCTGTGGGACCACCACCATCCTCTCAAAACTAGGAGTCTTGCTAAATCAGTATGTCTTCAAAGTGCTTGTATTGCAACCCTTCCCAAGGGGCTAGGAACCTACTCAGCTTGTGAATGTCTCCTTGAGTTGCTCGTTATCCCAATGCAAAACAATCATGTTTGAGGGCATTTCAGTACTAAAATGAACATTAAAAATATACACACATTCACAGAGCAAAATATTATCACTACTTATAATATAAAACTATGCTGAATCGGTGCAGAATGAAAAGAGGCAGTTGCCTTCCTGAGTTCATTTGCCATGGGAGCTAATTAAGAGTTCTCAGAAGAGTTAATACATAAAGAGGAACCGATACTGAGTTTAGGGTCAGGAAGACAGAAGTCTGTCTTGCACCCTTGGTGCATTTCCTTGCTCAGGTATCCATATCAGCACCTAAGTGCTTGGAAGCTACAGGTGATGCATGCTTAATACCAGATTCCTTACTCCGCTGTGGAAGAGACCACAAAGGCCAAAAGTCTGTTCTCTTTTGCACGTATAACTCACTTCACAGAAATTTAGCTCCAAATACTGTGAGGGTAGCAGAGGACCGGAAAACAACTGCCTGAAGTCCTGTTTTGGGCATTTTGCAATGTTGACTGTTTTAGTTCCTCAAACTTTCCAGTTTCATTAAAATAATACAACACTGCCTGCTGTTCTGGCAGAACTCTCTCTCTGTCTCTCTTTATTGTTCCCCTGTTGAATCAGTCTCACAATAATTATGTACAGAGATGCAAAGTGAAATTACTGTAGCAAAGGTGCAAATTCAGCCCAGAATGAAAAGGGGCATCAATTTCAAAGTCTGTAACTAGGTACACTTCAATATCAAATGCTCAGCAGGAGGCCAAGAACTTCAATATTTATTGAGCACATTATTCTTTCTCATTACATAAATAGTCTTGTGCTACAATACATATTGTTTTTACAAAAGACTTCAGATGATAGTATTTGAAATGTTGCATTAACATTCAGTTTAGCTTTAGTAGCCAGAACAAACGTATTAACTCATGAGCCCTGAGGTCACAAGTTCTCCTAGAAAACACTTAGATTTACTATAGCTGTATATACATAATATTTGCAGCAAAAAAAAAAAAAAAAAAAAAAAAAATTGACATTCCAAGAATAGATAAATTGGCAAAATAAATGTTCCCAGATGATCTGCTAACCTCTGCTGATTGTGCCAATTACCCTTTGCAGAAGGAATTAACATAATTTGCAACGATGGAGAATGAATATGAAATTCAACTCCATTGTGTGGACATTGTTGAGTGGTAAAGTAGTTGCACTTGTAAAGGACATTCTGAAAATGGCAAAAATGGGAATTTTCATCATATGGAGCAATTTAGCTTTTATGGTATGTTACGTTGATAAAATAATGTTACATTTAGCATTTTTACACTTGCACAGACTTGACCCAGAATTTATGGTAAGCTGACACATCATTTGCTTTTGGCAGATGTCTATTGCTCTCATCATTATTTTAAAACAGAAAAGAAATGATAACTGCAAGAAACAAAAAGGAAGATTACATCATTTTCAATCCACATCAAAATATATTCTTGATTAGCTTGATGACACTGTTGGCTGTTTTTCTCATATGTTGTTTCCATCATTTACTCAGAAAGTTTTTATTGCTGTTGTGGCACCTTTGTGGATGTGAAAAATGCAACAATTGAAATATTTGCCTTTATGTTTCTGACTAAAGGATGCAATGTATTAATGTACATTTCCCTGACACCCTGAACATCTGGTGGCAAATACTAATAAAACATTCACACTGACTCTAGTAAGTCAGGCCATTATACTCATAGTGCCAAATTATACCAACTCAGTAAAGAACTTTCAGTGATAACTGTGGGGATTTGTCGTATCACTGTGGGCAGGCAAATTTCAGTCTTCCTATGAATGGGGATAGGAGCCAAGATATGAGCCAGCTCTGAATTAGAAGCCATTTAATTAAAGCTAGCACGGTGCTGAACCCAAATTAGCAAGGTTTACCAAGAGGCAGCATATATTAACTTGAGCTCAGCATGGTGATAGGGCTATGCGCTTCCAGCCAAATCTGCGCAGACAATAATCCCCTGAGGCACAATGCCTTCCAGATGACCCAATCTGCCAAAGAACAGGCAAGGCTGAAGGAGTTAAACAGAAGGTGTTTTCCTTTTGAGGAAGGTTATATCTTTCCTTATATATCACCCTTATGCCAAAAAAAAAAAAAAAAAAAGAGGAAATACAGCTCAGTGGTTACATATAGTATTTAGTATTCCAGCCCTGTTATATTTAGAAACATCATTTTAGTTTTATTGGACAAGCTATGCAAATGCAGATCAGAAGAGCAGCAAACTCAACAACTTTCTTGTCCATCCCAGTCTTTACTGGGGATACTGACAATCCTCCTAATGGACTGAATTCACTGACCATCAGGATTTATATCCAGTGTTACAGAAAGAAAGCAATTTTATGTGAGGAAATCTTTACACCTGAAACCTCCCGTTACGGCTCCAAGCACCAGCTCTTCTAAGTTCATACAGTCCAAGCAAAGGGAAGGAAATGGGTTATGGGAAAATGAAGAAAACATCCTTTCTTGTCCCAGATGAAGTATGCAAAAACTGGTCTTACACTGCTTTGATATGCAGGTCTGGGTATTGCCATTAAAACAGCACGTATGGCTGAAATACTTAGCATGTAGACAATCCTAATTATCTGTTAAGTGCTGTGTAAACATCAGAAACAGCCATGATATTCCCAATTTACAAAGCAGTAAATCAAGGCAACAAAAGCTTATTGCCAGTCTAATACAGCAGGGAACTATTTAGCTTTTAATTGCTCTTCTTGATCCTTTTCTTTTGGTTTATTTCTTTTCATCTGCTGTGTAACTTGGTTAGGGAAGAACTATAGCTAGATGCCACCTCTAAAGTCCTTTCCATTTCATTCAAATCAGCAATCCAAATTTGAAACTTGATCCAAAATTTATAATTGATGTTTTTCTAAGGATCCAAAATATTTCTTAAATCTAGGTAGCTTCAAACATCGGGACTTCTAGTTGGGAAGTTGAAGACTCTTTTTTTTATATCCTATAGGTTCTCCTCGTGATGAAAAGAATACAATATGAAAATACAATCTGAATGGGAAGATAAGCACAGAAAAGAGAATGATGTATGTAAAAGTGTTCATTTACAACCTCTACTAAGGACCAAGGTGGAGCAGGCCAAAAAAATATTTTTATTTGGAACCATTTGTAGCTGCACTTTTTTTTATAAAAAATGAAAATCAAAATTGTCCTTGGAAAGTTTATGTTAAAAAAATTAATCAAAATCCTAAACTTCCTTTAAAAAGTGGTTAGTAATTTTTTTACTATGACCCCTTACTATTTGTAAAGCTAAATACACATAGAAGTCTTTTGCAGCAACAGAAAGGAATTGATCAGTAGTCCCAGTAAATGTTTTTCATAAATCATTTTTATTAAAAAGAGAATAAATAGTTCAAAATAGAACTCATGCAAATGCTACTATACCTGTGAAACAATGAAGGAAAAGTTTGACAGCTCAGGGTCTGAAGTACCATATTGAAGTTATATTTGCACAGAGGAAAGACTAGCTTAGGGAGTGGAGGATGCTGCACATCCTGCAGCATAGAAGTCAGAAAGATAAAACTCCTGGGGGAGGGAGTGGAGAAATGTCTATTTTTAAAATACTTTGACTTCTAACCATACAGATAAAGCCGCACACAGATGCATTATTTGAGAAGTAATGCATGTTCACCCAGTTAAAGACTATAAAATACATGGCACCAGAGTTATGATTATATGATGTACCTCAGCTTCTGAAATGTTTAACTTCTGAGTGAGTAATAGTGAAGCCATAATGTTGTATAACATACATTTCTGTATTTAATGTTCTATTAAAGAATGTGTGTGTGCATAAATTGTATATATAGGGAGCATATATAGATAGATACCTACCTATATATATGGACACACACACATAAAAATTTATATGCAACACAGTCACACACAGTAATAAAAAGAATAGGTCAGGCTAGAGAAGTACTTCCAAAGCATTTAGCAGAAATGAGCATTTTATCTTCAAGTTTGACGAAGTATTTTGTCATTCAAATTTCTAAAGTGAAATGGAAAATATGCATCAGACTCATATCTTTAAAAATAAGCTTCCTCACAGAGGATTTCAGCTGTGGAATGAAATGCTTGCTATTTGAATTTCCAAAGAAAAAAAAAAAGAAAAAAGCAAGGATTGCACACAGAATTAGTTGTGTCAAAGGAGAGTTAAAAGTTTTCATAACAATGACACAAAGGACGCAATTTTCCTGTTGCAAAGACAACAGAAAGACATTAAATTAGCAGGAAATTCAAAATACCAGCTTCTTAGACACGTAGAATACAACTGAATATCCAAGGCTGCAATACATCGGGACTTCTACCCGAGCAAGGTCAAGTCTTCAACCTCAACTCAGGTTGTGTGAGGAGATGTGAATTCCACTGAATTCCACTATTCGGTATTGCAAACATTTTTTTTTCCTACAGGACCAGTGATGCACATAAAAAACCCCATTGCTAATTATCAGTGGCAATAATTATACATTTAACAAGTTACCATTATACTTCAAAAAGTTCACACTAATGCGTGAATAATTATTGGCCTAATTAAGCATCTCATATTGCATCTACACACAAAAATGAAACATTAGTTAAGAGTGTGACAGTGTTTTTTATGTTAGATAAAAGGAAGAGGTAATTTTGATAACTAATGCCCAGACTAAATTTATTGCACACAGCTCACAAAAAGCGGGTAATTTCTATCCTTCAAAACATTTTAGGAGCATATTTGCACCCGCCCCTCTCTCTTTTCAGTGTAGTTTTCAGTTGCACATGCCTTTTTTTTCTTTTCCAGAGGGAAAGTCAAAGAAGAAACATCATGAACTCCAGAAGCCTGAGGCGTTTGTGGGTTTTTGGTTTGGGGGAAGAGGGGGCAGGGGGGTCCTGTACAATCCCCCTACACTGCAAATCCATCAGCTTTTGCATGCTATGGCACAGAGTGCTTTGTGGTGTTTCACGCTGTAGGAGCTGATGAAATCATAGAGTAAACAAGAATGTCTCTCACACAGACACAGAGACACACGATTGTAAACATTTCGCGAAAACCAGTTTAGGATGCTTCACTTCACAAAGAATGGCTGTTGTTACAATGGCTTTCATCAGGTTGCTGCTTCTGTATTAATTTTCCTCCTACCATTGCACAAGGCATACAAAGCCCGGTCCTGTGATAATAGCCATTTATCCACATTGTTATTTGGGCCTCAGCAACGAAGGAGGGTAGATTGCAGGAAGGAAGACAAAGCCTCCCTACTATCCTGCAAATGCCACGATTTCACAGTTTTCCATTTTTATTAACATCTGAACGAATTTCCTGGGCTGAGATTACTACATTTGATCAAACACAGCACTAAGTCATCCTTGCTTGAACATCCCCCTGTCACTAGTCAATGATAGAAAATTATACGAGCCTAAGGAGCAGCCTGCTTCCGTGACATTTTCCCAACTGAGCTTTCTTCCCACTCATGACAGGACAGACTTCCCTCTGCAAGAAACAGGCTGCATAGTCTGTTCTCCCACAGAGCCATGGATCCTATGGAAAATAAACTGTCCCTTTCGCTGTAGCTTTTCAGGAATGCCTAAAGCTTTAGGAGAACTTATTTGAACAGAAATGCAAAATAGCGTATAAACCCAGCTCCGAGGCTGCCAAACCCTTGCCAGGCTGCATAGCTGTGTATCACTCTGTGCATCTCCTATCTGTCGCTGTGTGCCAGACCTTGAGACAAACATCAGGATTTGCAACATTCCAGTGTGAAACTACATTAAGTGTACCACCGCTGTTTAACTCCTTGTACTCTGGTCCAAAAAATGCCATCCGTACGGTAGTCCTGCACCCCTGAATCTCCCGCTGCTCCCCCCATACCCAGCAACAAGGCTTCAAGATGTGCATATTCAAAAGCCTCTTTGAAAAGCAGACTGGAAGCTTTATAACATTTCCATCTTAAGAGATTGCAGGACCAATACTGAGACCACATGCAGCCTCAGGTACATTTATTGTACAAATCCCTAAATACGCACATTCCCCTCATACCACCGTGGGACCAGTGCCTAGTAGGAATCTTTTCTCATCTGTTTCTAAAATGAAAGGGCATTGGAAAGACTGAGAGCCATACTTTTCCTTGCACTCATGGCAACTCTGTTATGTGCTGGGTTACTGAAATATCATCCTTAACAGCTGAAACGGAATCTTTCCATACTTACATATACAGATTCTATCAGTAAAAAAAAATAGCAATTTTAAACTAACTTGCTCTTCCTACACCTTCCTTCCATCTCCTGATTATTCCATACCTTTCATGGCCCCAAGGATGCTCTTCAAATTACTCTCTTAACTCCACATGCAGAGCTTGTTGGTGGCAGCGGTTAGGGGAGCCTGGAGACAGTCTCCTGAAATGCAGAGAACCTGGAGAGAAACAAGATTGTCTATACTATAGGACCAAAAAAAGGGAGGAAAATGGCAGATACTTCTCCTGCTGGAATGTATTTAAAAAAATTTTTCCAATCCCTGTGCAAAATCTAAGGTCAGGTATGGCAGACACTGCACCCCCTGCATTTCTTTCATCTGAACACTGCCCCATCCATGTTAGGAGCACATTAGAGCACTGTGGAATGAACAAATAAACGACCGCATTTTAGCAAATGCTCTAAAAAAGGGTCTGATACACCTCCCCGGATATCAGTGGGCTTCACATCAGCCCATATTTGCTTCATGCTAATCAGTTTGGATGCACCTTTTCTATTCACATCAGTACAACTTGACCAAAGCTTTCAAATTGAGCATAAGCTTTAATACTTCACATAGAGAGAGGCTTTATTAAACACACAGTTTAAATTTAAGCATGGATTCTTAAATGCTTTTCAGAATCATGGAATAAGCAATGCTGGAGGCACGTTACCCAACCTACTATGTTTTCTTGTGACTACATTTTTATCATGTATTCTTCTGTCTATTGAACACATCATGTTATGTTTCCATATTTTTAAGCTGGGCTAGGGATAACGATGGAAACATGGGCTAATTGCAATTACAGTTTTTATGGCATTTGAAATATAATAACAGAATACACTGTTTTTTTCAAGTAAAAGCTTCAGATGGGCACGCCACAAATTATCCATCTGTAGAAGCCACTTTTGGTTAAGGAAATTTTCACTAGTCTTTCAAAGTTAAACAGATTACTGGAAGAAATATCCTCTCTGAATTGCAGAATGAGTCAGCAATACCTACAGGTTTTTTTGGTATTGGGCTGCACAGAGGTTGCTTTCACTTAAGCCATTAGCGACTATTAAATTAATTCTCTTCATTTCACATTGTATACAGCTGATGGAAAAGGTGGGGAAAAGGCAGACTTCAAGGCATTAACCCCTTCACTCCTCAGGATGTTTTTTATGCTTGAAAGGAATTTGATGATTTCAGCTTTCTTCTCCTTCTTAACTTTGCCTCCATTAGGATTGCTTGCATGAATAAGGGGTTGCAGAAGCCAGCCCTTATATTGTAATGTAATCACAGATTGATTCAGCTCTGCAATCAGCCACTCATCTGTGATGATCATTTCAGGGTCCTGCCAAGAGTTTCTGGAAGGCTCTGTGTTAGCTCTTTACTGATCACATAAACCACTAAAAAAGTTCCTTATATATTACTCTGCACTAATTCATATATCTTGTTCTGAGAGGAGGGAGAAAGAATCATAAGGAATCATAAAGAACGCTGCTTCTGAACATTAATAAAATATCCATGCATACCATCCCCAACAAAAACAAACACTAAAAAAGTGCAGATACAAATAAAATAAGCTGTTTAGTTGTTGGGTTTTTTTTTAAAAAAAAAAGGAAGACTGAGAAAGTAAGATTTAAAGAAGGGAAATGGTCTGTGGTTTGGAATGTGCATTTGGAGAGAAAAGAGATATCCAAAGATCAGCATGTCTGAGAACAGCCCATTTACCAATGTCTAAACAGCTAATAACTGAATGTAAAAGTGTCTACTCAATCTAATAAAAATGTACTATTATATTATTTACTACAGCATAAACTTTAAAACATTAACATGAAGAAGGTAAACAGAAAACTGAATATTTACTGTGTCAAAGACCAACCTTACTTTCCAAAGTTTGAGTCGAATATTGCTACTAATAATACTGACAAGAGTATTTCCCCTGGCGTGAGTGAAATTACTCTGAGTTACAGTATACAGAAGCGCTGAATTTGGCTGTTTGTCTCTTGCTTTATGATATCCATCTCCACTGACTCCCTCATGCTTTGGACACCTGGAAAGAGCCATGGACTCTGGTATTAGCTAATGGCTAGGACTCTCAGTTCTGTGTATAGGGTGCCACAAAATCTTTTTATTTCTGGTATACCTACCCTCCTGGAAGGGCTGCTGCTATTTTCTTGTTCAACAGCTTGTATCTGATACTTTCAGCAAATGTTGCCCTCACTCTCTACACCCTAAAATGATAAATACATCACCTGGAGGCTGTTCCCACCAGTTCCTGCCTAGTGCTTCTCTCTTAAAAGGTGACATAACGCTTCAGAAGTGGGAAATAAACATCCCACAAAGAATTCTGAAGAGGGAAAGACATGTGCAAGTGCAACCATGCAATGAACTAATGAACTACAAAATGCCAATGTCCTCTTGAAATACAGATCACCCCTACAACGAGGCACTAACTAAGCAACTAAATATAACCCACACAAAGCCACCAGTGGTAGAAATTCATTGTATCTGCTCAATTGTTAATAGTTTTTTTCCAAACTGGAGTAATTTTCTGTAGTGCTATTGAGAACCTTTGCTAGCACACTTTCCAGACGCTTGAAATCGAGCATCAACGGAAGTGCCAAAGACTGTATCCACGTTGCTAAAGGTACCCACCTCAGACAGTAGTCCATGGATTGCAAGCCAAGTAGTACAGACTGGCTCATGTCCCCTCTGCAGATGGCTTTACTCTCTCGAGCAGACTGGCTGCAGAGCACCCCGCATTGAAGTGTTCAGAAAGAGAATGTCATCTACAGCAATTTTGTCTAGGTCTCAAACGCAGGGCAGGTGCACTCTGAGTACACCTTGCACTCCTCATTCTTTATTCTTCACATCAGAGGATCCTTTGTGGGACATACTGGTTCTCCCCGAGCTCAGATATCCAGATGTTTTTACCCTGGAGGGTAGAATGTGGTTGACGGGTGGTGCAGCCCCAGGTGTTGTCCTGCAGTACGCTCCCTGTGCAGTCAGGGTACACCATTCCAGAGCTCCTCTGCCTCCAGCACAGGCAAGGCAGTGTGGTTGCAAAACTGGTAACTGACCTTCCCATGTCAATGTCCATGGTCCAGGCACTTTTGCACCTGACACCTCTCTTTCCCAGGGAATGTCTTCTCTATGCCATCTGAGTGTGATTTGGTTCTTTCATGGTGGAGAAGAAGACTTGCTGCAGCTGTGTACTGATTTGCTACTCAGCCTGTGTTACCAACTTCACTGAAAGGCAGATGGCTTGTTAGCGTGAACTAGAAAGGTGACAGTATAATTTTCATAGGCTAGGCTATGATTTTTTGGCTGTCTTAGGAACAATTTTGGGGCCAAAGGATCTGGACTGAGATTCATCCTGGAAGTCCAGAAATTCCCTGTGTGGCAGGTTGGGTCTTCTGTGCCTAGAAAAGGCCACAAAAATCTTTTAGAAGACTTTTATAATTGCCCTCACTCCTTACACAGCTTACTACGCCAGCTGGAAGTGGAATGTCATACCAACGGTCAGCAGTGTACCTCCTGAAGTGAGATCTGTTTTACAGCCAGGGGCACAATGTGATCTATAATTACTGAAGGCCAGGAGAGGATTCAACTCCCCTTTGTGAGCAGTATCACTGACTATCCATTTGAGTTACTGCTTCTCAGCAAGGGAGGTAAACCACTTACAATTCCTTTTCACATCCAAAGCAAATAGCAAGCTCTCATATCCAACTAAAGTTCCAACCTTATTTTCATTATGAATAATTCGACTTGGTTTTCCTCAAAATCAGGAATATCAATAATTCTCAAACTCCGGAAAGCTTTTCAAGTTAACCCATTTTATAGCTGTAAGGCCAGACTCTGAAAATTTAAGTTGCATTTTACTGCCCAAGTATTTCCACTGATCCTATGGGACTGCACTTAGCATATGTTATCATTTGGTGCAAGTAAATCAATACCCAGTTGGCCATAAATTGTAGTTATAGATCAGATTTTACAGTGATAGTTCAGAGGTGAACTGCACCGGGAAGTTCATCCAGTTTTGAAAAGTGAGGCAAGATATAAAGGTATTAAAATCTAAGGATCCTTCTCATTATGTTAAAAAAAGGTCTGAAATTTGGAAAACTTTCAATAATTTCTCATTATTTCTGTAGATTGCTCATAATTGGATCCAAGAATAAAGAGGAAAAAAATCAAGCCAGTACTTAACTTGAAGTATTAACTACACATTGTTCTCCTGTAAGCACTCAACAGATCTCTTCTTGTTAAAATTATGGCAAATTGGAACAGTAGTTCCCTTCTGAATCAACATTCATTCCTCTCCCCTACCCTTCTGAAGACTGTTACATTTTGAAGTCACAAGTGATTATTTATTTATTCCCCTATAAAATGCGTGCATGGTCCCAAAAGCCAGAATATAACATTCTGCAGTATTCACAAATGCAGTACTCATTATTACAAATTATTAGATCACTTAATCTTCTTTGCCAGTTCCTTCTTTAAAAAAAGGAAATATTCACAGTCCCCCAATACAAGCCTAAAATACAAAACAATAAAAATAATAGTAATAATAATGATATGTTTGCTTGGTCTTTTATGGCACAGAAAACAAATGCCTGCTGACTTGTATTGCAGGGATATGCACATTGCAAGTTGATACACGGCTGAGTCAGTCAGTTCCTTACCCTGAGGATGCTCAGTCTGGGTAGAAAATGTTCACTTGTTTTTTAGGATCCGGAAACAACTACAGGAATCAGAAGATGAAGCCGCCTTGTTCCTGCTTTGAGATCTTCCCTTTAAGATGAAATAAAAGTCTCTCAGACCTTTGACTCAGAAGGCCTCTATACTGAGAGTGGGATCCTTTGGCTGGACTTCTTTCCTTTGTGCAACCAACCATGCATTGCCTGGAACAGTGAAACAGTGCAGCGTCAGCCTCCAGGCTGATGCAAAATCCCCCTTGGGATGCTCACCTCGCCCTGGCTTTGTAGCTTGCTTTATCCTGTTTCTCAAACCCAGCTTCTGCTCCAAGGAGCTGTTCGCTCACCTGACCTTTCTTATTAGTCCTTTCTTGTGTGTCAAGGACAGTTTTCCTTCCATTACAGTCAATGACAGTAAGCGTCTAATGACAAAGGGAATTTCCTAGCAAGAAAAGACAAAAGCAAAGACATGCTCTGCATTCTCAGTCACCCAGATCATGATACAAGTAACACAATAAAATACAAATCCTTTTCGTTCTCCCGGAAAGGCATTATGATCAGAGGTGATGGAAAAAGAACATGGGCTGTGCATGTCCTCAGTAATCCTTACAATGGTGATGAAATCAAATTAATCTTCTAAGACCTCCTGGAGTGAAATCCCTTTATTTACTTAGGCTACCAGTCAACTGGAGCTGAATCAGGTGAGCTCTGAAGACTTCATATTTCAGCTCTGTACACTGACTGAAAGTAAAAAATTCCTGGTAGGTGTAGATAACCCTTTTCCACCCCTTTTCCTCAATTTGGACATCTGAGAATTCTTTGCATACAAGGAAAGACTGTTTGAATTAAAAAGAAAATACACACCTTCACATCTCAGGAAACTCTACTGCAACTGATGTGGTGATGTTGGAACCTAACTTACTAAAAACCCCATTGATTCTTGAGTTGGGTATCTCTAGGAAAAAAAAAAAAAGAGAGGTAGAAATAGCAAACTGGGCCTTCCTTCACTTGTAAAAAGTCTGTAGGGTCCTGTGGTTCTGTCAGTTTTAACAGCAAGTATAACTAGATTAGAGAGTCATAGAGTTTGCTATGATTTATTTTGGTTGTAGCAACAAGAGTACACCCATACACAACGCACATGGGTAGCAGTAATCATTATTTTATTGTATCATTGTATTATTCATTACCACACCTAAGGGAATCAAAGTCAAGACCAATGTCTAATATGGCAACACAAACCTACAGGCTTTTACAGTATGGAAAATGCAGGTGGTGTCTCCGAGGCTTTCAACTTAAATTCTGGGAGAAGACCCTGTTGGGAGCAACAGTGACATTTGCGGCATCTTCTAGAAATAGTCTTAGAAACGGCCTCTAATTAGTCACCTGCTCTCTCTCTATTTTAATATGAAATGGAGTAAACTTCAGGATTTCAGCACAATCTACTTTTTACCACCACTGTCCTGCAGAATGACATATGAAAAATAGGTAAATCAATTTTGGAAGCCAGAAACTGAAATGTTGGATCAGTCTAATCAAACCAGAACAAGGTAGGTGGCTTGATCTTCAGGAAGGAGTTGTGATGTAGCCTCTCCTTCTGCCACCTTTGTTGGGTAAAGGCAAACCCAGCTTGTTAAATAGGCTGAATTTCCCAACCTGTTCTTTCACTCCCACGCTTCCAATACCTGTTAGGGCATCAAACAATTACACTGAGACTCTAACACAGGCTATGTAACATATGTTGGGAACATACAGTAAAAGAATCTTATTAGCTGGCTCTATTAGCTGAAATGAGCAGGAGGAAAATAGTAAGCTGAATTTTAGGTGTGGGGCATTACACTTCCCACAGAGATGAACAGAGAAAATTCACGCCTCTCTGAAATGCTGTCAGAGTGTAGGCTGGGGAGGATAATACAGCACTGGGTTACACAAAGATCAGGTACTGTGCAACCAGGAAAGGTGGAAACTTAAGCAAAACCACAAAAGCCTAATTTCTGAAGCTAAATTTTGCAACAGGGTCAGATTCCCATGTCACTGGGTAGCTGAAGAATCCCAGAAGATAGACAGCTACGCACAGAGCAGTACATTGCGGGTCTTCACAATCTTCCCACAGAAATCTGCACTAAACATGGAGATTTTGGCCCTCGCACACCTCTTCATTTCTTGCATTTGTTCCTCATTTCTAGAAACAAGTAGTAACTGTTATGAAGGACCAACCACAGAGATGGTGTCCCTACTTGTACCCTTTGCCAGAGTCAGAGTCACTCTGAAATCCACAGGTGCTACAGGTTCTTCTCTGGATTTATATACAATGGAAGAAAGAATTAAAAGCAGACCCAGGGAAGCTCTAGAATCAGACTTTCCTAAAAGAGAGTATGAGAGCTGGAAACAAAATCTTGAAAACAGCAAGATTTCAAGAATGGACTTTTTGACTCCTGTGTTCAGACTGGGAAACTGAGACAAACCATACAGAGGAAAGCATTGGGCTGACAGTCCTAGAGGCAAAGCTCCACTCTTTGCAGAGTTCAGTCTGTAGCTATTGCTTATATAGCCAGTAAGGAGAAAAATCAAGTGCTACTCCATGGACATCACTTTCCCCATGAGTAAGCCAAAGGAATGGATTTGGCAACCTGGGCAGGACTGCCACCCCTGCCAAACCTACTGAACTGCAAAACAACTTCCCCCGGGGATTATCAGGTATTTTAACATTGTGTAAACTGAATTGACAAGAGCAGCTGCACCATTCCGAACTGCAAAAAGCCTTATAGTGTCTATCCATCTACCCATCTACCAGTATCTCAGACATGGCTTTTTCAGAAATTAATTTGAGTTGGATGAGGGTGAATTTGAGAATGTATGGATTGTTCCTGCCTGGGAAATCTAAAACTTAATTAGACAATAACCCACCACAGCTTTATTGTCACAGGAAAACAAGATGTGGGGGGTCCATGTTCCCTCTTGCATAGAAAAATGTATTGATAGATCTGCAGACACGAGACAAGCATGGATACTTGTGTTTTGTTACAACAGCAAGTCCCTGAATACTCGTTAGGTCCTTCATGAAAGGGCTTGACTAAAATTCTACTTGACAAATGTATTCTCAGAAGTGTTCTCAAGGGTTTGTCTCAACTTCATTAGCAATTCAACCATTTTTAATAACCAATTTTGGGGACAGGTGAGGAGGGAGGGAATCTCTTGCTGGCAATTACTGTTGACAATGGATTTTTTAATTTATTCTTTTTTGCTGTGGAACCAACCTGACATGGACCAAAATGTATGTGAAGCAGTTAGGAAGAAACGAAACGTCTCCATGCAGACACCTGTACTTGCAACTTAGAAAAATATCAGTCTTGACCAACTAGTGTCTATGGACAAGTACAACATGGCAGCTACTACTCTCAGGTTCTTGATCTAACAACTCCAGTGGAGAAAAAAACAGGCCTTTTTTTCTTTTCCTGGGCACAAAAGTGAGTGAGTTGTAGTCTTATGTAATTCTGGTTATACAGAAGAGAGATATTTTATTCTTATTCTATTTATGGGACCAGATCCTCCTCCCTAGCACAACTTACACTCGATAGGAGATTTTCTGACTGTAGAAAACCAGCGTTGATGGCGTGACACTGTGTGTTCCTGAATTCTCTTCCCTGTTTCCAAGGTACAGAGAGACCTCTGACAGTCTGGGACAACCAGGGATCCAGTCATTTCTGTCCCAAATAAAGCAGCCTGGGGATTAGACAGATTTGTTCCAGGAGCAAAAATAAAGAAGGAATAGAAAGATGACAGAAATTCACTCCTGTCCACCTAACCAAAAGGGTAGGCACATTCTCCAGATACACATGAAGAAGGAAATACATATGACATACGTCCACTTACTTTAGACTGCAAAGTCTACTCACACTTTTGTCATGTCTGTGGAAGACCTTGATGTATCTTAATGGAGAGAGTGCCCACACAAACATATCAAGGGCAATCTTGCTCTGGAGTAGTTTTGACACAGCTCAGAGGAGCACCATGCAAAGTATGCAGAGGCAAGGGTGATCTAACTAACTCCAGAACCAAAATACTCACAACCACCAAGGGCTTGAGTCTCAGCAAATTAACTCTTTTGAGTGGTTAGGAATGTTTTCTTATGCACAGCGCAATATCTTGCTTTTGGAAGCAAAGTTACTGCACTTTCATCTGATTCTTTGCCAATCCTTAACAGGACCAGCTTCACTGATATGGTCCCCTACAGGCATAATCTTGCTCTTTCACTTCTTTAAAATGAAGGTATTGCTTAAATGAATTGAGCTTAATCCACTTTTGTAAAAACAGTACTAGATCAGAATCTGGTACCTATTTGTTGGAAATAACCAGAATTTTTCTTTCTTTGCAGAGAGAGATGAACACTTTATTTTCCCTGGCTGATAATTCAAATTAAAAATGTCTACAATCTACATCAGATTAATTAAGTTTTATGCAAAAGTACAAGTATATGTATTTTACTTATTAATGTATTTAGTTTGCACAACTCCGGTTATAAATATTGATCTGTTTGGCTCATTAACTGCAGGGCAGTTTTAAAAATAGAATGATTATATTCAATAAAACCTAAATTTAAGAATAGCAATTTTAGGCTTTTTAATACAGCAACCATCAGCTTAGTGCAAGCCAGTTGGATTGCAGAAGAAACATCAAGCTATGAGGCTGTTTCCCACAGCAGCTTCTGAAATAGAGATTACAAGTGTATCATTCAGCTGTTAATAGGAATCATGGTTTCTTCTGCTAGTTTGCTAGTGACAAATTGGCTTAAAAGAGTCGCCTTAAGTGGATAATGTAGGGTAGCCTGTGCTAAATGTGTTTATTAGGTTAAATGAGAGCATTAACCTTAAATGTAATATGATTTCTTGCCTACACACAAAGTCACTGCTGTGAATGGTACCTGGTGTTACAACTGGGCTACATCTCGGACACCTCTCCATTCTTTATCATCTAAGACATGCAAGCACTGCACTCTGGCCACGGTCAACCAAACCCTTAAAGATGACAAGGGCACTGAAAGGTTAATGACTATCTATCTGTCATTACCTTGCAAAGAAGGTAGGAAACTCAGGTGGTAGGAGAAGCACGCACAATGAAAGGGGGAAGGAATAAACAAATTCTACCCTTCTAGCAAAAAGTAAATCCACCTGTGCACATTGAGGAGCATTGTGGCTTGGTGCACTACCCCAGGCTGAACGGAGTAAGGTGTGCTCCCCGAGGCAGGCAGCCGGTCACCTCTCCACCCAGAAAGCAGCAGCTTAAGGAGTCCTGTGCCTCCTGCCACTTCCAGCCTTCGTTGTGCAGGTACATGCAGCGCATGGTCTGGAAGACATGACCTGGCACGCAGCACATTAGGTAGGTGACTATTGAAAACAAAAATTTAAAGCAGTCTGAAAGAAGCCATCATTTCAGTATCTGGGTGAATTCATTTTTTTCTTGGGTTGACCAAAATTTACTGACATTGACTATAATGTCAGGAAAGGAGTTATACAGTTTGACATTTCACACATTATTCTCCTTCCTCTCCCTGCCAACTGAATTTCCCACCTATTTTGTGGCCGTGCTAGTGATACAGCATAAGTTACATTTTCATTCCTTGTGTTCTGCTTAAGGCTTTGGTTGATCATGATCAGAGCACAGTGCCTACATGATCTAGATGACACAGCATGCAGAGTGATCGCAGAGTTAGGGGTGAAACCAAGAAGGAAAAATTAGTTTGTCTAAGCTCTGTCTGCAGCAGAACTGGTATTGATGTTAATGGCTGGCAAAGAAGACTCAAGGAGAGCTTTGTTTATGATTTTTAGGGTGAATGGCTCAGAACAGTAGAAGTGGGCACCTTCCAGCTCATGTGCAACTCTGGGTAAAGAAATAAGGTAGAACTGAAAGCAACTGTCTCTCTGTCTGGCAGATAATGGGTGCTAGAGAGCACCCTCCAGGTTATGACTCCCACATCAGACTGGTACCAAATCTGCTTCTGGAACAGCTGAACACCCCCTTATACTCAGGCGGGAATAAGAAACGCCAGACCAGCTCTCATTTGGTCTAGTATTCAGCAGATAGCAAGTGTAGGCTCACAAAGTTGCCTACTTGCTGAGCTACTGTCCTCTTAAAACAATCCAATGCGAATAAATGCTATTTAAATCGATAGTGTGCATTCACAGACAAAATTGGTTTAAAATTTATTACATGTTGTGGCTCACCATGCCAAGACAGAACACAGCATAAATTTCAAAAAACAAGCAGGTTTTCTTAAAATAATCAAACATTCAATAAAAGAGGTTTATTGTTGCCTTCTTTATTTGTTGAGATGGGGGATGGATTTTTTTAATATTTCTCTTGCAAGCTCAGCAGTGTTGAATAACCATGGGAAGGATACAGGAATTTGCTTTACTAACGTTAGTAATAATCTGAATTGTCTTTGAATTTATTTTAATCTTGATTTAAATGTGTACTGCAGTGTGTTCGTCTCTGCACTTCTTGAACTGCTCACTTGCATAAGAAAACACACTCCAGAATATGCTTAATAAAGAACATAATGGCTTTGAGGGATTTTTAAAAGCAAAGAGACATTATAATCTTTCACTGTAGTAGTTGCATATTTCAAGTGTAGACAACGTTTGCTTTACAATTATTAATTATTATGGCTGCCAGATACAATTAAAGAACAGCTTGTGTTCTTCCTATGGCTTCCTTCAAGCATTCACCACATAAGACATTATTGAAATAGCTAAATTAAGAAATACTAACGGATAGCACTTATATGATTTTTACTCCCCAAACCCCTAAAATAGTTTGCAAGAGAGGGGCATTATTGACCTATGTTGTTGTGAGGAGGAGAAGCGAAGGACAGAGACATTCAGGCAAAAGTATTCGCCCATTTGAGGTAGTTCCACTTGTAGGCGTTGTACGTTTCAAAGGCTTTTCACAGCACAGTGAAAGGACTTTCAAAAAGCTTTCAACAAGCTTCCTCTCAAAAGGCTTTTAATAAACATATTCAAAAATGTCCCAGAAAAAGGAGGGAAGAGTGAGAGGACAAATTTGTTAATGCTAAATTATTCAGAAGAGTGGAAATGAAAGGATGCTGTAAAGACGCACAGAAAGACAGCACAATAGTGGAGGATAAAATGAAAGCTGAAATGCAGTGTTGGTACACGTGCAGTGGTGCACCTAGGAGACACAACTTAACTTGATGTGTGCAAGGATGGGGCCTGAACTAGCTGCCGTGTCTCTGGAATGAGAACTCCCAGTTACAGCAGCTGGTTCCATGAAAACATCAGCTGGCTCAAGAAAAACAACCAGGATGCTAGGAATTATCAGGAAGGAAACAAAGAACCAGGCTGAAAATGTAATTATAAACCCATGGTGTACCCATAGCTGAACTCTGCCTGCAGTTCTGGATTTCTGGTCAGAAAGGCTGTACTAGGATGAGAAAACTTACAGATAAAAGTATCACACAGTAAAGAATAGCGTCCAAACTAGAAACAACTAGATTAAAACTCTTTTGCAGAGAAAAGACACAAGCAAGGGTAGATGTGACACAAATGAATAGAAACATCAATGACATTGAGAAGATCATTAGGAAGTTATTACTCTGATTTTTCACAGTGCAAGAAATAAAGGCAACAAATGAAATTATCAGGTGACAGGCTGAAAACAAACAAAAGAAGGCATTTTTTTCAAGCAGCGCAGTTAAACTGGGAAATTCTGTGCCCAAGAATATTGTAAATACTGTAAATTCTTACCAATTCAAAAATCAACAGGGCCAATTCATGGAAGCAAGTCCACCAAGGCTGTTAAACCCAGAAATAACATTTGTAACCAAGGAATTTGCTAAACCATGGATTGCTGGAAGCTGGGACAATATGCCAGGGAAGCACCATTGTATGCTTACCCTGTTATTACATCTTCCCTAGGTATTCAGTACTTGACTACTTTCAAAAACCACATACAGGCTAGACGGATTTTGCCATTCCTCAAAAAATGCCTCAGAGGTCTGAAGATGGCCTCTACAAATAAAAGTATTTGTGCTGATGTAGGTACTTGCGTTGTTTATTGTGGTCAGTGGGCTTGCCCAAGGAAACCCAATGGATACCTGACAGAGTTTGATGCCACAACAATGCCATCCTCTATGAATGACTTCATCCTAGATGGAAGGATGAAATCTTGACGGTGTTGAAATCAGCAGGAAATTTGGCACTGCCCTCAATGGAAGCAGGATCTCACCTCGGGCTACCTGAGTCCCAAGGCTCAAGTACTCCCTGACACATTAGGGTTCCTCCTGGTGACTGCCTGAATATTTAGCATGAAAGGATCCAGAGATTTTCAAAGCACAGAGCTTCGTAGCATGCTCTTGAACACAACATTCAGGGACGAGTTTAAGAACTACAGGACTTCATACTAAAACAGCATACAAAAATGTACGAGCACAGTCACTGTGGAACTGGCCCACTACAGTCACTCTTATTAACACATTGGCTCTGTTTTAACATTTAGATAGCCAAGGCTGGAAAGCAAACCTGAGTTTGCATCTTAAATAGGTAAATGGAAAATGTTTTATAGGCTTTCATGCTTTATTTGAAGATTATCATAAAGTGAGATTTTTCATATTGCAGACTCTAAACTGTAAACCTTTTAAGACTGCTAACAGTCATCGCTTTTTTTTCAGAGAATGATCCAGTCTATATTTTCATCAGAATTGAAAATACCAGAACTTAAGTAAAAAGGCCACCACCATTTTAGAAAAATGAAGAACTGCCCCTAATTGAACAAAACCTCCCTGAAAAAATTGTATTTATATGGATTCTGTCAGCACATTTTCTTTGGCCTTTTAAAAAACATTTGATTCAAAAGATTACTTGACTTTTAAAAATGAACATGTTAGTGGATTTCAAAATACATTTGATATAGTACTGCTTAGGGCCTGAAACATAGAGTTATAAATTGCAGAATGAATAATCAACCTTGTGCATCAATATATATTTGCCGTATTAATATTTAGTTGATCCATATAAACACAATAAAAGAATGAAAACAGAATCACTGCTTGTTAGGAAAATGTCTCCATAAGGCAGTGTTCTCTGCACACGCCTGACATGGCCTCATTCATTAGCAAGAGTCATTTCAATATTTCTTTAGGAACAGCAATTTGCTTAATTGTGGCTGGGCAAGATGGCTGGAAGGTGCTGAGACACAAAGAGATTTTTAGCCATGACAATTCATGAGGTAAACTAATCTCTCCTTGATGGATGAATCAGATTTTTGGACTTTAGGTCTAAATCTAGCAGATGAAGCTAGTCCACTGAGGGTTTTAATAATAAGAAAGGGGAAATGAGAAGAACTATATAGCTAAATCATTGTAACTAGACAGTTGGAAAGGCAGAGACAGTTTGCACTTGTAACAACTTAGATCTCATGAAACCATGTAATGGAATAAAAACCTTAACAAAGAATTAAAACAAAGATGGAGGACTTTAATTGAAAACTTGATCAATTAGCACAGAGGCCATAAGAAGGAGGCAACAGAGCATGAAATTTGATTAAACAGAACCATACGTCCTACTTCATTTTCAGTGATGTCGCGAAACTGATGACCTTGAAAAGAGAAGACATTAGAAGAGTGTAAAATAGCAGTTATCTCAATGCTGGTTAAAATAGAGAACTGATAATAAATATTGTACAGTAAGGAAGCCTTAAATTAAAATCACATACATATTCAGAATGGAGAGACGGGTAGTCATAAATTGCAGTAATTGACATGCAATCCAAATTTATTACAATGGATCTAGGCAGAGGGAATGCGAGAAAGTGCCCTAACTTCACAAATTTGACAAACGGAGCAGATCATACTGTAGCTCGCTGACTACTCAGGTTATTTTTTGACAGTTGGCATGCCTCTACTGCATTAGATGATCCTTTTGTAGTCAGTAAAGTAGATTAAATTCTAAAGATACATGCAGCATCTACAGCAACACAGCCCTGGAGTCACGGTGTGATTCTTCTCAGTTTTGCCCCAAAATGAAATCACAGAAGGACACTCCTTCACCCACGTGACACTGCCATAAACCTACAAAGTCCTCCCTCTTTTGAGGCAATAGGTGAACTTGATACATCATGTCGAAAACAATAATGTCTTTGTTCCTGTTGCAAAGAGGTTTGGCTCCACACTTGCACTTACAGGTCACTACAGTTGTGCTCACCCATCTATGAGCCCATATTCTCATAGGACTGAATGCGAGGACTCAGCCATGTTTCTGCAGATATCCAGAACAATCCAACAACATGGGGCTTATGTCTTGAGCTGCATTTCAGCTTTATCTCAGCTATGAGCAGGCAAACAGTGCCTTTCTGATATAAAACCTATTGGAACAAAGGTTCCCCTTTAATATTTTTTAACAACTTGGACTGATGGGGAGACATTGTACAGGTTCGGTGCTTTATGTCATGTGGCCGTGGCGTTTTGATTCTCTACAGCGTGCCTTAAAATTAGATTTACTGTCATGTGGAAATACAGCTTAAGTGATTGTGAGGTGGATTTTTTCCAAAGTGGCATGTCCTTGCAGCCATGTAATGCCAGCAGGATTTGAATGTGGTCAACACAGAGTGCTTTTGAGAGTCACATTTATTATGAATTCCAAAATAAAACAATAGCAAATGCATAAGTGTGGTGTGATGGTTTTGCCATCAGTGTTCTTCTGAGAAAAAGTGTTATGAGCAAAGGTTCCTTGTAAGAAATTTGAAAAATTTCTTATTGGCTTGAAGAGGATTTACAGCCTGCCCCACCTGTTCATACATACTGCTGAACTCTTCAATGTAAACCAAACTTATTACAGGAGGATAATATTAGTATCATGTCCTTTTCTGCTACGATGTCAAAAAGCCAAAGAAGGAATATTTCATTTTATTTATGACAGCAGAAAGGAAAATGAATTTCTGCATGCTGTCTACCAGTAAATGTTGCACTGTACTCTGTTGAAAAGAACTAAACACAATGAACTAGGTTGTCTACTAATTGTCCACATTGGTGCTTCTTTCTTGACTGAGCTACCTTCCTCTGCAAAAACGAAAGGGACAAGCACTGGTGTAACACTGATTTGCAGCGGTCAGGGCTCCAGTACATCCTGTCTGGGGTACCCGTGCCAAGCACATGGAACACTTACAAGTGTGAGAAATGTTTAATTATGTCCAAATCATTCATGAATGGTTCTGCTTTTAATCTATTCCCTTATTTTTAATTCTTCATTGAAGGAACCACCAAATATTTTTGGCAGCAGATTTCTCGGTCTGACCTTTTGAGGTCCTTCCTAACCCACTGTTCTCTAATTCTGTGAGAAACGGAGAAAGCAAGCTTGCAAACACTGTGCATTTGTTCTGATACATTTGCTTACAGTTTCCTTGGGCTGAGAGAGTACTAGCAGAGGCCCCAATATTCCATTAAGGCTGTTTTATTTTTTATCTGCTGTTCTTCTTCAGCATGCGCACAACCTTTTCTCTCCAAAGAAATGAAATACACCACCATCCAGTCCCATAAACACTCATCTAATCAATATGAACATGCAAGGAGAAGGAGTATTATTTATGCAAACTGATTTTCTTTCCCTTTTGTTCCAATGAAGTTTACACCAATTTGCATCAATCTGGCTTCTGGGTGTCCATGGCTATTTGTTTCCTCTCTTTTTTTTCTTTCCTTTCTTTCCTGTCTTCTTAGCATCTGGTTCCTTTCTAAGTTTCATATAATGCATGAGAAGCATAATGTATTTATTCTGAGACAGTACTACTTCAATACATTGTACTAAATGATGTGTACTGCTAAATACTACTTTTTTGACAGTCAAGTGAGAATAAGAATAAACATTAAAATATTAACATTCATGGGCTGCTAGGAGGAGGTGCAGTCTGTTAATGCAACCATCTTACAAAAGAAAAATCCAAGGAAACCAAGACTTAGTGTTCTAAGAGAAATAAAATAAGCAAAACAGATCAGTAATTCACATTCCTCAGAATTCACAGGTACCAGGAAGAGACCACCACCATGTCTTAAATGTGCACTGCTGATGCATGGGCTGCAGCAACAGAAAAATCCCAATGGTCAGTTCCCAGAGGGCACTTCTCCTCAAGAACACAACTTTTGCACTGGCTTGCAGCTGCTCGTAGACAGCAAGTCCCAGAAAGGTGCAATAAGAGCATATAAAAAAAACCTCTCCAGAAATCTCTTTGCTAGCAGAAATCACAAAATGTATAGAGCACATCCAAGGAAGTTCAGCAGATGCACTGAGTCTGCACATAATCACCACAATCATCATCTTCACTAGCCAGGTACCTACAGAGACCTTGCACACTCACAACACCAGAGTGTGAAGTGTGAAGCTCCTTCTTCCTGGTGACAGGCATGAAAAGTACCTTCCTCTGCCTTCAGACAAAGCCCAGATAGGAGGAATCACCAGCATTTCCCTCTGATTATACCACCGACTGTATTTTTTTTTTTTTTAATTTACTGAGCACTTACAATCAAACATTGGAATAGGCTGCCCAGGGAGGTGGTGGATTCGCCGCCCCTGGAGGTGTTTAAAAAAAGGGTAGACGTGGTACCCGGGGACATGGTTTAGAAGTGGTTTTGTCAGGTTAGGTTAATGGTTGGACTTGATTATCTTAAAGGTCCCTTCCAACCACAATAATTCTATGATTCTATGATTCTATGACTGGCTGCATTCTTAAGCCACTGGGTTGAAGCTCTCTGTGGATTCTACATGCTAGTTCTGATATAGGAACACCATGTGGATTTTTAGAACACTATATGGATTTTTTAGAACTGGAGAGTTTTGCTACAGACATTAAAGTTTTTATTACAAGAAAATTGAATGCTCCAGCATTTCTGGGACAACAAAAACCTGTGAGTCAATGCAAAACACTCTTTCCAATAAGACAGTAAAGGAAGAAACTGGGCTTGGGGATGCAAAGAGCAGGAATAATAACTCCAGGTATGTCCCTTTGAACCCAAACCATTCTATGATTCATTCCCAGAAAGTCCTTCCACCCTGAAGCCCGTGTTGTTGAGCTTCCTGTGCAAGACACAGATGAGGAAAAGCTGTATTATATTTTGCACCTCTTTCGGGATATGCACCAGCCAACCAGCAATCACTCTCATTCCTTTGTATCAGCTCCAGTGGACAAGGGGAACACACAGGTCCTAAAAACTTGGTGCAAGTCCACTTGGAGCCAGAACAAAGACTCCCAGTCTTAAGCCTACTGCCTTTCGAACCCCAGTTTGCCTTGTATCCAAACTGGGCTCAAGGGAAGGCTATTGCAAAGCTCCTTTTATTGTCTGCAAACCCCGCAGAAGCAAACAAGTCTTAGAACGGTCTTGATGTTGCATGCAGGCAGCCAGCGTAGGAATTACAGGCAGCCTGGCTCACAATCTCCGTCCAGCAATGCAGATGGACAGACAAGCTATGTCTGCATTATCAAGACCAATAAGAATAGATTTGTAGATAGAAACAGCTGGTGCTTAGGATCTGATACCTGCACTAGCTGCACTTTAGAGAGCTTCTACTTCAAAGTAGTTCTAGTCCGGCCTCAAGCACTGAGCCCATTGCATTTGAGGCATGGCTGGATCATGTTTCCTGGTTTAGGTTCATCCAAAAGAAATCTACTTTGAACACTTTGAGACTAGTCCATGATCTGAAAGTTTGCTAAGTGTGGGCAATGACAAGATTAACTCCAAAACCAGTCCAAAGTGAACTGCTAAGGTGGACACATCCATGAAGTTTTTAGAAGAAATGTCAGGGAGCTTTAAGACAGTTCAGTGACATGAATTGATTTGGATGTTGTCCCACTGACTCCGGTGGCTGTAAATAAGAACTGTACTTCTTATTTACAGAGCTTGATTGGAGGAAAGGGGGTTTCCTAGACCTGGAGCTGTTATATTACAACTTGCATGGCATAGTTTGTGATATGTAATGTGACTCTAACAACACTCTTGATGATATCTGACACCAAATTAAGTACCAATATCAATTTAGAAATGGAGGCTATGTCTCACTATTGGTTTAAACTCTGTTATTGAGTAGAATTGGATATCTTGGCTGTAAAATATGTGATAAGCATGTGGGATCTTGGATAAGAAACTGTAAGGTGAAATGTGGTAAATGAGACATTTCAGTTCTTAGTTTTCTGCATTCTTTTTCTTTTTTTCCAGATATTTTCATCCCAATTTAACTACTACTGATGTTCAGCTTTTCTTGCCAAACTCCCACTGGGTTTATCTAACTTTTAACGAACAAATTTGCTCATTTTGCTGTTTAGTGTGATGGCACAGTAGTTGTTGACCTTGCACTGTGGCTTTACTTAACTGGCAATTTACTAATATTTATTATTTCAAAATTATCAACATTACTTTTAAGATGTTACTTGAAACAATTAGATTGAGTATCATTCATATGAATTCTCCTTTTCAAGTGGCTACAGCAAGTCTTTTGATTTTTCCCACTTATTTTTATCTACTATAAGGCTTTAATTGTAGCAGTTCTTATGAAAAATTCAAGAACTACAGCTATGTTTTCAACTGCAGCTTCTAATTTATGATTCACCACTTTTGGAATACCAGACTCAAGATACCCTGCAGCTAATGTTCAGAGGTGCTGAATGCCCACAGCTGCTGGTGGCAGCTGCTTGATGCTAGTCTGTCTTGAGATTGGCAGAGGGATGGTTTGTTAAGCATTAGTGTACATGTAGCCACAAGATAATATTGCCAGTGGCCCCATGTCAACCCTGAGCTGAGGGAATTTGGTCTAAAGAGTAGATTGTACAAGTTAGGAAGTCAGTATGGCTTTGAACACACGTCATTCCACAATAGCTCTCTGTGAGTTTATTAATGCCACAAATATGAATGAAGTATTTCAATCCATCTTCAAAGACATTAAGCTTTCAAAATAGCTTTGAGAGCCAAACAGCTTAGAAAGCACATTTCTAAGTAAGCTACCTCTCTTATTGCTCATAAAAATGTCTACACAAGGAGGTAGTTTGGAGAACCTGGCTTAAGGACAGATTTACTGGTAAGAAAATGCAACCGTAGTCTTATTCATTATTCTGTTCTCCCATTCTGCTAATATCATTCAGTGTGGTACTTGTGTTTCCAAAAATATGACCAGACAAGGCCACACAACCATTTCCTTCTTCTTCCCTACTGTAGATAGAGTTGTGTACACCACCACATTGTAATTTCCTACTCTAGCTTTGCTTAGTACTAACTTTGTATGAAGAAAAGACCTAGGGATGAGAAAAGACCTTGGTTGTTGCATCCCTTTAATACGCGGTCATTCATTTAGACCTGCATCTAAGACAAGTGGAGTTTCTGATACTGGCACATAGCCCTCAGGAATTTGATTGAGACACATCTCCTCTACTGTAAGGAAGACCTGCCGACAGTAATGCTTTGCAGTCACTGCCGGCCAGAGTCAAACATGCACTGCTACTTTGAGTGAAGGAACCAAGCAAAGACTTATTCTTAACAAATAATGTATGCTCAAAAGCATTTTCAAGAGAACAGCTTCACATTGGGAAATGTTGAATTAAAATAGACACGTGACAATTTTCATCCCAAAATTGAGAGAAAAGTATCAAATTGAATCATGTTTCAACTTTTGCTTTGATTCAATCACATTGAAACCTTGTGTTTTGAAAAGTTGGAAGCATTTAATTTAATTTTGTTATTACCTTTATAAGGTTTCGTATTATTTACGTATTGTCCTTAAGACTTCAGGTTTAATGTAATATTCTGTTTCAGCATTATTAAAATAAAGCTGTTCAGAGTTTCAGAATAAAATAGATCAGAAATTCTACTCTGAGATTTTCACTGCAATTGAGAAAGAAAGCACAGTTTGAAACTCCAGAATATCTTCTGGGATACTACTTTCTCACTTGCTCTGCTCTTGGGTCCTTATTAATGTTAAATGTAAATAAGAAACACAAGCCAGTACCTCTAGAGGATGACAATGAGATTTTACTAAATCTTGATTCAGACACTATTTCAGTACCTTCACATACGAAAAAGAAGCTGCGTTTGTTACCAAAGATCAACACACCCCATAATCATGTCAGTTGCCATTATATAGCTTTTTTTTCTTCATTCTGTTACAATAACACCAAAGTGCTGCATGATAATCATAACTATAGTTTACATTTGCTTTTTATCCCTAAAAGGTCCTAATATACTTTAGAAGCCTTTATAGCAATGTGGTTTGCAGGGATTATTTAATCTACCACTACAGTTCAGACACCTCTGGCATGAAATTTGGAAACTGTTCAACAGCCTTATCACACAAAAAACTAGAACTGAGTGAGCAATTTACAGGTTGAAATATAATCATCCACCAGAGATTATATTAGAATTTCAAGATTAATAGTAATAATAACATAACCAGAACGCAGCAAGTTAGCACACATGTCTGAGGCAACGGTCTCTATGGAGAATGATGTGGAGCTATACAGGGTCTGGGAAGCATATGACTTTCTTTGAAATGGCTCTTTTTCTTTCTCAATATTCTTCTAGTGCTACTGGAAAAAGTGGAAAAGTGACGGGGCCGTTGGGCGCCTCTTCTCTGTGGTATGAAAGTACCACTCTTCAAGAAGGACTTGTAAAGACCTGTGTCACTTCACTCTCATGATGGCAGGCAGAGTCACTTCTACATGGTCCATAAATTAGATGCTTCCCCACACAGTCTGACCTTTAATGAACAACAGTTATCAAGACAGTGTCTTTTTAATATCACTCCATTTCATCAATGCTTCATGCTCCACTCATCTGACCACCAACTGGAATTAGTTATACCTTGTCCTTACAAAGGAATCCTAAAATGCCGCCTTGAAACACTGATTCCTAACATCCCTGAAAACAGTCCTACATGTACAGAATGGGAGTTGGTCATTCCAGGACTTAAAAACATGTATCCACATGCAGGACTTTGGGATCTAAAACCTTGCTGTGATCTTTCACCTCCCAACCCCTTGCATTCTGCCTTTGCTGGAAGAGAATTGAAGGTATTTAGTAGAAAGGAAAATGGCAAAAGCCTGTGCGCTGCACCCTCCCCTGCAAGCACAGCCTGAAGACTCTTAACAAAGAACATGGCAGAGTTTATAATGATGCGACATTTGCTACTGTGAGTCAACAGACTGAGTCGCACCTGTCACATACAGAATGCAGGTGGGACCTTTCCTTTGCTCTTGCCAATGTTAGGTTCTGGCAATCCGTATACACGTGGCCAAATCATCACTGGGTATTCCAGTTGCACCTGCATTACTCAGGATCTTGGCACCGGATCACAGCTGTTAAAAAGACACAGTTTGATGTTTCTCTCATTGCATGTATGAACATACAGTGTGCACTGAGAACAGACTGAGCTCTGCTTATCTGATTGATCACTGACATACTCATGTGGTATAAAAGAAATGATTTTTTTTTTTTAAATATAGGTCAAAATCACATCCACCTTAGTTTCTTCATTTTGTGATTTAATTATTTAAAGTGCCAAGGCCTAAATGAACTACTGAAAAATGAGATATAATTCTAGCTAGAACACCATTACTATACTGAAAGTTAATAGCCCACATGCATTGTCATTCTGACACCTTATTTTGATCCGTTCATAAATTTCTAAGGAAATACATTTTGCACTAAAATTTTCCAGATTTGGTGACCTTTTGCATGCCCATTTTGGTTTTGTATTTTATTTTTTGACAATATGAACAGGAATGTTTCAAACATTGCTTTACTAGAGGGAGAGCGGACACAAAAAGAAAATGAACTCTTTGCTGATAAAAAATAAAAGATTTGTTCCATTTTTATGAGTTCTGGCACCAGAAAGACATACAGCTAAAAAAATGACAAATGTTTTCATTCCATGTTCTTGTGAATAAGGATCTTGATGTAGGTAGGATCTGGCTGTAAACAGTGGTCTATGAACGTACACAGAGAACATACAGTTTTACATAAGAATAGTCTTCAACACATTTGGTTCAAAGTCCTGCCAAATCAGTAGGGGCTTTTTCAATCATGATAATAGGCTATAGGTTGAGAAGAAATATACATTAAGCCATAAATGGTATCTGAATTTTGCAGGAGAAAAATATTTCTTTCCTGCAGACACTTAAGGGAGTTGTCCCTCAGTACCATTTACCCTTCAACAGACCCTGTCTCTGGATCTGCTCCATGCCTGTAAAAATGCAGCACTAGCCTTGAATGTGTCTCTGGCGCTACTGTTCACCACACTTGCACAGTGCAAAAGGAAAACTCCAGCTCCATCACCAGAAGAGACCAGAAATCTTTGCTTTTGCTTTTAATGTGTCTGCCTTGTACACTTCTCGTTTAAGGAAAACAAGATTTACAAGTTGCTGGCTTGAATGGAAACAAGTCTCCAACCGGTGACTCACTGCAGTCTCCCAGACCTCCTCAGCATCCTACTGAGGCCCCAGGGTGCTTTTACACCTTAAGACGTTCCCCCTTTACAAATTCCCAGTGGGGGCTTTCCCCTCTTCTTTCAGAGCCACCAGCCCAAGTGCTGACTAGAGTGGGACTGATTTGGCAGAGAAACTGGCCGAGTACAACACCCAGCACGAGCCGTCCGGGTCAAGTACAACCACTCCTTTCCTTCTCACTTCTAGCTAAAGGTGCAAGAGTATTTCCTAGGCCACGGCGCTGCCTTATCACCTGAGGGCAGGGCAAGGAAACACGGGCATGTGGCTCAGCAAGGAGGCAGCTCCCAGCCTGGGCTGGGGGGGGGGCTGTCTGCGGGGGGCTGCGCTCTGCCTGAGTCTTACAGGCTGAGCAGGTGAACAAAATTCAGGCTGTGCCCAGTTCTTCCTGTACAGCGTATTATTTAGCACGTTTCTGTCTGAAGTCTGAAATTTCTTTTGGTGAGATTAAATAAGGCTATCAAGGGCACATTTTCAATGCAAGAAACGCACATTTTCAATGCAAGAAACACACATTGAGAGATCCATTACCTTTAATGGAAGCTGCACAATTCAGGCTGCATACTTACTCCCTAATGTTGTCTTAGAAAATCCTTTTTGTCTACTTTTCATCAAGTTTTCAATAGTAGGGTCCCTACCCGCATATTAGAGATTCACAGTGGAAACTTTCAAGTCAGTTTCCGTGAACCCTGATAATTATTGGATGTCTTTTCCATTTTTAGCCTCAAAAGTTTGACTTTTTTTTACTTACTTTTTCTCAAAGGCTATCTGGTAATCTGTTGTACATTCAGAAATATTATTATTTATTAAAGCTAACAGTGCACTTCACTGTGTCACAGGCTATTGTTGCAATGGGTTGTGTAGATTAGCATCATTTGTACTGTGCCACATGATGAGGCATCTAATTTAATAAGTGTTACCTCTCTTCTGTTTGTATGCAGCCACTGGGACACAGATATCTTTCCCTGAAGTGATTGATTTTCTGTTGATGAAAGTTTATTGGAAATCCTAAGACTCCAGAGGCTATTCAGCTGATGGCTCTGAGTCCTGAAGATGGATTTAAAAATACATCATTTCTTTCTTTCAGTTTGCAAAAGAGGCACTGAGAATCAGATCTCCTTTTAAAACAACATAGTAAAAATGCGATACAAACTTAAGAGTGGTTGATTATGAGAAGTAATTCCAATTGAGACTTTGCACATGATTGACAGACTCTGTGCTTTGATAAGATTAAAAAATTCTCCAGAGATAATCGCTCATAATGAATCATTTATTATGTATATCTCTTAATTCTAGAGGGGTTAAGGATGAGTGAGCATGAAAGCCGGGGACAGAGCTTTATGCATCCCATAAACACTCGTTGCAGATATTTATATGTGTCCTCAAGCACTTCTGCATAAAATACAGGAATCGAGGACACTTACCGCTTTTCCTAAGACACATTTGCTGCACAGAAAGTGCCGGCTCTCTTCGGTTCTGAATCCTGCCATGACCCCAGAAACCGAGGTGGGCAAGAACAGGGGAAGCACCGGCGGCATAGTTGCAGAGCGGAGATCTGAGGTAAAGCAACGCTTTCTTCATGCCACACTGTGAAAGGCATAGGATGGAATGTACAGAGCAGCCAGGCTGTCGCCTATCCACTGAATTACTCCAGGGCCAAAAGGCAAGCACCTTGTGCCGGAGACCAGGACCACTACTGACAGTGGTACGCCAGGGGATACACATCTTTGGCTTACTGCACTGCCTCTTCTCATGACATGCATGCTTGGACCAGTAATTCTGTTCTGTAGGGTTTG
>VUYV01000037.1:1043170-1090089 GCA_008711295.1 Anarhynchus alexandrinus | reverse complement strand
AGGGCAAGGAAACACGGGCATGTGGCTCAGCAAGGGGGCAGCTCCCAGCCTGGGCTGGGGGGGGGGCTGTCTGCGGGGGGCTGCGCTCTGCCTTACAGGCTGAGCAGGTGAACAAAATTAAGGCTGTGCCCAGTTCTTCCTGTACAGCGTATTATTTAGCACGTTTCTGTCTGAAGTTTGAAATTTCTTTTGGTGAGATTAAATAAGGCTATCAAGGGCACATTTTCAATGCAAGAAACGCACATTTTCAATGCAAGAAACACACATTGAGAGATCCATTACCTTTAATGGAAGCTGCACAATTCAGGCTGCATACTTACTCCCTAATGTTGTCTTAGAAAATCCTTTTTGTCTACTTTTCATCAAGTTTTCAATAGTAGGGTCCCTACCCGCATATTAGAGATTCACAGTGGAAACTTTCAAGTCAGTTTCCGTGAACCCTGATAATTATTGGATGTCTTTTCCATTTTTAGCCTCAAAAGTTTGACTTTTTTTTACTTACTTTTTCTCAAAGGCTATCTGGTAATCTGTTGTACATTCAGAAATATTATTATTTATTAAAGCTAACAGTGCACTTCACTGTGTCACAGGCTATTGTTGCAATGGGTTGTGTAGATTAGCATCATTTGTACTGTGCCACATGATGAGGCATCTAATTTAATAAGTGTTACCTCTCTTCTGTTTGTATGCAGCCACTGGGACACAGATATCTTTCCCTGAAGTGATTGATTTTCTGTTGATGAAAGTTTATTGGAAATCCTAAGACTCCAGAGGCTATTCAGCTGATGGCTCTGAGTCCTGAAGATGGATTTAAAAATACATCATTTCTTTCTTTCAGTTTGCAAAAGAGGCACTGAGAATCAGATCTCCTTTTAAAACAACATAGTAAAAATGCGATACAAACTTAAGAGTGGTTGATTATGAGAAGTAATTCCAATTGAGACTTTGCACATGATTGACAGACTCTGTGCTTTGATAAGATTAAAAAATTCTCCAGAGATAATCGCTCATAATGAATCATTTATTATGTATATCTCTTAATTCTAGAGGGGTTAAGGATGAGTGAGCATGAAAGCCGGGGACAGAGCTTTATGCATCCCATAAACACTCGTTGCAGATATTTATATGTGTCCTCAAGCACTTCTGCATAAAATACAGGAATCGAGGACACTTACCGCTTTTCCTAAGACACATTTGCTGCACAGAAAGTGCCGGCTCTCTTCGGTTCTGAATCCTGCCATGACCCCAGAAACCGAGGTGGGCAAGAACAGGGGAAGCACCGGCGGCATAGTTGCAGAGTGGAGACCTGAGGTAAAGCAACGCTTTCTTCGTGCCACACTGTAAAAGGCATAGGATGGAATGTACAGAGCAGCCAGGCTGTCGCCTATCCACTGAATTACTCCAGGGCCAAAAGGCAAGCACCTTGTGCCGGAGACCAGGACCACTACTGACAGTGGTACGCCAGGGGATACACATCTTTGGCTTACTGCACTGCCTCTTCTCATGACATGCATGCTTGGACCAGTAATTCTGTTCTGTAGGGTTTGCTCTGGGGGGTCAAAGTGCCACAAGGTGGTTTACATCTAAATACTGCACGCCTTTTTAACAGTAGCATGGGCCTAAATTTTTCTGTCCTTGAACCAATTATGCACTGGGCAAAGGGCTTCCTTTTCTTGAATATGCTCTTAAAAGGACAGCCTCTTTAACTGTTACTTGCAGGGTTACAGAGCAAAATTCAAATTGGTTTCAGTAAACATAAAAGGAAGGTTTTGCAGCTAAGCTGTTTGCATACCTTTTTTCCAAGCTGGCATATGAGCAGTCAGCAGGTGCCTCTCTAGAGTGACAGGCATGATGTACAGCTCTCTCAGCCATACAACACTTACCGTCATAAACATGGCGTGTTTTACAGGCTGCACCATGACTTAGACAAAGAGCCGTCATAACGACTTCCCTGGCTCCGTAATAGCTCCATTTACAATTAGTGTTAGGAGGCAGCACAGCTCACTTTTGTGTACGGAGCTGATTCGGATTTAGATATGACAGTCTGGTGGACAAAATGTGCTTAGGTGACTGTCGGCAGAAATTCATGCTCTCCTTTTATAGTGCTGGCTACTCAGATTGTTGAAAATGGCCTGCCCGGGTGGTTTTTTTTTCCTGTAGAACGCCTCCTGAACTTTCTGACTGTGGCTGTTGATTTGGATTTTAATATTCACCTTTTGCTATCGGAGCTGCATAGCTGAGACCTAGAGTGGATTGTCTCACCCCAATCAATGGGAAAAATGCTACAACTCACCGAGGGAATTAGGTACAGCTGGGGCGAAGGACTGCAGGGAACTAGGTAGGCTGGGATGCAGGGAGATGTCACATTCACAGCCCACCCCTGGCTGTAAGCCCAAGACTGGGTTTCCACAATTTGGGGTGAAAAAAGTGTGTTTGGAGGACGTCAGGAACTCCCATTAAAAAATGTGTGAAAATATATATCATGATCAATAGTAATTTTCCATTAGTAGAACTGATTTGCTTGGGTTTGATCACAGGTCTTGGATCACGGAGCACATGCCAAGGTGGTGTTTCCCCAGTGGTTCATGATGTTACACAGCAGTGCGTCCTGGTTCAGACCTGGGTAAGCTGCAAATTACCAAACATAAAACAACCATCGACAGCAGCAGTGCTCCAAAAACACCTTATAAAAAAGGTGCGTAAGATAGGCAAATGTTTTAACATCTCCGATGTTCAGAAGAGATACATGTAGGAATTGCAATTATTTATTTTTTCTGCTTTCTAGTATTTCAGTCACTACTGTTTGTTCTTTCATCTACCATGTTTAAGCAACATACGCTGTCTCTGGTGTCTTACTTCTTCCATCTCAGGACCAGCAGAAAGCTATTTCTTAAACAAGCAGAAGCTTTCATTGAAATACGCAGAAAAGCATAAAATTTTCAGCTTGCAAGAACTTAGTGAAAGGAAAACAGGAAATTGTTCTTGTTTATCTTTTGTTCTGTTTAATTTGTGTGTTTGTTTCCTTGCTTGCTTTACAAATGGTATGAAATCGTCTTAAAATGTTCCTCTCAACCTGGTCATTACCTAAAACAAACCATAGATCACTATTAATGTCACTTAAAACAGACTAGAAAGTGGAATTGCTCTAATTTGGTGGCTAAAAGGTACTATCTACTATGAAAAAGAGCAGAAAGATGCATGTTTAATATAATAGGGAGGTCATCAAATTAAAAGAAATCTATTTTCCTTCTAAAAATCAAAATAAATAAGTGAAAGAAGAGTTTACAAAATAAATATACTAAGCACACAACTACTAGTGCACATATGGATTTTTCCTAATAACAGTGGAAGTTGTTAAAATGAATAGCAACAATGAGAACATTTGTATATGTATTTCATGAGATTACATTGTGTGTCTGTGTGTGTGCGCAGACTACAAGATATTTCAGGTGTCTTAAGCCAAGCATTTAGTCATGTGAAAAGGATGAATAGCACATTTCAAAATAACTAATAGGAGGAGAGAATACCCACGCACTAAAGAAATGGGGTTTAATCCCTTTTTCTCACACCGGCACAACTGAAGAATGGAAAGCATCACACAGAACTGGAGCAACTTGTGGCAAATTGACATCAGAATATGGTATCTGGTTATTGCACAAGTCCAGAAATTGAGTCTGGTAGGTCTTATTCTCTGTGAGCTTGGGTTAGATTTTTTATGTAAACTGCTCTAGTGATTTAAAGGGGCCTTCAATTAGAGGTCAGGAAAGAGATGACTTTCTTTGGCATTAGCCAAGGGTTCCATGTCCTACACTCTCTTATCCTATATTCAGTTCTTCTTTCCCTGAGCAAACATTCACCCTGATCTTCAGCACTTGAAAGGTCCTCTCATGTAACTTTTTGGCATATTGACTACCGTTGATGTGTATGAGGTTACTCTGATGAAGAGCATCACTTAGGTTTTTCAGAGTCTGTCACAAAAAATCTGAGACCCCAGAATTGAGAGCACTTATGCAGGAGGGAAAATATATTCACATGCACACAAGCATTGCCATTGAAGATTTGCATAAAATTATTCAGATGCAGAAACCTTAGATCCTTTCCCTAAAATAGCTCTTGACATTCTTATCTTTAGGGACTTTTCACCTTGTGGATGTAATTCCTTAATTAATTACTTCATCTTCTGTCTACAATCCTGCAAACCTCTTGGCAGATTTGTTATAATACAGTTACATATTCAAGTGATCCAAGCTTTGTCTCAGTCAAATGTGGTTCTTATTAATAACAATATGGATTATAATCACAGTTCTTTTCTTTTCGAAGTACTAGCTCGTCAACACACCTAGGCGACATCGATAGCTGGTTAATAAAAAAGATAAGTAACAGCTAGGTTGAAGCTTCAAAGACACATTTAAGTGTACAGCCCTTTAAAAGTACCTCTGTACAGACACTCAGCTGCTGCACTTCATTCATAATTAAGGTAAGCGTTTACCTCCTTAATGTTGGCTATGGAAGCTGAATATTTATACTTTTCTACAATCACTGAGAGAGATGCAGCCCCTGTGTCAATGGTGAAGGCTGCATCACATGATTTGGGTTCTGTGGACTGGCCAGGGCACATGGGAAAGATGCCCGATGTCTGTTCAGCAAACATTTGCTGACCAAATTTATAGCAACTAAGGACTTGATCTCCTAGGTCACCTTCTAGAGGTACAGTTGCAAAACAAGTTTCCCATTTAGCTGGGAACCCATTTGAACAAGTAGGCCTCCAAGTGGCCATCTGCCCACATGGGTGTGCAGGTGTAAATGGGGATGCACGCATCAAATATAAACACAAAACCAAGAGGTAAACGGGAAGCGTTTCAGGTTCAAGTTTCAAATTGGAGAAGGCAGGATGTAAAAAAGTTTCCAAATGACCAAATGACACATTCTAGGAACAATAAGTAATATTTAACAAAATTTTGTCCCACATGTTCCTTCCTATTAATCTAGTTGTGCATATTACCTTCAAGTCTGTGCTGTCTGGATGCTGGATGATTTTTAAGGAAATAATGATTTTCTCCCACATCTTTTCTTCTTCTTTCTTCTCCTCCTTAGGCTTGAGATTTGGAAAAATGTCTTGGTTGTTGGAAAGCTAAATCAAAAGAACAAGCACGTTTGACAGATCTTCCTGGGCTGATATTCTAATTGCTTGCTAAAATAAATTTTGCAACTGACATAGAAGAATATCCTGTTTCGTGTCCTATGATTAGAAATTTCACTATTACGGTAGAAGTTCTTATAAAAGATGATGCCTGTAGAGAAAGATGTGCTTCCTTGAGTAGCTTTGGCAGCCAGTGGGATTTGGCTGCTATGAAACTAGTGTGAATGTCACAGGATTTGGCTCCATTCCCAGCTTGCTTTGTGAACTTGCCCAAAAGTCATCACTCAATCTAGTCCTCTTATTTTGTTTCCTCGATGGTGCCAGGGGAGGGACTGTCCAGGTATGACTTCGCAAACTATCTAATATAGTAGGTCCCTATTACAGCTAAGAAAAAAAAATAACAGCAAATCCTCTGTAGGGTTTTGAACATAAGGCAGAAATGTTTAAGTTCATTCTGTATTCAGTGGGGAACCAATGGAGAACAGAGCACTAGGGAAATAAACTTACGGTTGCTTGTGTTTCTGAATAGACAAGTTGCTGCATTCTATCATCTTGGGCTGTTTTCAGACTGGATAGCTGTATTTCCAGATAATGAGGTGCAATTTCTTCAAAGCAGCGTTAAATCCTGCCGCATATGATGAAATGCTGTAATGCTTTTCATTTTCTTGTTTGTGTTTTGCAAAAAAACAGGAGAACAATAACAGGGAGTTGATTGGAAAGATATTGGGGGCTATCAGGCACTTCAGAAAAAAATCTCAAATCCTAAATATGCTAACACCTACAGTTTGCTAAAAGAAGCAATTTTGTGGCATTTACTTTAGTGCATCCGCTTCATTAAAGAAAACTTTATGGGAGTTAAACTTTAATGCATTTTTTTTTGTCTGTGTTGACTGTTTGGATGGGGCTTGGGAATTGTTTGTGTGTTTGTTTATTTATTTCTTGTTAATTGGATTATAAATGGTCACAGAGTCAATTCAGTCTCCAGAGCCTATGATTTAACGATGTTCTGAATCTGTTTCTGAAAGTTACCCACAGGGGAGCAGTACTGAGAAAGATGCCACCTTCTCTTTGAGTAGTGTAATTAAACCTTACCTGTGTACCAATAAATTAGTTTACAAGGTCTTCCTATAACTTAAATGAAATGTGAAAATTATCACTTCTTTGACTTATTTTCAGCAAGCTGGATCAATGTAATTTAGGAAATTAAATGCTACCCTGTTGCCTCTAGAAAGTTGATACTAAAACCACCTCCAATCCCTTGCTTTCTCTCCTTTTCTACCTAAATTGTTATCCTTTGCATAGCCAAAAGGCTACCCGTATTTTGCTACTGTCTCATAGCTAATATGCCATTACACAATACTGGACATACTCCCACAAATGCAACAAATGCAGAGCAACATCTCTTTACTGGCAAGTTCTCAGAGATGATTCTTTCTTCACTTTTTTTCTTTAAATTTAGCTTTTTACAATGTGCCAGATTGGCAGCCATCAAAAATAAAATAATTAAGTGCAGATACAGCACATGCAGAAGCAGCATGGCTGCAGTCATACCAGTATCACCTAATACGAGTCCAAACAGAGAGAGAGAATTCTGTCATGTGCTGTGTCATTTAGACTCGGAGACAGAAAACAGACCCTGGACCATTAGGAAGAATGCAGCCTTGGAGGAGAAGTCACCTCCAAGGAAAGGAAAATCCCCCTAACGCGAGCATGAAAAGAGAATTCTGGTACAGTAAGTCAGAAGGGAAGTGATGGTACCCAAAGAAAGTGCTTCCTCCCACAAAGCTCTGCTGGCACAGCCTGTGGGGCTGGGCACAGCCTGCCGCAGTCCTCTCCCTTGATGCTGCAACTGGTGGTTACTGAAATGATATTGTGCTATAGCTCTCCTACATGGGACTCAAGACGATCATCTCCTCACTGCTGAGGTCAGCCTTTAGAAGAAAGGCTTACATCTTTGCTTTATATGCAAACCATCGCTTTGATAGTGCATTATATATGTCAAAAGTACTCAGGATACACAAAGGTGCTCCATTTGACTGTTTCTATTACTGCCTTCAAGGGGAGCAGAGTTAGCCCACAGCACACCTAGGTTTATTCCCTGAATGATTTTCCTAATTTGTGGACAACACGGTCCAACCTGTGGTCATGTCAGGGACTTTTCCTGTAAGAAAATTTTCAGTGGTGGGTGAACTTTAAAAGTAAATTGCCAAACCCACAAGGTTGTATTACTGTGGTTTAACTGAACTTATGTATTAGGGAGGATGTTTCAAAAAACTGAATGATTCAGGGCCTCATTACACTGAAAACAGCTGTGATTTTTATGTTCTTGAATTTCTGAGGAGCTTTGGAAAGTTTTCTCCTCAAACTTGAGGCTTCTATGCAGCATAAGCAAAGCTGAATCAAATAAATGAGTGTCTGGATCAAGACAAATCCATAATTCCCCTGCTGTTGGAAGGAAAAGAGATGCAGACAGAACTGGGTGAGAGACCCGGTGTTAGAGCTCTGCAGGTTTGCTTTTGGTGCTCTTTTTGCTACCTGGGGAAGGGGACAAGCCTTGTGCTCACCTCCAACAGCAGGTGCTGCCCCCCAGCATATCAATCACCCTATCTTCAGCTTCACTAAAAGCTGCAGCCAGCCTGATTTTGCAGTGCTCTGGCACAGGCAGAGCTATCAGAAGGTCATGACCACATGACTGTTCCAGAGCAATCTGCTATCTCAGGCAACTGTCTATTTTTGCCTATACCTACAGACAGTTTGGGATTCAGGTGTTACTGAGAAATGGTTTGTACATACAGAGGTGTTCAACTGGTGGCCACTAAAACCACTGGAATGAACAACTCAATTTGTTGTAAGTAATAATGCACTACCTTGCCATTCTTAATTGCTCTTATTCTTCTCATTCAGTGTTAGGAAGCTTTGAAGGAAAAGAAAAATTAAGACAGAACACATCAGGAAGAAAATGATCAAAATAAAGTAAATGGTCAAATCAAATTGCAATCATATGGTACAAAATAAGAATTTTACACAAGACCAAGAAAGAGAAGAACAAGGGAATAGAGATTCTTATTTTTATCAGTAATTAAGTGTACTAGAAACTATGACAGAGGCAGAGGACAGAAAGATTAGTCTCTACCTCCGATAATTTACCTTTCAAACTGAAAACTCTAAAGAAGTTTCCAAAAAGGAGGAGCAAGTTGTTTATTAAAAAAAAAATAATGCAGGTGATACTGATTATTTACATGACTCCAAAAGACAGGCGTCAAAAGCTTTTTCCAGAGTTCAAAATCTTGCCAGATGTGTCAGCCACATGTAACAACTGTCTAGGAGTTTAAAAACAAAACAAATGTAAAACCCCACAGAATATTACCGAATTTGTGGATTTAGTGTTTCAGAACTTCTAGGTAAAACTATGACTTGGCTAGCAAACACTCGTGTTTTTAATGACCCTTTTGGTCTCATAGATGAGATCAAGCTCAGTGGAATTATAGAGGTATTTACAAAGGTACACTGTGAACCAAACTTCAAGCTATTGGGAGAGTGAAAGAAACTAAGCCATAAGCAGTTCAGGATATGTATTTAGTGCATCACCGTCTGTGCCTTATTTCTACGTCACTAAACACAGCCACATGCTTTATGTTACTTTGCACATCACACAGCACTAGGATAAGCCCTGCTGAATTCCCCTGTATCCATCTCTCACCTGCTATAGTAACTTGCAGTGATTCTTTGTCTGCTCTGTCAACTCTGCGTATTGCATCTGCCCGAGACTGAAGTTTCCTCAGCCCCTTAGGAATAGCAGATGTGTCTGTGCTGTTAATATGTCACATAGTACATCCAGATGTAAGTGAAATACCAGCCTGAAACGTTCCTACGGTCTCCAGATCTCCTTGAAAAGTTATTGTATCACCTTGTGAAGGCATTTCACAGCACTGTTGAAAATTAAAGGATGCTGGCAAGTGAGCTGAAAGTAACCATCCTCAGAAATATGCTGATTTTAGAAGTAAGCCAACTTGAGAATGAGAACTAACCTGAGAACACTATGCTTAATTCAGTGAGGGCATTTTTTCCAATTTACTTTCATAGATGATTTGTCCTGTAGCATTCAAGTTAGCAACAGTCCAGTGGGATACACAACCAAATACAGAACCCGATCCATTCCTATTCTAAACCTATGGAAAGGCTAAACTGAATTTTGCAAAGGTTATCTGTTTGCACAAGGTCAAAGTAACGTAAGAGCTATGCACCATAACGAAGAAAACTCAGAAGGATGGATGGGTGAACTGAACTGAACTGAACAAAGGCAACAGGAATGTTTGGCTACACTGAAATGTCTAGCAGCCAACAGCAATACTTGAGACAAATTTTTCAAACTAGGTAGCCTGAAGTTAAACACCCACATTCATAGGTAGGCAATGACATGAGTGATTTGAGCGACAAAGGATTCAGGCAACCACTGCTCCCAGGGGAATCACTCATCAAAAATCAGGCCATACACTTCTCAGCCTACGTATAGATTTAATGCCTAAATTAGGCACGAAATTTTGAAAGTCCTGACTTTAGAGTTCTGTATCTTAAAAATTACCAGAAAACTTTAACATAAACATAGTGGCATGCCCTCATGTATAGTAAATCAGCGTAGCCCTATTGGCATCATGAAAAAGCGTTTTTTTTTAATGAGCTGAAGATCTGGCTTTGCTGTCCACTGTGGCATCTGTGTATCCATGTATGGATTATAACTGTGTATTGGCAGGAAGAGCTGGAGAGAAACAAGGGAACAGCCCCAGAAAGCAGGAGTTACAGGTTCACGCCAAGACTTGCAACCAGTCTGCTGTGAGATCCTGCACACATCACTTTGTTATTCTGTGACTTTTCCCAAACGTTCCCCTGTATATACCTGTTTAGACTGTAACTCTTCTTACTATGTACTCATACAATGCTGAGCAGAAATGGATTATTTTTTTCAGTTTGTGCCGTCACCTATTATTTCAAACACTATGAATATTAAATCTATCTTAATTTATAAAACCAGCCCAGACTGTCTGGCTTGGCTGGGTAAAATATGCCCCTGACTCAAGAAAGGGAAAATACACCTGACGGACCTTGAATCTGCATCTGCCTAGGTTTGCATGGACTGTGTGTAATGGATGTAAGTGCACATGAAATGTTACAATGACAATAAATACACATAAATCTACTAAACTGATGAGCATTCAGTCAGATCTGATTAATGATGCCCTCAAGAGCAGCAACAAGCTGCATTTTCATCCTTAAAAGTGAAAAGCAACAGTTTTAAAGGACATGAAGCGACACAGAGAGCCATTTCTCTTCCAAGCCCTTGAGAAATATTTCCAGCGTGATTGTGTCCATCATTACAAGAGCACTGAATGGCAGGTAGAACTCCCAGCAGTACAAAGCCCCATCAGCTACTCCACCACAGGAGGGAGAGGAACATAATCTCTGCTCCATGGTAGTAAAGGTCCTATCCCATACCTGAACAGAGACTTAGAGGAGAAGCCCCCATCCAGCACAACCCTAGAATAACCCTGGAGCATCCCTGCAATAAAGCGGGTAGCTCTCCTTAGCCAGAGATGCAGCCTTCTGCCCTTTGACTAATACACCCAGGCAGGACATCTCCACAAGGTCTGAACCAGAGCTGGTGTTCATCCAGACAATGCAGAGGACCACATGCTCTGTTCTACCTGGGCCCATTCACGTAGGCATGTCTAAAGTGAGGTGCTGAGACCTGCAGTTAGCAAGGCAATCAGACTTTAAAGGTTCCTTTAACCTGTCCTGTGCTCATACCAGCAGCTCTTTCTGCTAATCACACACAATTTTATGTTGCCAGTGTAATTTAAATTGGCTGAGTTGGTTTTCAGAATATTTAATAAATATTGCCTGCTGGCGACGGGATTGAAGAGCTGGAGATCTGAAAGATCCAAATATCTCTTTTGGCACCTTTGCTCTAATGATGCAACTGTGACTCTGCCAGTCTCTGCCAGTCTCAGCAGACTGGCATTAAAGTAACGCTTTGCGCAGGAAAAAGTAAATAAACAGATTATGCTCCATCTGATCCATAAACAGTGGGATCTTCTTAAAAGCCGTCAAATGCGACTTCAAACAGCAATGCATTGTATCCCACTATTCATTTGCAAACCATTGGCCAAGCCAATAAAATCTGTCTTTGTGCAGTATTTTTATTTTAAATAATACGTGGAAATGGATTTCTAATCGTTTTCTCCTGGGAGGCCAAAGAAGCTCTGATAATTAGGCTACCTAGTTAACTACTAATACTCTACAACAATGGCCAATAGTCTGGTTTGTCAACATAGCTTAATAGAGATGGAAATGAAATGTATCTAATTTTCCTAGCCACAGTACTTTTAGAAATCTCAGAGGTGTTTATCCTCCCTTTTACTTCTCAGGAGAAGTACCGTAGATCATGGCCAAATCCTGGGCACAAGCAAGTTTTGATCCTGAGCACCATTAGCCTTCCTAGCTTCTCCCTGCCCTGGTCTACGCCTCTGTGAGATGGGCATTAATACTTTAATTAATAGTTTAATACTACTTCCAGGAATAAATAGCAATTAACTTCAGTTTGTGAGTTCCTCCTTGTTACAGAATCTCATAAAATAAAAACAAGCAAAAGTAACCCCTACATTTTGGAAGCTATTTGCCATAAAAAATACTTTATAACAAGGTAAATTTTTAGCCTTTGTTCTAAATAGCCAGCTTTGGATACTTTCAGCATGGCAAATAACTCTTTTTTTTTTTTTTCAAAGCAATGCACTGGTTTTTTAGACATAAGACCCTCAAGTCACATCTCTTTTCTGATCTAAAGGACAGTGCAATGGGCTGGGCCCCAGGTGATTTATGCTCTGTTTACCCCATTCTAATGTAATCCTTAAAGTGTATCACCACCGTTCTGTATGCTGTGGTCACCAACTGCAAAACTAAGGTAAGGCTAAAAAATTCCTTTGTGAAAAATGGAGATTTCCACCCCCACCCTCCCAAATTGCTACAGAAAAGTTAGGCACTATTATCCACATTAAAAAATGCAGTCAACATTTTTGTTGTAACAATATCATGGAAAAACCAATTGCTCTCCAGCTCATACACATGCACTCATAAATAATCTGGCCTTTGCAGAGACTACCAACTCCCTTTTGATCATCTTTTAATTTCAAATGAGTAGCGAGGGAGCTAAGCTGGCACTCCCAACAACACACCCAGACTAGCAGATTTATGTCTTTGCTCAGTCCAACAAACCTTGCTTTTACCAACCCTACAAGGCACAGTGCAGCATACAGGACTCAGTTTCCAGAGAGCTCAGCCCTCCCTCCTCTGCCCCCGCTCCACATGCTCAGAGCCCAAGAACGTCCAGGCTTAGTTGGGAAGCAGTAACCTGAAGAACACGGGACTGCAGACCTCACTGCAGAAGGATGCCACTGATGTCAAGTTGGGATGGCAATTACGGGCTGTACTAGACAGCAGGAAGACAGCTGTTGGAGATGAGGTGGTGCTGCTGGGATTTGGGTTTTTCTGAATATGTAATTTTTATACTTACTAATTGACTATTTATATTTGCATCGTAGAAGTATTCAAGAAACAAGAGCCGCAGTTACCAAGCACATAACCCAGCTGTTCTTGTTGCAAGCCAGCAGAAGATCCTGCTCTGAAGAACTTACAGCCAAAACAGACAAACCAGCCAAAGCCTGAGCTCAGCACAGATATAAAGTCACGATGTGTCACCAAGCTGGCAACTGGCAAGGTCAAGACAAAATGTAGACCCAAATGTCACACGAGTACCATATCTAGAGAACTCTTCTCACCATATCTAGAGAACTCTTTTCACCTTTCCACATTGTATTTCAGCACAAACTCAGGCATAGTATAAAGACCAGCTAGGCACCTTTAATGAATCAGAAGGATGATAAAATAAAAATACCGTCTAATGAATAGTCTTCTTTTATCATCATTAGATTCTCAGAAATATCATCCTAACTTTCTCCTCTTTTTTACATTCTCCTAATTCTGCACCTTTAATAGGTTTCAAGGATAACATTTCACAGCCCTAACTTTCAGCCTGCGATGTGTGAGGCTGAGTACTTTTATTACAGTTTAATAAATTGTTAATATTGAATATGAATAATGAAATAACTACTGTCATGTAACCCCTAATAATCATTACAAAAATATGCTTTCTGACATAATTTAAACATATTACTAAAATATATATACTTGCTTCTACGCAGGCAAAAGTAATATTTCTGACATAATTATTTCTAATAATAATTTTGTTTAAAATAAAACCTTTTTCCCCCCCATGAAATATCAGCTTTCATTCAAATAAAACACTTTTACACTCAAAATGGAAGCATTCTGATTCAAATGCAGCTCTGAAACCGCGTCCATGAGTTTTGCACTGCTTTAGACTTGGCATTGAAGACAGTAGAGAGCTATTCCATGTTTACTCTGAGGCAACTGAGGAGAAATGTTGGCCACTGTTTTACATGGGGGCATACGAATCCATTGCACCAGTGCCAGAACTGTGGCTAGACATGGAATTTCTTGTGCATGCTGACTGGATGCCCATGCACACGTCTGGAGTACAGGTTCAGAAGATTTGAAGAATTTGGCCTCGACATCCTGGAAGTGTGTCATTCACACCTGGAATTTTAGGAGGTGTTTTTTTCCTTTGTTTGTTTGGTTTTAAGTTAGTTAACTAGTAGCTTTTAACCTGACAAAATTGTACCAAGCCAAAGCCAAAAATGCCCTTTAAATAGACAAGATATTCAAATTACCATAAAATGTGTTTAAAAGACTATGCCAGGAACTAGTCTGTTACAGCTATCAGTGTCCAGCCATTCTCAGAGCTAAGTGACCTGAACTGTATTGGTACAGAGCTCTGTTTATAGCTTGACATAGCCATGTTTATGTCAATGCCACAGAGACAGCTGACAGAAGACGACAAACGCCAATGAGCAAGGTTATGGCCCTCCTGGACTCAAGCTGGCCTTCAGCTTTCTCCATCAAACTTATGGCTTTCATACTGAAGGCGGCTACCCAGCGGCAGATGGGTAATTCCATGTTGTGTACAGCGCATGAGTTTTCTTTGATATTACAAGCTCATTTGAACTTACACATCTAACTTCTCTCCAAATTAACACTTGAAATGTCCATCAAAACATGTTACAACTTTATGAAATTCCAGTGCGGTCCCATTACTCACTGGCACCTTTCATCTCACTCTCCATCTCCTATTTTAATGCTGCATTTCAGAAAACAAATGCATGTTTTTATACATTGAGCGGTCCCATGACTGCAGCATAGCTATTGATTTCTTATGTGACAATCCATACACATATACTCAGTAGAATCTGGGCCAATATAATAATTTCTGAAAAATTCCACTTTTCACTTTATTAAAGATGTCTGGGGAAATAGCCTGGTAGTTTAACACAAGATACATTAAAACTGGAAAATAAGGTCCACTCAGCTACAGCTCTATTTCTATTGCTAAGCTGTCTTTTCTTCAACCAGAACCTCATTTGGAACTCCTTTGTGGGGCAGCAAGAACCCAGCTGGAATCTGGGGAACATCCTCACTTTGCAAATTTATCATTTTCTGTAGAGCTAAACAGAATCTACTAAAGTGCCATATGCAAAAAAAATACTAGGAATATCATCTACTTTGTTTCCTCCTCCCTCTGCCCCACCATTTTTTTCATATACCAGGCTGATCCTTTTTTTTTTCTTGGGGGCAGTTATTGGATTATAATCTTGCTCCTCTTCCAGCAACCTGATTAATACAAGCACATCTTTACTTTAGGTTCTACATGTTAAAGATTAAGGAAACTGTTATAGAAGCCCTAAAAATGGTTAAATAAATCATTTTTACAGTATTTTCCTGATTCATCCAGAGGGATTGTAACATCTCAGGCTGCCAAAACATGAGCCAGGTCTCAAGGTTCCATTCATATCAATTGGAAATAAAAGACAAAAAATGAGCTTGAAACCTTTTTAGTAGAAGAATCTTTTGGATGATAAAGAGATGTGAACTGGGAATTCCTACATGAGATAATTGAAGAAAGGAGTGCTTTATCAAAGACAATTTTTCATCTGCTTCTTTATGAGGCTGGCAAAAACAAACCAAGTATACTTTAAAGTGAACACCCTATGATCTGTGATGCGAATTTTACTGTGTTCTCACTCAATCAAGAAGGCTTTCAGAATAGGCAAGATCTGGATTTTTAACTGTAAAACAAGCAAGCAAATAAACAAAGCAACCAACCCAGAAGTCTTTTTTATACAAGAAGAGGAAGGTGGTGTTCATCTTTAGGAGAACAACAAAGCACAAAGGGATTGGAAGCAAATATTCACCTATATTCTAATGAACATGTAACATGACATGTATCACATCAAATGGCTGTAGACTTTTAAAGGAATTGCAGAATTCACTGAGAACCTTTAATTGCGTATACAGAGAACATTATACATTCCTTGAGAACACTTTAATTGCATGCATATGTAAATGTTCTAAAGTGCAATGCCATGAGGGCATACCCTCTGTATTTCCCAACTACTACAAGAAAGTAGTATTCCTACAAGAAATACTGGCCAGGGCACACATAAGAATAGTGGTTTGGAAGCTACACGGTGCACCTGGTGATCAGTAAAGCTCAGGGTCTGAATGGAAATACACTGCTCCACTTTTAAGAGCTTCCAGTATCCTGGGACATAACACAGTACACACTAAGTAAAAAGCAAACTGAGCTCTCATGCCTTTTTCATAGCTTCCAGGTGGAGAAAGGCCAGAGCCTCTTTCCTAGGGTTTTCCTTGGAACAAACACAGATGTCTGGCACAAAACATCCATTTGTGTTTTTACTGGTTGCCAAGCTGAACTCCACTTTTCTTGATTTCTCTTCAGCCATTCATCACACGGATGGTCAAGTAATTTCTCTCTCAAGAGCTCCTTTATCAGTTTGAGAACACCTGACCTCCGTTCAGCCCACGAAACCGAAGCGGGAAGCACAGTGCAGAAAGAGATGCCCGCAATTTACAGGCCGTGCCCTGCAAGCCCTGGCACGCGTCAGCAAGTTTATTCAGATGAGCAGTTCCACTGGACGGAGAGTGTTGTCCTGCTCCTGAAAAGCAGGTGTGGAGCAGCCATAAGCTCTCGGCCCACCAACAGGTTGGGCACAGAGGCTGGGCTCCGGCCCCTCAGCGCCTAAATTTCAGTGTCACTGACTGCAGCGGCAATGAAACCAGACACTCAAATGGCCTCCTGCTGCCTTCAAAAGTGGGCACAGCCTTAGTCATTGACCTCTTTGCGTGAAACGCTTTAATTTTCTGAACTGAAAACTATTTCAGTTCAGAAACTGATTGGAGGAGAAGGAATATTTAGGGGCGACGGCACCTGTGAAAAAAGTATGTGGAAGCAGCATCTACTACCACATTTTGTTCTGTCACTTGCAGTCCCTATGTTAAAACAGGGAAAATAATAACTTCCACCAAATGGTATGAATAGAACTAAGAATTCATGAAGCATTTCTAAATTCCCAAGTGAAAGCTGCTATATTTAATTTACTGTTATAAAATATACAATGGTTACAATTATCAGATCCTGAAATCTTAGTCAAAATGTCTAAAATAATTCGCATTCTTATTTTCAAAAGTATTCAAAGGCTACATGCTGTATTTTAATATAGCAGACATCCCTCCAAAAAATTGAACGCACATGTGTATCAGACTTAACTAGAAGTTCTTGCTAACCAATAAGGACTGAAATAAAAGCTAAAGAGCATTTACTTGCAACAAACTGTAAGCAATCAATATAATAATACTATCTTTTCCTTATCTCTATTTTATTATTCACAGAACAAGAGCTGAGCTAACAATGTCAGAAAAGTCATTTGAAGAAATCTTAAATTAAAAATTCCTAAACATGACAAAATAATAAAATAACATTTTGAAGGTTTTATTAAAAGCTCCAAATAAATTAATACCTTGAAATCCAGTTAAACATCTAAGAAGAGTTTAAAAGCCACTGCACATTTTAATAAAGGTCTTGCCAAAAAGGTTTAATACTGTCTGCAAGATTTCAATATAATATTTTTATTACAAAATGTCTGAAATCTTCCTACAACTCTGTGGAGAGTCAAAAGATCACACTTCCACCCCATCCTCCCCATTCAAAAATCCACCTAGATAATTTGATTTTGAATGAAATCCCTGGAATACCTCTGAAAAGGATTGAAAAGTTATGTGGAACCGCAGCCAAAATTGGTGATACCTGATTTTTATGTGTAGAAATTTAAGTTGAAGCAGTTCATGTTTAAAATGACAGAGGAGTAATCACAAATAGAAGTATGCCTTTTGAGTTAACACGTTGCAAAAGTTCAGCTCTGATTAAACTCATCTAGATTTGTATACAGGGCTAGCCTAAGACGGCCCTTTGGGGGATAAAGAAAAGCTGAAGTTTGTCACAAAATTTCACTTCCACTCTCATACCGAAAGGTGTGTTGCCAATTAAAAACATAATTTTGCTGGAAGATTGTTTCCTACTTCGTATTCCTCCTATGTTTTGGATGAGGTTAACATTATATATACAAGAGTGAAAAAATATGGAATTATTTTCCCCAGAAAAGCCCAGACTGAGTTTCATCATTTAAAAATCCCTCCTCCAGACTTTACCGAGTGAAAATAAAGAGCTTCAGGTAAAAATATAAATCTGTGGTCTACAACACAGAGTATGACTGAATCCCTGAAACACCTCTCGGTTTGGACTATGGGAAAGAAAAATATAAATTATCGAAGCTTAAATGTCATAGAGCATTGGAGCGCCAGACTAGTGATGGCCAAGCTACATCAGTCTATCCCCAAGCCACCTTACTATTAAATAAAATATCTTCACATTTTTATATTGCTATACCTTTCTAGAACACTGTGGTGTTTTGAAATTGTAAAGTCTTGATTAATAGAGAAAAGGGCAGGAATTTTCTAGACATTTCAGTGGAATGTAGTAAATCTAAAATACTCTTCAAGAACCGTGTGCCAGGACACGCTGGTGCACTATGGCTTCCAGTCCATGAGAAATCGCACTACGGTGTCTTCTCCTGCTGTACCTTCAGACTGAAGAATGACAATTTGGGATTTTCTTTCCCCACCCAAAATAATGTAAGAGATGAGAAACACATTCATGGAACAGCAGCACAAGCTTATCAAAGCACTCAGTTTGTTCAATTTTTTATCAAATACATACACACGATAATCTATAAAATCTGCATACGACAACACAGAATCAAAATGTTAACATTAAGCGAAAATACAGCGGAAATGTTCCCACAACAAAAACACAAAATATTTTTTTCATTCAGAAAATTGATTAAACTGTTTTTTCCAACAAAATGTTTCTATTCAATCACAGAAACATTTGAAATAGTCCATCCCAAACTATTTTAGCTACTGCTAGCAGTTAATGTACATGCGAAAGCTAAAGCAACATGCTGGCTTGCTGCACTTACTTTATATAAAAGATACACATCTTTGCCAGCGACTTATTTCTTACTTTAACTCTTCCTGGAATGTGACTTGTCCAACAAAGCATAACTGCAGAGCTTTGAAGCAGAAGGAAAGAGAAGAGCAAAAAATACTAAAATAGCTTGAAGGCACAGAAAATACGGTACTAAAGCCAATGGCACAATATCTGCACAATCCAGAAGATCAACAAGGCGCAGAAATATTTTCTCGCTGTGCAGGGGTGAGCTGGAAGCAATTAGGAAAAAAAAAAAATAAAACAACCCACACCTCAGTACAGTGCTACTTACAAGTGTGAAGCAACAGTCACGACTAAAGCACAGTGAATCGGCGCCCGCCACGGCCAGCTGCCATTTCGAAAGCGGTGCTTGAATAGTGGTTTGTGGAAGGAAGCCTAAGATGGATAAATGCCTCCAGGAGCCCCAGGGAAATACAACTGCTCTACAGACATTAACAATAGCAGCGTGAATTCCTGCTCTGACAACGCGGCTAGTGGAAAGGTCTTTGGCCCCAAGTAAGATACAAACGGATACTGAAAACCCAGGAAGCCCCTTAAATTCTCACCCTGGGCCGGCCAGGCAGATCCCATGGGCACCCTGGCTAGAAACTGAATGCTGATGAGCAAAAGCAAGAAGAGGGATACAGTTTGGAGATAAAATGGAAAATGAATTTGCTGAATAGAAAGCTCTGCTTGTCCTCCTTAATCCTCTGCAGGTTGGAAATAATTGCAATGATTCCGTAAAGCACTGTCGCAGAGGGTGCAGTGGTTAGCTGGTCATGTCTTTGGCGGGTAGTGGTTCATATTAATAATGTTCCAGGCTTTCAAAAGCAGCCTGTATGTCTAAATCAATTAATTCCCGCAGCCTTTCTGTGCGGTAAGCAAGCAATGCTATCTCTTTTCCGAGATAAGGAAACCAGACCAAACTGTAATCGTTACAACAGGAATGTGAAGCAGACAGGATGAGGACCCCATATTTCTTTTGTTTAGAGCTGTGCTTTGAAGAATCTCTCCAGCCTGTTTCTCTCTCTCCTTTTATGTTACTCAGTGTTATCTGTTCAGATCTCTAAAGTGAGTTAAGCACCAGAAAATGTACAGAGCTGCTGAAACCCCACCAGAAAGGGCTCTGGAAGTCTTAAAGGCCCTACAAGGGCTTCCCTACAGGAGAAGTGTTTCATGCTTTGGCCTTGCCATTTAAAAAACTCATCGGGTGATGTTTGCAAAGAAAAGTGAAAAACATGCAAAATGCAAGCTTTAATTTAGAATAAAAGCTGATACTGAAACGTGCAGCTAGAGTAGCTGCAACACTGAATAAAGCATTCAACATTGACAGTAATTCGATACTTGGTAACATTTTATCTGAGAAAAAAATTAAACTCATTTGAAAATCTTGTCCTATTAATCCTCAAAATTACTTTCAGACAGGGATTTTAACAACGAGCAGAATCTGTGTGGCTGGCCCAGGGTGAGATTTTAGGGGGCTTCCCAGGTTTTTAGTATCCACTTGTAACTTGGGGCCAAAGACCTTTCCGCTAGCCTTCTGGAAGCAAGGCGAGATGTGGATTGCCCAAGAGGACTAAGATTTATTCTGTTCTTTTTGAGTAGTATGATTTGATCAGCACTCCCACTGGACATGCCCGTGCTTGCTCTTGCAGTTGATCCAGGGGTATCTTTACTAAAAAGCCCAGCGGATGGAATCACAGCTCTACTGACGCTAATGGCAAAAACTCCCAAGTATTTTGATGAAACTTGTCTGGTATTAATTTCCTGACTCGTGCTACAATTTTGGTCATTATTTGGGGGAAAATATCAAAATCTACACAACAACCTTTGCAACCAGATGGGAAAACTATTACAATACAGGAAATACATCTGGTATGGGGTGTCCGTGTATGCAGTCTATAACTCAAGGGCATTATAGAATAATTCTATATACTGTAGAGATATGTGAATTAGTACAGAAGCAATTCAACTATGGTAGTACAGGTGTCTACCCTGACAAGAGAATTTAAAACTAGCTCAGATCTCTCTGAGCTTTATGCAACAGGCAGTGAAGCCATTTCCTTACTGACAAAAGAAATTTACATTCAACCTCTTTTATCAGGATGATATGTAAGCTAAATAATAATGTAAACATAATTTGATGCTAAAAGAAACACTTCTTATTGGATGTTATAAGAAAGAATTCTTATAGTGGTTTACCGCAAATCCTTTCCACTTCTTTTTAATATCTGTTCTGTGCTGGCAGCAGATAACTAGGTTTTTTTGAATAGTAACAGGATTTACCAAAAACATCTCTCAGACCATCATGCATTATTTCTATTTTAAATCAGAGACCTAGAGAAAGAAGTGAAAGATGAGGATCTATTCCGTACTTTAACGAAAAAGCCATGCTAAAAGTATTGATAAAATAATAGGAGAAAAAATAAATCAAGAAATATCTCCAAAGTCTGTCACATGGGGTGTTTCATTGTTTCAATACAATATAAAAGAACAAGTTGGTACAGAGCCCAATTATTGCCTTGAGTGCAGCATCAATATTGCTCACGTCTTCAAATAACTTTCTGAATTTTCCAGTAAGTTCATAAAGCTACAGCAGGCTGCCTATGAACTGATAAAGAACTTCACTTTCTGAGGCAAAATATGATGTCCACATCAGAAACAGCTGTGTTAGGAGGTTCTGACAGATTCCTGTTGTCCCAAGGGTGATTTCTTGGTGAGGTACATTTGTTCCTATCACTGGAATGCCACAGGCAGAATCCTCAGCTTGCACAGATGCTTTGCGCAGCATTGTCAGTGAGCAGCCTGGGCTTCCTAACCAGAATTAATGTCCTAATTTCAGCGGAACTATGCCATAAACAGCCACTTCCCTACAATGTGGCTCTGGAATCTTCTAGTGCAGAAGGGACTTTAAGCTGCTGAAGGTGTAGGTGAACCCAAGAAACCAACACGTATGTGTGTCAGCTAGGAAAACTCCAGAAGAGTTAGGGTCAGAGGGACTCACTCTTGGTGTCCTAATTTCCTACCTAATCTTCTGATCTCTGATGTCACTAACTGCTGAAATTAGGAAGGACTGCCTCTCCGAGATGCTGCCGACAAAGGATGAAATGTGACAGTCGCACAGCACAGTAACAGAGCAGCCAGTGCTGGCAGGAATTACGTACTCTATTGACTCTGTAGATAGCATTTGAGCCACAAATACAAAAGCTTAGCATTAAACGGAACAAGCTACAGAGGTGAAGGTTTCAGCCAGGAGCAGGCAAGGTGCATAGGATGAAACCCAAAGATATTATCTTAATTTCTCTGTCTGAATTGGCTTATGTGAAACCTCTGGAAGGGCAAAATAAACATACCAGGTCGATACTTCTGAAACTGTCACCTGGAACATCTGAGTTCCCGTTTTGGCTCTGACATCGATTCCCTTCGTGCCCTTGGCAAGGCAACAAGCAGGACCAAGTTACACCACCTGGATTCATGCTGCACAGCTCCTTATTCTGCAAACAGCCCTATATCGATTCCAACAGGAAAAGATATGAAGTGACATGTTACACTGCTTGAGCAAGAAGGGTTGCAATCTGCTTTAATATTTTCACTCATAAAAGCCAGACATTATAAGGATAATATATACCCTTCCTGCTCCCAGTTGGGTTATAAGATTTAATGTTTTTCCAGTTCTTTGAAGAAGTAAACATTGACAATGAAATAAATATTTTTGGTAAGTTGTTTATATGCCATAAAGGCAGCATGACCTGTACAGATGCCCTATTATCTTATCGTAATGTAGTTTTTCTTAAACAAGGTGTAGAATGTCTTGTCTAACTGTGGGTCGGAGGAGGAAACATAGTGGGATTATTTTAGATACTTCTCTACCTGGTAGATCATAAGCCAGGACAGCAGGTAGGCAGCATCTTCCTTCTTGCACTGGTCCCACCACTTTGGTACCTCTCATTCAAACAACCCTGCACTTGGACCACTGCTTCTAGTTTTAACTCACTAATGTACTACTATATCCCAAGCAATAAGAAAAAGATAAAAATTTTATGGGACTCTGAATAACATCAGGTTTAAACTGCAGTGATTCTCCTGAATACAAGAGGAAGTGTTGTCTTTCTGGAGTGACATTCTCTGCTGGGTGAGATGTGTACATGGTAGCAGGACAGCACACAATTTTCCTTCTTTCCTAGGGCCTCAAAGCCTATGATGTGCATTTGGCCAGCCTGCTTCCACCTAGCTTGTGTGCTTCTGAAATCTTATTTTCAGATATCCACATGTGGGGATGAGCCCCCAAAGTGTTAGCTCAGATGGTTAAGAACAAGACCCCGTGATTCCACATGCAAACTCCAAAATACTAGCACTGAGAGATGCTCAGACAGCACCTAAATCTAAGCTTTGAGAAGACGAGCAGGAATAATGGTTTCAACAACAGCTAGAGAAGGTCGGTGGCCAAATGCCCCCACAAGGACAGAAGCCATCTCCAACTGATCCCATTCCTCCACTTCCTCTGTCAGGGGCCTCCCACACACATCCCCAGTACACTCAGGGATCCTTTTCATGTGCATTTTGCATATAAATGCACTTTCATATGTGTTTTGGTTTCTTTCCAAAGTACTCTGAACACCTTCCCAGTCACAGGACTGTGCAAAATTCAGCATGTCCAATGCATGAGGATAGGAAACTGGGAAAAGGATTCCAGTATTTACTACTAATGCTGTGCAAGAAGTGAATTTAGCCAAAAATAAAAAAGGGAAGAGCACACAACAGTGAACTTACAGGATCCCAGGTTCTAGGCTGGAAAACCTGACTCTTAACAGTTTTCCTCTGAAACTCTTAAAATTTTATGCTGTATGTCCTCTAGTCTCTATCGCATAACTTTCTTCTTCACACCTCAGTAATGAATTTATCAAATTTCTTGACCACAGTCTGAAATAGCCCCTACAGTACAACTTGCAACAAAAAGGTTTTGTTTGCTGTTGCTATTTGCCTAAGATCCTCCATATGTAGAAAAAGAGCTTGGAAGAGGCTCTGTCAAGCTAAATTCAGTACTACTGGAACTCTTTTAATATCATGTTTTAAACTTTTTATTATTTTTGTCAGAAGAGCCTTGCTTCTGTTATGCAATTGCCATAAGAGTCTGAGTCACTACTACATCAGGTATCAGGTTTAAGTAGCTGAACATAAATGACACAAAGGAAAGCATTATTATCTCTATGCACAAACGTATGCGCACATAAGCATATGCGTAGATGTGTGAGTGTGTGTACCTTTATTTATCTGTATATATGCATGTGTTTGTATACATGCCTCCCTCATCCTGCCATCAGTGGCAGAAGGCAGTGTTGAAACCTATTTCAAAACAAAACAAATTGCCTGCTGGCATTTCCATTTTCAAAATGCTTCAGTAAATTGTTTTGTTAAGAGTAACATCATTTCCATCTCACTTAATCATTATTCTTCTAAACTGTGTTTCCCTTTTTAAAATGCACTGCTTTTTACTACTAAGTTTTGCTGATTTATAAACTTCACTGTCCCCAAAGTAGTAATATTGCAGAGCATGCTGATTACATGCCTAGATTTGATGTTGCTAGGTCTCAACTTCTTTCTGAAATTGAGGTCTGAGCTACAAGGCTGTACGCTCCTCACCTTGAGTGAAAGCAAGGATACAAATAACACAGAAACGACCTATTTATGTAAATGAAAAAGATCTTGCTCACTTAAAGATATGTCTAAAATACATGCATTGCTTAAAATTACTTATCCAGTAAGACTCACTAATTTTATTTTTAATTTATTGACATTTTTCTCTAAGACATCAAGAAAGCAAGACTTTCAGGAAGGGAAAAAGTGAACGCTGCTCTTAAGTCCAAATACTTGTACATTTTCTGCATGCGTATGTTAACTAATAGGAGTTTATTGACTGCGGCATACTGCTTTCAGTCATGCAAAGGAAAATACAGTTGCCATTACTTCCCTGAGCCTGATTCAAACATCCACGGAAGTCACTGGGACTCACTTCCACAGACTGTGAACCAGGTCCAGATATGTATTTGTGCAGGATGGGGCACTAATCCTTATTCCAAAGCCCTCTCTTTAATACTGCAGCTACATCAAAAGTAGAGTTCCAAAAAAGCATAGAAATGCACAATTCAGAAACACATGTGCTCTCCTCTCAAATTCAGACAGATGCAAATTACAAGCCATGAAAAGCAGGAAGTGCTGGATTCAGCTTTCTGCCCTGGAACACCATGTAGTAAACTCCCAATGACAGCAAGTACTACATGTAGGACTGCAGTTTCATGAAAGACTTGATCCAGCCCTCTGTGATAGTCTGAACTGAACGCTTAGTCAGATGTGACATCTGCAGCCTCTGTAAATTCCATGGATGAGGTAACCTGGATCAAATTATGAAGAAAAAAAATCCATATTCATTTCATTTTTCCCCAGCTGCTTTTTCATCTGCTTTACAAGCTTTATTCTCCCCATAAAACTGTACAGTAGTTAAATTCTTAACAAACAGGATGTCTTGGTAAATATATCTAGTGTAATACATCTATTAGTAACCTTAAAAAATATTATAATGAATGTGTTAATCATAGAATCATAGAATCATAGAATGGCTTAGGTTGGAAGGGACCTTAAAGATCACCTAGTTCCAAGCCCCCAGCCATGGGCAGGGACACCTCCGTCTAGACCAGGTTGCTCAAAGCCCCATCCAACCTGGCCTTGAACACTTCCAGGGATGGGGCCTCCACAGCTTCTCTGAGCAACCTATTCCAGTGCCTCACCACCCTGAGAGTGAATTTTTTTTCCTAATATCTATTCTAAATCTACCCTCCTCCAGTTTGAAGCCATTACCACTCGTCCTATCACTACATGCCTTTGTAAAAAGTCCCTCCCCAGCTTTCTTGTAGCCACCCTTCAGATACTGGAAGGCCACTACAAGGTGTCCCCTGAGCCTTCTCTCTCCAGGCTGAACAACACCAACTCTCTCAGCCTGTCTTCATGGAAGAGGTGCTCCAGCCCTCTGATCATCCTTGTGGGCCTCCTCTGGACCTGCTCCAACAGGCCCATGTCCTTCTTATGTTGAGGGCTCCAGTACTGGATGCAATATTCCACATGGGGTCTCATGAGAGTAGAGTAGAGGGGCAGAATCACCTCCCTCGACCTGATGGCCACACTTCTTTTGATGCAGCCCAGGATGCAGTTGGCTTTCTGGGCTGTGAGCGCACATTGCTGTCATGTTGAGTTTCTTATCAACCAACACCCGCAAGTCCTTCTCCTCAGGGCTGCTCTCGATCCATTCTCTGCCCAGCCTGCATTTGTGTATGGGATTGCCCTGGCCCACATGCAGTACTTGGCCTTGTTGAACTTCATGAGGTTTACACAGGCCCTCCTCTCAAGCCTGTCCAGGTCCCTCTGGACAGCATCCCTCCCCTCCAGAGTGTCAACTGCTCCACACAGCTTAGTGTCATCAGCAAACTTGCTGAGGGTGCACTCAATCCCACTGTCCATGTCACCGACAAAGATGTTAAACAGCACTGGTCCCTGTACCAACCCGTGAGGAACACCACTTGTCACTTCTCGCCACTTATACATGGACCTGTTGACCGTGACTCTCTGAGTGCAGCCATCCAGCCAAATCTTTATCCACCGAGTGGTCCATCCATCAAATCCATGTCTCTCCAATTTAGAAACCAGGATGTCATGCAGAATGGTGTCAAATGCTTTGCGTAAGTCCAGGTAGATGACAACTGTTGCTCTCCCCTCATCCACCAATGCTGTAATGCTGTCGTAGAAGGCTACCAAATTTGTTAGGCATGATCTGCTCTTAGTGAAGCCATGTTGGCTGTCACCAATCACCTCCTTATTTTCCATGTGCCTTAGCAGAGTTTCCAGAAGGATCTGCTCCATGACCTTGCTGGGCACAGAGGTGAGACTAACCAGCCTATAGTTCCCCGGGTCTTCTTTTTTACCCTTTTTTGAAAATGAGGGTTAAGTTCCTCTTTTCCAGTGAGCGGGAACTTCACTGGACTGCCACAGCGCTTCAAATATGATGGACAGTGGCTTGGTAAGTTCATCTGCCAGCTCCCTCAGGACCTGTGGATGAATTTCATCAGGTTCCATGGACTTGTGCACCTTCAGGTTCCTCAGCTGGTCTCGAACCTGGTCTTCTCCTACAATGGGCAGTGCCCCATCCTCCCAGTCCCTGCCTTTGCTTTCCACAACTTGGACGGTGTGGTTAGAGCTCTTCCCAGTGAAGACTGAGGCAAAGAAGACATTAAGGATCTCAGCCTTCTCCATGTCCTGGGTGACTAGGTCTCCCGTTTCCTTCCTGGGTGGGCTCACATTTCCCCTAGTCTTCCTTTTGTCACTGATATACCTATAGAAGGCTTTCTTGTTGCCCCTGATGCCACTGGCCAGATTTACCTCTATCTGGGCTCTAGCTGATCCCTGATCCCTGATCCCTGGCTGGTTGGACAATTTCTCTGTATACCCCCCAGGCTACCTGTCCTTGCTTCCACCCTCTGTAGGCTTCCTTTTTCTGTTTGAGATTGTCCAGGAGCTCCTTGTTCATCCACACAGGCCTCCTGGAGGTTTTGCCTGACTTCCTCTTTGTTGGTATGCACTGCTTCTGAGCTTGGAGTAGGTGATCCTTTAATATTAGCCAGCTTTCTTGGGCCCTTCTTCCTTCCAGGGCTTTATCTCACTGTACTCCAGTGAGCAGATCCCTGAAGAGGCTAAAGTCTGCTCTCCTGAAGTCCAGGGTAGCAAGCTTACTATGCGCCCTCCTTGCCACCCTAAGGATCCAAAATTCCACCATCTCATGGTCACTGCAGCTAAGAGGATGGCTTATGCCCTGCTGTGTTGTCCTTTCAACAGATATCAGGGTGCCTGAAGTCCCCCATGAAGACCAGGGCTTATGAATGTAAGGCTGCTCCTATCTGTCTATAGAGGGCCTCGTCGACTTGGTCCTCCTGGTCAGGTGGCCTGTAGCAGACCCCCGCTGTAACACAACCTGTCCCTGCCCTCCCTTTAATCTTGACCCATAAGCTCTTGGTCAGCTCCTCATCCATCCCCAGGCACAGCTCCATGCACTCCAGCTGGTCCTTGACATAGAGGGTGACACCCCCTCCTCATCTCCCCTGCCTGTGCTTCCTGAAGAGCGTGTATTTGTCTGTTTCAACACTCCAGTCATAGCAGCCATCCCACCATGTCTCCATGATGCTGATTAGATCACAGCCTTGCAGGCATGCGCACGTCTCTAACTCCTCCTGTTTGTTACCCATGCTACGGTGTTTGCATAGAGGCATTTAAGTTGGGCCCCCGACTAATCCAGCTCCCTGGCTGGAGTGGCTCTTTTTCCTTTATTCTGCACTCCAGGTGCTCTCCTGCTGACCTGCAACCATTCTCCAGGTTGTGGAACTCTGCTACTGGTATCAGCATTGTATTGCTAGGAGTGGCATGGATTCTGGTTCCTTTCCCGCAGCAACTCTGTTTTAAAGCCCTCTTCACAAGGTATATTAAGTATAATAATTACAAAAATAATGTTAACAATGACAATGCACATACATTTATTTAACCCAAACTGTCCTCTCTGGACTCAGTTAAGCAGACAGCAGGGTCCTCAGCAGTTTTCCTACCTACATTTGCAAAGAGCATTTCTTTGTACATCACAGGACTTTTGGAAGCACATCTTTTTTTTCCTGCTTAGGTTAAAGAATTGTCTTAACAGAACATCTGAGTGATTTATCCAAATCCTTGACTACATGTTCCGAAAAAGCCAGATATTTCACCTAAGTCAAAGATTATATAATGCCTCAGTCAAATCACACTCCCTGTCATCAAGGGGTTTACAGAGTAAGCAACGTGGACTACAACATTTTGAAGTAAAGGCTTTCCCCATGCTATCACATTCCGCCATGTCATTGTTATCTTGCGATACATCTCTCAACCGAACAGCAGGTGTGAGGTGCCTTTCACTTCAGCTACATGCATACCCAGAATGTTTTAAGTGTTTCTGACACGGTGTGCATGCATTTCCTGTTTTTATTTTTTTTTCTGTGTTTTCTGTTCTGAAGGGATAGCTGGAGCCATCGTTGCCATTCATAGCATCTAGCAGCGTCCAATCCGACATAAAATCATTCTTTGTCAATATGAAATATCTGCTGGTCATGATGCATGCTGTTTCTCATCTCTGAAGATGTGAACATGTGTTTCAGATGTATACAGACATATCCTGCTATCTGTTGAGGGTGAGTTTCTGAAAAGGGCAACGGATAGCAGGTCAATGGATAGCAAAATGATTTTTTTCCATAAGAACTGTTGTAGTAAAGAGACGATGCATTCAGGCACTTAATATATGCAGACAGGAACAGTACATTGCATTACAAGATCTTTCCCACTCATGTGCCATTAACGTTAACCAGAAAAGTAAGATTAAAAAAAAGGAAGATGTTGCTGCAAACCACACTCTAATCAGCCCACATAGTTCTATGAGCATCAGTGTGATACACAACCAGTATCGAAACAGAAAAAAATATTGTACTGTACACAAGACCATCCATTTTCTCAGCACTTACTTTATATATGTAAATATTCTATTGAAACAAGAAATATATTCAGCAAAATATATGGGAGAAAACATAAATGCATACTTTAAAGTGTCACCCACACGTTAAGGTAGTTCTGTGATGTCCACTGCTGCTCGTCAGATCTGTTTCCATGCGACTGGGCACCTCTGGGAAGTTACAGAAGATGGGTGGTGGAAGAGTGAAAGATGGAAAACCAGGGTAATGATGGTTAGCAGAACAGAGTATTAAGTAGTTGCCAAAGGAAAATCAAGACAGTAGGCAGACAAGTACATTTAACAGATTCTTACTGTCTGTGCATATATTTAATGTCTGTGCACGGGGGAGGTATATATACACAAGTGAAAGGAATGGTCTCAGTTTTAAGGTATAACCATTAATGTTAAAATATATGTTGTTTATAAAATATAATTTTTTACAAGCCTTCTAAGATGCATATAATTGTTTTTGCCCTGGAATGCTTAAAATGAAATGAATGACAATTATATTTCAGTGATGCATTCTACCACAGAAATTAAAACTAAACATGTCCATCAGGGAAAAAGGCAGGTGCTACGTTATTTACATCGTGCATCTAGTGGAAATCACCTAAACAATTTCCAAAAGGCAAAATTTTCTCAGCGGTTTACTCAGCTAATAAGATCTATTTCAGTTGAAATCTATTTTCTTGTTGCTACTATCTGAAATTTTATTCTGCCTTCTTGGGAATATCACTACAGTAAGAAAGACTTTGAAATAATAGAATGTGCAATAATTGAGCTTTGAGATTATGAGTGTTATTTGGAAGTCTTGAAAAAATTATTGTTAACTTCCCTCAATTAGAATAAAACACAGCAACTCCTATTTCTAGTGATTTCAGCTACAGATGCAGAAGTGATAGAGAGGTATCATCATTTCTATCCTATAACGTTTTTGCTGTCCTTCCTTAAAAGTCGATGTTGATTTAAGGTTCTCTCCCCTCACAAAATCTTTATGGTAGCTAGCTAGCATAGCTTTCAGATTTTATCTTGCCATATGTTTCAAGTTGTGTGCTTCAGTCTGCATCTGCTGAGTATCTGCTACAGTATGGCTACAACATCAACTCAAAACAATTGGGACTACAGTCTTTATAATAATTACTCTCTGCAGCTGTTGAACACAGTCTTTAAAAAAAAATCTAAAAGCTGTAGCTTCTCTCTCTCTCTCTCTATTTTTATCTAAAGCAAAACCAAGCACATTTTGATGGGGCTTTTTGAACTGAAAGATAGAAGATTTTTTTTCAAGGTATAATAAGGACACACACTGCTTTATACTATGGAATAAAGGTATATTTGGCTTTTGCCATGATAGGTGATTTAAAGAAAACCCCACATGGAAAAAAATGTTGTAGTACAATATATCTTAGGTGTTAGAAGTCTCATTTGGAAAACGGTATTGACTAAGTTCTGCTTTTTTTTTAAAAAAAAAATTGCTGGTTGCCAGAAACTGAAGAATTTATTAACAGCTAAAACCCTAGCAATCCTAAGTTTCCCTCTCTTATGGTTTATGAAGGCATTGCCAACCTCTTTATCTCAACAGCTCGACAGTGAAAACAAAATCAACCTGTCTTTCCAGCAAATGTATTCAAGCACCTGCACGCTGTTAGATGTGGCATCACTACAATGATTCAGAAGTTACAAAGAAACGTACTTACAGTATCAAGGAAGGGTTTGATTCTGTAGTTCATACAGAACTGCTTGATTAGACTAATTCATTCGCAATCTGAATGCAATAACCATTTTTAGCTGATCCAGTACTATTATTTTAAAACTGCTGTGATTAAAATGGTAGGCTTACAGGATCATACAAAGATTCAGTTGTAAGGGGCCTCAGGAGGTCAAAAGCAGGATCTCTAGTGAGGGCAGACCAGGTTGCTCACAGCTTTGTCCAACCAGGTCTTGAAATCTTTCAAGGAGAGAGGCTGCACAGCCTTGTTGGGCAACCCGCTCCACTGCTTCACTGTCCTCGTGGGGAAAAAGTTTTCCCTTGTACCCAGTTTGAACCTCTCTTCTCTTGTTTAGATTTCTGTCCACTGTCTCTTATCATCCCACCGTGCACCACCATTAAGAACCCGGCTCCAACTTCTTGACCACCTCCTCTCCTCTCCGTAGAAAGCTGCTATTAGGTCTCCCCAGGCCTTCTCTTCTCCAGACTGAGCAAGTCGAGGAGTAATAACATAAAACAAAAAAGGTTTTATATACATATAAAAATAGTAACAGTGACTGCAGGTAGTATTATTACTGCTGCTAAAACACAACCATAACTTGGTACACTGTTCCATTGTTTAAATAGGGGAAATGATGTTTCTACACCAAATGATCGAGGGTGCATATTTTCAAAGGTACCTAAGGTAGCTGATTTCCATCAGATCTGGTGGACGCCAGCTATCTAGACAGTTTCAGATATTCAGCCATGACACTGTAAGAAAACACATTACTGTCATCACAACCTGAACCCTTAAAGGTCCAGCAAACACAGCAATTTGCTGAAAGCATGTGAGCAGCCACAGCTGGAATACCTTCAAACCTACAATGAGCACATGCATAAATATTTTCAGACTAGCACCCAGAGAAAGATAGTGGAAGAAAAAAAATGGGAAGGCAACAAATACAGGGACAAAGGATGTGTATGTGATGCTCAGGATTATATTTTAATAATAAAACCAGCTACTTTCTTTTTTAGTGTGTTAACAAGTCTGCCAAATGAATCTCACTACTGCGATGGTGAGAAACTTCATTTTTAAATTTCAAGACTAAATCAAGAAGCGTTGGCAACACTGTTGTGATTACATTGTGCTGAACAATATGTAACAGGTGAATTGCTCTGGAGGAATCTTACTCCAACCGCCAGCTGGAGAGCTGAATCTCAGTTCTTCTGGTTTTCTGGCTTCTAACTGTCTGGAGCTGAGGAGATGAACTCTGTCCTTCGGCATGACATTAGCAATGGCTCTCAGGTTCTCTTTCGAATGAGTTCCTCAATACTACTGAAAGCCACCCCTTTCCTTTGTGCATCAGGACTTGACACAAGATTCAAATTATTAGAACAATTGCTACAGAAGCATTGGGAATCTTTTTGAAATAGAAAATAAGCCTTTTGGTTTATTTTTTGATCTACCTGATGATTTCCTCTCAGTTTACAAGGACGCTGCTTTTAGTGGGGATTTATTACATTTTCAGATATATGTCAGCAATATCTGGAATGATCACACAGGTCCCTTCCTGTTACTTTTGTTTTATAAATTTAAGAATTAATATCTAGTAAATAAATGCAAAGCAAATTACTGCCAGGCCATAAAATGTTATATCATCATTTTATGAGCATTAATGACAATTTTAGAAATGTTGAGGTTCAATCTGCCTAGGAAGACTCTAACTTAAAAATTCTGTTACCTAATTAAATCTTGATTACCTACAAAATCAGCCAGCCAACACATCTGTATGTGGATGAAGTTAATAATTTTCTGCAGAACTTGCACCATGTAATACAAGGGCAGGAGCTTAGAAGCTAATCTGGAGATACTGAAAGAAGAAGATGCACAGGAAATGGTTTCTTTCAATTATTAAACTATTACTTGTTTAAAATTTGTGGGAATGAAAGCCGTACAGGAGTGAAGTTGGTGTGCTGCTAATACAAGGTCTACATGGTAGAGAGTTAAATGATGTATTCTGATAATCAAGTTCACTTGAACTCAGTTTAAAAGAAATTATAGACATTTTCTTTTGCCCCTTTGGAGAAGCACTGTACAATTTTCTCTCTCTCTCTAAATACATACACCTGTATCAGTATAGATATAATCACTGAGAAAAATATACTAGGACTTAACAAACAAAAATATATCTATCAAACAGAGTTATCTTTTTCTTCTTATCTGACTTTAGAAATGCACATGGAAGAACACCAAATCTGACCTGTACACTATATCGAAGGAGCACCACTTATGAAAAATGTATGTAAATACATGCAAAAACAGAAACAGTGGATCCCACTAAGCTGGTAGGTGTATCTGAACTCTTTGCAGAGTTCATTGTCGCTTTTCCTAATCTTCCAAAATTTCCACAGCAGCTCCATGTGAAGGCACAGGAGCCGGGCAAGAAGGCTGCTGCAGTTTTCTATTTTAATGAATGGGTCTCCAATTCTTAAAGCAAGATAGCAATCAAGTATTTAAATAACAATAGGATTCTCTATTTGTTTTCAGGGACAGGCTGAAGATGGTAATTATATGAAGCAAGTCTTACTCTTTCAAGGTTACTCCTCCCTACTCTGTCTGTCTACTTTTTCTCTCCAACTAAATGCAGGCTAGAAGCACATGGAGAATAATAAATTATGGATAACAACTTTAATTCATAGACCTCATAACAGAGAACCCTCAGTGATCTGCACTTACTCTCCTATGCACCAGCAAACAAGCTATAAATCTTCTGAATGTTGTTACTAATATCCCTATCTTTTCCAGTAATTACAAGCAATAGCTCAAAAAAATAGTTGCCTTATTCACTCCCACAGTATCGTGGAACAGTTTGATAACCATGGATTTAGCATTAGTGGAGAGTTCAAATAAAGTTTTGGTCTCAATGGAAAATTGAGATTTTACTCAGTTACTAGGACATATACTCATATAAGTTCTTTGCTTTGCTTATATTCTTTAGCTTTTTTTTTTTTTTCCGAATAGAAGGTGATAGCATAGGAAAATTGGAGAAAAGAATGAAACTAGAAATGTTACCAAAATGAATATTGGATCAAATTCTTTGCATCTTAATTAAGCCATAATCTTGTTTAAAAGGAATTTTAATTGGTTAAAAAACCAGTAAAATACAGCAATTACTTCTGGAGTACCAGAGGCATGGTAAGTAATCCATGGAACAAAAATGTCCACAAGAACTTGCCTGTGGCCTGCCAACAGTACTGACAAAAGGACATCACTTTAAAGTAAGTGATGACTATTAGAAATTTGGACTATTTGAAATTACAAGTACTTAAGACGGAAACAGCTAATGATACAAAAGACCAAAACCAAGAATGTGCATTAACAGATGTACAACGTATCTCTGCAACTCATTCTCACTATTGTGTTTTTATATTCAGGCTCCTACCAGCTGTAATTGAATCATTTTTCCAACTTGTTGAAGAGTGGTTTAGATCTGAAGTTAATGTATTGCTGATCAGAAGGGGAAGAAATTTCCAAAATCAGTTCAAATCTATTCTATCCTTTATATACACATATATACCTTCATGTGTAGCCACTGCTGCTGTGTTCCATGTGTTCAAACTGTAGAAGCCATCAGTAACAGCAGCTGCTCTGCACGGGGAACATGGTATTCTTCTGAAAAAACACAAGCTATTCCTACAGACCTTCATCCGTGAACAGCCTCAACACTCTGAATCACACCAAGAGTCCCACATTTCCGTCCACCTTTTCCCATGAATGTTCAATAAGGATGATGGTACTGCCCATCTTCTGATCAGCACTTAGGGCCTCAGGATAAAAAGGTCAGAACAAGTGCACGTAATTATAATGAATATATTATATTAACTGTAATAGTCACCCGACAAGTACCTGAACAAGAAAAGTATCTCTGTCTCCCATGGTTTCCAGATAGCCTTGTCTATGTCCAGTTTGTTTACAGGTTAATAGCATGTCCTAGAGATTGCATATGTAAGATCTCACAGATGTTTTTATCAAAATAAAAAAAAATAAAATAAATCCCTTAATCATAGGTTATTTCATTACCCACAGATGAAAATCACATTTAACCAACACATTCTGAAACGTCATGTTTCAGTAGGACTTATCTTCAGTGATGTCTTTGAACAAATACCTTGAGAGGGCAATCTGCTGTCACAGGAGGATAACTCACCCATTACAAAGACCTTGCGCCAATATATTAGTTCTCCTTCTGTCATCTCTGGCTCAGCCTTCCCCCCGCTCTTCACTCTGCTCCTTGTGGCTGGCAGCTATTGAAATAACAAAGACCACAGTATATGACTTGAATGCAAAAGAAATAAATCAGCATGCTGCCTACCCCCTAATAAGACTGTTTTCCAGATTATCCATGGCTTCTGCAAAGGTTCACATACGCTTAGGGAATAGCGTGAAGGATTCAATACCAGAGAGGCGTTGGATTAAAAAATTCTCAAAGTCAGACTTCTTAAGGTTTCTCAAAGAAGTCAAGTGGCTCACTTCAAGAGTTTCTCTCAAGCACAGCTTATTCTCAAGCAACATTCAGAGAAAGAAACAAGATGGTAAAGATTACAGGTCAGTATTAGCATTTATGGGACATTGTAGCTGTTCCCAAGTCTTTTACAGACCTCCTGGCTGATTTAGGAAAACACACTGCATCCCCTGCCTCAGTTTCCCAATTTGCAAAGTGTGAATGCTGATACTGACATCCTTTCTTAAAGTGCTGTTGGAACTGTGTATGATGAGCACTTCATAGAAGCCATGTGTAACTATTATTATTCTCTTTTTTCTTAATTTGAGAGGCACTTAGATTTGAGTGAGATAGATGCCATCTCTAAGAACCTCTTAAGACCTCAGAATTGGGTTCATACAATATAAGAATGACATGGCTGTGCCATCCCCCATGTCATCAAGCAGCATTTGAAAATGCAACATTAATTCAGCATGAGCTCAATTAGAGACTCAAATCCTTCTGGTTGCCTTGTTAGAGGATTTTGCTTTTCAAGGGGTTCATCCCTCTCCAAAGTCATACGATTTGCAAAGAGCCCACAATGTATGCAAAGATTAGTTGCAGTGGTTCAAAAGAAAGTGCAAAGCTTTCTGCTTAACAGCAGCGTTCACTTCAGTCATTTACTACTGCATTTATACCTCTCTAAAAACTCACCTCAACTCTCAGAAAACTGAAATTTTGTACACTGCTGCCCTGTTTCATTGAAGCACATTCTAAATTCCTTCCCCATCTAACCCATAAAAGGACTGTTATTAAACGTCTGCATCTTCTTCCCAGTTCCAACTTCTTTTTCTTTTGTTTTGACCTTTTATTCATGTGAGAAAACAATAATGCTCAAAGATTTATACTTGAAGAGCACGTGACTGAATGCGTGCAAGGTGCAGAAGAACTGTGATTAATGCATCCATTTTCTGATATGCTTTTGTTTAAAGAGATTTTACAATGGTCTTACAAAGAACGGTGAGCGAAAGTTTAGGCTGAGGATCAAATGGATCTTCACCATGCATCTTATACTTGTAAACATCCTTATCCTTGTACAAATGCATCTTCATATCTTGGACTACATATTGAATATACAATTTTGTTGGTGAGTATGTGGCATGACCGCTATTCTGTGTATGTTGCTATCTATTAATAAAGCTACATAAAGCCATAATAAGCCTGTTTATTTATAGTGACTATATAGAACCTTTAGCATAGACCAAATTTAAAAAAAAAAAATCCAAAACAGAAAAGAAAATCAAACAATGGGCCAGAAGGAACAAGACTTGTTGTGGGTGAGCCCTGGAAGGCAGTTCAGCTGCCCCCAGCTGCTCACTCACTCCCCACAGTGGGGTAGGGGAGAGAATTGGGAGGGTGGCTGAGATAAAGACAGTTTGATAGGTAAAGCCGCACACACAAGCAAAGCAAAACAAGGAATTTATTCACTGCTTCCCATCAGCAGGCAGGTGTTCAGCCATCTCGAGGAAAGGACGGGTCCATCACACATGATGGTGACTTGGGAAAACAAATGCCATAACTCTGAACATCCCTCCTTCCCCAGCTTTTATTGCTGAGCATGATGTCATTTGGTCTGGAATAGCCCTTTGGTCAGCTGGGGTCAGCTGTCCCGGCTATGTCTGCTCTCAGCTTCTTGTGCACCCCCAGCCTACTCGCTGGTGGGGCAGGGTGAGAAGCAGAAAAGGCCTTGGATCTGTGTAAGCACTGCTCAGCAATAATGAAAACATCCCTCTGTCATCAGCACTGTTTTGGTCACAAGTCCAAAACACAGCACCATAGGAGCTACTATGAAAAAAAGTAACTCTATCCCAGCCAAAACCAGTACAAGACTATGGGTAAATTTCGGAGTAACAGGAGAATTCCATGCTGCTGAGCTCAGCATCCTGGGAGTAGGCGACTTAAGGGGTTCTTGCTCATGGTGAGAGTGAGAGGAAGGTGCACAGAAAAGAGTGGGGAGAAGAACTGACTGGCAGGTTGAAGGTTGCCAGGCTGTAGACAAGCAGACAGGTAGAAACCTACCTGTGGGCTAAGACAAATGACTTGAAGTGCAGGGGGAACCAAGAAATAGGCACACATATGGACTGAGAGTGGAAGAGAACAGCAACAGAAATAATGGGATGCAGGAGGAACATCTTGTCAATATGAGACACGGGAGACTGTTTGACAATGGGAGAACAGGGTGAACAGCAAGTCTGAAAATAAATCTGAACTCTGGGTGGCAGAAGCAAGGGAATAAATTGCCCTCTGAAAAATGTCATGGACTAAAAAAGTTAGTTCAAATGCAAGCCAGAAAAGCAGAGAGATCTTCATAAGTCTGCCCTTAGCAAAACAGGTAGACTCCCTTTCTTGTTACTAACTGCAATTTTTTAGAACATTAGCACCAGGAAGGTTTGAACCCTTTTGACTGCCATCCCTAGCAAAGAACCGTTTCCCACATACCGACAGAATGTGAATCTGACCTTGAATCCACGATGTGCCACCTCTTGCAGAGCCTGATCCCAAGACAGCTGATAACAACTGTCTTTCAATCTCTCAGTTGCAGAGCACTACTAACTAGAATTGGCAAAATATGTTTATTAGTTATCCACCCTTATCAGAAATTTTCAGCACTCTACACAAAAAAAAAAAAAGGCCCCTGCAGCATTGCTTCTACAATTGCACTGATTATTCTACCCACTGTGAACACATGGGGTGGCCACCCCAGTAAGCCTTTCTAATAAGGATGCACCAACCATTGGTATTACCTTCTAGGACGTAACTCAACACTAGTCCCTAATCTAACAACCCCCACTTACATCAGCCAATATACTCAGTGTCATAAATCTTCGTCCCAAAGACATCTTCACTGTTTCTTAAAGATAATGAAAAGGTCATTTTTATGAAAATACATCTCCTATTTTAATTTCTGCAAATCAAAATTTCTTCAAGTTTGATTTGATTTTTTTCTACAATTGTTTTTTTCTTTAATGTAAAAGCATAATGTGCAGAATACTGCAACCTATTCAGCTGAACCAGGATGATATATTATTGGCCATATTTTAATGTGGATGCACTTTTATTTAATCCTGAAATATTTGCTATAGTAGATTGGTAAGGTCTCATAAAAATCTTTCTAGATGGATCCTTCCATCTTCTTTTTTAAGGATGAACTGTTCTGCAAATTTTTATAGAATATCTTTCCTGCAATTTTTGACATATGCAAAAATGCAGACTTTAGGGCCATTTAAGTTTAAAAATTTCTTTCTCCAGAGAATCATGTCAATCTCTCAATGCCTCATTGCCCCATTTGTAAAACAAGAATAACGTTTTTCTTTTCCCTTAAACCACCCTTTGCTCATCCTGTCTACTTAATCTGTAAACTCCCTGTAGCAGGAGCTCTTCCTTACTCTGGCATAGCAAAGCTATTTAAAGGGAATCCAATCACTTCAGAACCTTTTGTTCTAATGCAACATATATATTATATAACAATCATAATTCCTACATGGCTAATTCTCACACCTTACTTCCTGTCCCTCCTCACCTTCAAATATGTTGGCATATTTGTACTGATCTGATAACAAAAAAAAACTGTTTTCAACATTTTTAATCGTTGCATCCTTCTTCTCAAGGGCTAATTTTAGCTTCTGAGGAACCTGCGCTGTGTATATATAATGGAGATATTCCAATACTTTCCCCCTAAATTGTGCTGCAATCCAAACAGTCTGGTCTAAAAAGCCTTTCAATCTTCAAGCATGTAAAAAATAATTTAAAAATTTAGCCTTGGCACAGGTATCCAGTTAAGGGACAGAAGACCAAATACATTCTCCCAAGGATCTGACAACAACATGGCTCTAAGGAACATGTAATCAAGCAATGGCCTTTTCATCCCTTGAGACAGGCCTATTCTTTCCCTGGGTAACAGGCAGACCGGGAAGAAGCAACTCCTTTCATTTATTTAGGAATTGCTCTTTCTAATCTGCAAGTGCTGATGTAGCACAATCAGGGGCAAACACACTGCAATAAAGGTTGCAAGGAAGAAATTGCAATGCTGGAACGTAGTCAGTGGATTCATTTTAATGGTTCTGCATATGGCTGGATAAAAAAAGCATCATTGATTTCCTGCTGACCCTCTCCTCCAAGTTAATGAATGAACGCTACTCATGTTAAAAGGCACGCAGCATGAGAAGGTCTGCTACTACCATCAAGACTGTAAGGGAAAACTGATAAGCAGGGTTTGAGGTAACACCTGTCACATAAGGAAACTGCCTGGGTTTGGGATGTACAGAACCCAGCGTGCTAGCATTGCAAACCAGCGTGAATCTGGTACTATCTCTTTATTTGCATTCCTCCTTTTCAATTCTTATTTTGTTGCATCGCTCAGAGAAGTAGTGCTCTGAGGGAGCTGAACCCTGCAGTGTGGTGCAGCAAAGACACCTGCACTACTCAACACTAACTCATCAGTCCTCAATGCCTGATTCCGGTTCTGTGGTTCACCCAAGACAAAAAGGGAAGAAGATTGCTTCTGAAGAAAGGGTAACAAATTTCCTTTGGTTCAAGTAAGTCCTGAGTGGGCATGAAAGGCTTCGAGCTGTCTGCTGTCCTGTCCATCTTCCACACAGAGACATACAGCTTGCTCCAAATTTCAGTTTTTTTCAGCCACAAGCAGACCTAAAACCACTTGGTCTCCACTTAGGTGGATCAGCTGCAGGCTCAGACCAGCCAATGATTTGTCCCTAGTCACCTAGTTTTTACATCACTATGAAATTATATTCTGTCAAGAATCCCACTTGTATCAACAGTCCTCCTTGTAATGCAAGACGCTGAAACACATTGAGAATAAGTAGCAATAAGTAGCCCTTAAAAAAAATATCTTTTTCTAAATTTACCTTCCTTCTTTTGTTCCCTTTCTGCTGCTTTCCATTTCAGATTTTTACTCTTGGATCTTGCTTCCCTTATCACTAAGTCCTTGTGTACTTTCTTCTTTATCATAGCTAAGAATTACGTGGAGATGAGATGTGACTAGAGGACTGTTTTCTTGCTTCCCCCTATGGACATGGCAATAGTTTGCAGGTCAGCACAAGCTATAAACCAGAATGCTTCATGTCTTTCACATCTTACCTTCCAAACTTTCTATTAAATATACCTCATTTCTTTCCTTCCTTCCTTTCATTTTTGTTTTTGTAATGCAAACGAGAACAACCACAACATGCCCTGATGCGTGACTGCTCTGAATGAGTTATCTCCACTTTCCTCCCTTTGGCCAGGTTTGAAAATTAAACATGAGCACACTAACTACTACAGGCAAGTGCATTTCACTGACTTGACTACCAGCCTTACTTCTGATCTTTACATTGCTTTTATTACCTTTCTCTACCAAACCTAAGTATAAACAGAGAATGTTTTTAGTTTTGGGGTTGAGGATGGAAACTCAGGAACTCTGAATTTTGTCCTTAGATCACCATTGCTTTTTTAAAATAGATCAGGGTAAATCTGTTCATGTCTCTAGGGTTCACTATCTTCTCCAATGTCACATGCTGCCAAGCACTTAATGCTCTCACAAGTATCTGAATTCCTCAAATGAAAGGCAGGACAAAAGTGAAAGCTATTTGAGTACCTACCTTACAAAGGTGTCATGATTTGAGGCTTAATCAGTGTAAGACCCTCAGATGAAAAATTGCTCAGTATCCGTATTCTGATTAGATTTGATCAAGCAGATTTTTAAAATTACATAGCTTATACAGAAATCAGTGATTCAAGTATGAATTTGAAATTTTTCACCAAACCAGGCATAGCCTCTGTAAAAAAGAAGTTAAAATTAATTTTGAATACAATTATATTTAAATGGTCTTTCATTGTTGATGCAGGAGGGAGTACCTGTGGCCATATCCAGTGCTGCTCTGTCACATTGCTCCCTGCTAGCACCACACCACGGGCACTCCATGAGGAAAGACCCACCTTTTGATGCTTCCAGAGCCCCCATTCCCCCATGCACTATCCCACATTCCAGAAGCTGTTATGGAACTCCTAATTCTGTTCTGACACGAGCTCCTACACCAGCTCCTCCGATGTCACATAATCCCAAAACGGTTACGGATTGCTTCCTGACTGACAGCGTGGTAGCAGAGATAAAAGGAGGATGTTGGCCAGAAAGGGCCTCCGGTCTCCTCTGTTGCTCTGCCAGGATGCTGTCTGCGCTTGCACTGGCAGCACGGGTAGAACCAGGCAACAGAGGCCCAGATTTGGTAGCTGGCCCAGATTATGCCAGAGCTGACCTTGCAAGAATCAAGTTAGTCCAAGTCTTAGCCGCAAGTGACAGCAATGGAACAGATGGGGAGATGTTTCCAGGTGAGGCTGATGCCAAGACCAACCCCACTCCACCCCATTATGAACAGCCCTGTGGAAAGGCTCCTCAGCCCAAGAAGCAACTTCACAAGTCAGGCGTTGGCTGAGCCCTTCTGAGAAGCGTGCTCCCCACCGCTTGAGACACAAGGATGCCCAGACTGCATACAGGGACACCAGCAGTGGCTCAGTGTCAGGAGTTGGCTGGACCCACCAAACAAGGCAGAAAACCCCACCGACATCCTAATAAATCACATGACACTATGCTCCTTCTTGATCTTTCACAGCACGCCAGCATTGCAAGCCAGATGTTGCAGAAGTGCTTGCAGGATATTGTTGACAGAATGTGACATGCTTTGTCAAGGATCCTCCTTAGTACAAGGGATCCGTCAGTTCCTATAGTATTAAGGTGTTTTCCAGCTACAGTCAAGTACTATCAAGGACTAGGAAGCACAGAAAGTCAAATAATTTGGTCTTATGGATTCTGAGAAAAGGGGAAACACAGCATAATCATTTTAGCAATGCTAACAATCTCATTCTTTCTATTACAACTATTTCACATCTCCAATATATTTTCAGTGCTACTCTTCACACTCTGCCACTGTGCATTCCACTGGATTTTCATACAAAAACCTTTGCCCTCAAAAGCAACTTTTGTAATGAAAACAAGAGACTTGAAATCTGAAAACTGCTTACTTTTACCTGCCTCAAACCTGTTTTTAAAAAGGCAGAGGAAAAGGCAACTGAGCCTTCACAAAAGGCAAGCAGGTGGCCAGCAAAGTTGATATATACTGGTCCAACTTAAAGAACTGGATTGATTTTGCTCTTTATGCATTTCTCAATTACCATGTCAAGCCACCGTGGCTCTTGTATTTTTTTGTGCATAAGACCTGCTTATAGTCTAATACTTTTATTTTCTTTTTTTAAGGCAGATCACAAACTTTTAAAGACAATAATCACCATCTATTCTTCAAACTCCTTCCTCCCATCTTCCACCCATATTTTATGAAAATTTTGTCTCAGCTAAAGGCATTCTGGGTATTTTGTATATAATGCAAGTGTAATGTTATTTTAATGAATGTTTGTACGGTACTGGTCTTTTAGTTAAATTATGCAAAAAACAGGTGCATTGGACATGGGTAATAGGAAAATAAGTTAATTTCAGGAGCCTAATTGCTATGCTGATGACTACAATAACAATACTGACAAGGTTTGCTGATTTTTTTGAGTAGGATCATTTTTGCAGTGAAGAAATACTGGAAAGAGATTCTGGGTATTCTTCTGCTGCAATTTGTTGGGGTTTTTTAAATTTATTTCAAATATGTGGGTCTCATTTACTTAGATCAGAGACAGCCAAATTTGCAGATAGGTGCAGAAACCCCAGTAAGTAGGCTTTCTTTTTTCCACTATTGGGCACAGTTCATTTTTAGCCCAAGTCGTTTTTTAACCACTTTCTACTTGTGTCCTGCATTTTCTCTTTGAAATACGTTACAACCCAGAGGCACTCCACCATACACAGTTGATCCAATGCAGAAGGACTTTGCTACCAGTTATCCTCATATGCTGATACTGAGCCATGCAAAATAATTCCTGATGAACATGAGTATTCTTCTACATCAGCTTGTACCATAATCAAACAAAGTCAGTGAAAGACTCTGCTTAGCTTCCCCATGCTTTGGCTCAGATTTGCAGAGTCTGGTGTTTAAAGGAATTGAGGTGCCTAAGTGAGCAGGAAGCACCCTGTGGATTTCCCAATCGCCATAAAATATGACCCAAGTCCCAGGTGATTCACTAACAATTCCGTTAGTAATGTTGTAACTGGCAGTATGGATTACATTCATGCCTAACCCTTGGTGTTAGAAAATGTTGCAATGAGTATTAATACAAATGACGAGAATCTATACCCATGTAGGAATGTTCTGAATGAACACCTTTAACTTACCAGTGTCCAGCTAAACTAACAGAATCAGATTTACAGAAATGCAAGGCTGGACGTTGCATTCAACAGTTGTCTTACAATCCAAGGGCAGTTTCAACAACAGAAGGCTTCCATTTCGCAGACTGCACTTCGGAATGCTGAGCCAAAACAACATGCACCGTTTCATTGACATAATATTAACTATCAACCAAGACTAAAGCTTATTCACTCACTATTAACAGCAGATTAAATTACCAGGAGTGTTGAGCAGTGCTCTATTGCACAGTGTTCTCTACTATTCTTGCTATAAATTTGCTTACGAAGTAACTATTTTATGTACCTGTTGTAAATGGGAAATGGTATTTCAGTTTAACAAAACCTCTTTATTATGATGCACAACTACTATTAATGGATTACACTTTTAATCCACTTTGTCACATAAATAGAAAACCTATGGTTTGATAGGATTAAGCATTTATCAAAGTTTTTTTTTTTTTAATTACTGCTTTTCAAACATAGAGTTATTTTCTACGATTTTTGTTTTTGTACTAGTAAGTGTTTTAACTTCTTCAAAATAAATGTTTATTTTGGACTTTAAAGCCAGGCAGTTGCTGCTTTCCCAACAGATCAGTGACTCACTCATACTCCCATTAACTTCAATGGGAAGAGGAGCATGGCCCAAGAAAATAATCTGTAAAAAAACAAATCTATATTCTGTCAACCCAACAGGCATTAAAGGAATTAATTACAAATCTCAGAATTGAGGACAGTTGAAATGACATAGCATATAAAGATATCTTTAACAATTATCTTGACAATTTCTAATCGCATTTAAATTCCTGCAAAGTTATCAAAACATTTGAGTAATCTGAGCTTGAGATGTTTTCTATTTACTCAGAATTCAAAGAACTCCTTTCAAGTGAAAGGTAGAAACAGCTTTCAAGAGAAATGACAAAGGAGTGAGGGAAACCCTAAACAAATCATACTTCTGATTTAAGTATTATGTCCTTAATGCAATCTTCCACATTTCTCGTATTTCTTACAGACTTTAAACAACACATTCAGTACTGACATGAGACCAAAATAGTTATCGAGTAATTTTTCTGAATACTCTCTTAAACATAAATTGTAAAATGACTCTGTATGTTTTGCCTGTTTGAAATGCGTAGTTCTATAGTTTGCCTTTTAGTCTCTGCACCGTGCCATTGAAAATTATTTGTAATATTCACAAAGGCTTCCTCATGCCCGCTCCCAATGACAGAAAATATATACTATTCATTATTTTGATGCAAATGAGGGAGCAGTTAATCATGTGCTTTAAAAACAAGGTGCTTGGGCATTATTTAATTCCCTAAACCAGCAAACCATGTATTTGTATTTATACAAATAGATCTCGCCGTTGTCATGTTTAAAACAAAACATATACTAAACGCACAGTGAATTCTGGCCTATAAGCACTTTCCTGTTCTATGTTTGTTTGCATTCAGGTAATTTTTAGAGTTTGACCTTTCTGTCTTTTCTCCCAGCCACAATCCTACCAGCTTCATCATTCTCGCCCATACCAGTAAAGACAGCAGGATTAGGCCCTTAATTTGTAACGGAGCCCAAGTTGTTGCAAAACTAGCACGTACTATTAAAAGCGCTAGAAGTTAAAAACCCTGGTAGGAATACAACTTGGAACAGGATTAGGTGGTCATCTTAATGCAACTCAGTACAATGCCTCTCTCAAGATTCTGAGGGGGTCTCCAGGCTCTACAGCAATAAAAATTCTAAATATCCCTACTAATGACTACTCTATGGTTTTAAACACGCAAGAAAAAAACACTGAATGGGAAATATTAATCAGCTTCAACATGAAGACAAAAAGATTATTGATCTTAAAAGTAGTATTCTTTTGGAATCTGCTTAGTAATATGCCCACAGAGAGAAATCTGCTGAGCAAACAAAGGACGACAAGAGCTCTGCTGAGCCGTAAGCCTGGAGAGTAAAATATTTTTAAAACTGATTGCATAGCATGCCTTACACAATAAGCAAGATAATAACAATAATAATGTGGAAGAATAGAAGGATGTTTTGAATTGAAGACTACGCTTTAGACTTAAAGTTCTAAAAGCAAAATATCCTTATCCCACTTTACAGAAAACAAGCACGATACATGAGGAAAAAAATACACAGGCTGTGTTATTCTAAACCTACTCTGTATCAAGGTAATGCTTGAGTATTCATAGTTGTTAACCATCATGAAAATTGTTTTGAGAATAGCAAATGTATTTGCAGAACAGACTGGTTGAGTTTGTCTTTGATTTCCAGGAGTTTTGGGGAAGTTCCTGTATACGAATTCACATCATCACATGGTGAAGTGAGATAAAGCACTTGACACTTTGGATTTCACTACTAGAAAGTCCCCCTGGAGAGACCACATGATGTGTATTATTCATATTTTTAGATTTTGGACATGAGGCTTACTTCATATGACAGCGTGGGCTACATGTTGATCACACTGTACTGTTAGCCAAGAAACTTGCTGTGTGACTTCAGGGTGCTCATTTCCCTCTCCGTGAAACAGCACCGCTTACTCAGACCGAAGGAGGAGAATAAAGCACTGTGCAGGAAAGCACTGTTTCTGGATTACATTACTTCGACGAGGAATCTTTTTGACCTTTAGGGCAGCTGACTTCCAGAAGTGCCGAATGATCCCTCCTTTGCCTTTCAGCGCATTTCTTCGTGCAACGAAGAGCTCCTTTCCCTTCCATTTACCCAATCCTTTGCTAAATCAGTTAAATCAGATTAAACCGATTGTTATTATCTTTGCTGCTTTTTGCTTCCATTTTGGCTAGGGAGAGGATAACACAGGACCCATCACGGGCTCTAAACACACCACGGAACGGGCATTGAATTTTTTCCAGCCCTCGATTTGATACACCGGCATCCAAGACGCATCCCTGAGCGCAGAACCACAACGGCAGCCCACGCCCCGAGCAGACGCAAAGGAGGGGTGGGCGAGGGGGGGGTCGGCTTGCCCCCCATGCCCGCCAGCCCCGCCGCCCAGACCCCCTCTCCGCATCCCCTCCCGTCGCCCAGCGGCCCCTCGGGGCAGCACCGCATCCCCCGGACAAGCGAGGCGGGGGGTGGGGGGACGCATCCCCGGCGGCGAGGGCGGCCTCAGCCCGGCGGGGCGGCGGCTCGGGCAGCCCGCGGGGCTTCCCCCCGCCCCGCT
>VUYV01000037.1:963548-1043145 GCA_008711295.1 Anarhynchus alexandrinus | reverse complement strand
GCTGGCCGCCTGCGCGCCCGGTGCCGGGACGGCGGGGGCGGGGGCACGGAGGGGCCGGGCCAGCGCCGCCACCGTCGTCGTCGCTGCAGCCGCCGCCGCCACTCGGCTCCGCCTCTCCCGCCGCAGCTCTTAGTCCTGGAGCGCCGCTCGGCTGCCAGAGGGAAGCCGCCACCTGCTCCGGTGCGGAGTCGCTCCTCGCTGCCCGCCGAGAGGGAGAGCAGCCGCCACACCGCCCGCGCCCGGGAAGTTACCGCTCCTCCCGCCGCCGGGGGAAAGCTGCCGCCGCCGCCGCCTCCCGGCCTCGGACGGGGGAGAAGTCGCCTCCCCGCTCCGCTGCGAGAGGGAAGAGCCCCCCGCCGGCGCGCCACCCCTGCTCCGCCGCTGCCTCCCGGTCCCGCCGCGGGCAGGCGGGATGATGGAGCCCCCCGCCACCGCCGCCGCCGCTGCCTGCGCCTCCTGCCGCCGCCGCCCGCTGCCGCCGCCCCTGCTCTGCCTCCTGCTCGCAGCCCTCTGCCTGCCGCCAGGTGAGCGAGCGCCCGCCCGCCCGCGGGAAGGGGCCACCCGCGACCGCCCCGTCCCGGCTGCGCGGAACTTGGCGGAGGGGAGGCCGGGGCCGCAGGTGGCGGTGCCCGCCCGCCGCTCGCTGCTGCCGGCGGGGCCGCCCGCCTTCCCGCCCTCCCTTCCTGCCTCCTTCAGCCGGAGCTCCCCGACACCTACCGCGGGGTCTCTGCGCGGCCGTGCGCCGGCGTCGCTCCCCGCCGTTGGCGCCCTCCGTATCCCGTTTCGCCTCCGTCCCCTCCTGCCCCCGGGGAAGGCGGCCGGCGGGGCGGGCTGATGCCGCCTCTCTCCTGAGGGGGAGAGGCAGCGAGCCGCCCCAGCGGTGAAGGCAGCTGAGTTGGCGGCGGGAGGCGTCGGGCTCGCCTTTCCCCCTGGGAAGCGGCCGCGGGGTCCCCGCGGGGCGTTGTCAGCGGGCGGCGGGGGCTGCCCCCCGCGGGAGGGAGAGCCGGCGCTCGGCGCGGCGCCCGTTTCACTTCCACGCTGAGCGGCACGTCCCCGCGGCGAGCCGCCCCCAACTTCGGCCGCTCGAGCCGCTTGCCCTCTCCCCGCCTTCGGTGGCCGTGCCCGGCTTGCCCGCGGGGCCGCCGGCAGCCCGCCGCCTCGGGGCGGGCAGGGGAGCGGCGCCGGCCGGTGGTGCCCGGGGAGCGCCGTCGGCGTGGTGCCGCCGGGCGGGAAGCGTGGGGGGAAGCGTGGGGAAGCGTCCCCGCTGCCGGCATCCCCGCGAGCGGGCAGGTGGCTGGGGCAGCGCCGGTCCCGTGCGTGGGGGCAGCGCTGCGTGGGGTGCGACTGCTGCGGAGGATCGGGTTCGCGTGGGTAACTTCTCCCCCCCCCGGACTCTCCCCCGCTCCGTGGAAGCACTCTCGAGGCGTTAGGGAAGCGGAAAGGCGCAGGGAGTGCTAAATACCTTAATTGTTCTGGGAATATTTTGGCCATGAGGTGTTTGTAGGCTTTATTTTGTAAATATTGAGCGTGAAAGTGAAGTCTGAGGGAAAAGCTGTGAAGTGAGGAGTTCCGCATTCGACGCGGAGCCCCTCTCATTATTCTTGTAGAAAGAGCGTCAGCCTGTGGTAACATTTTGTATTGCTTTGAGGAACCGGCTCTGCCTTTATCTGCCTGCGTTTGCAACGGCGGAGGGTTTGCAGAAGTGTCGGGAGTTGGTGGTTTTTCATTCCTGGCCTCTGCCCGTTATTCCGTGCGCTCCAGTTAACCATTTACAGGCAGTATGTTCTCAGCCAAACGGAAGATAAGAACAGGTCTTTTTCACTGGATGTGTTTATGTTTATTTTGTACGAGCTCTAGTGAAGTAGAAAACGAGCTACACCAATAAAGTAAGGCTGCCGAGGCTTTAATTTCAATTAGAATAGTAAGAAAAGCTCCGAACAGAATGAAAAGCAGTATCAGAACCATAAGCAATTCATCAGACTGTCCTGCTAGGCTTTTGCTTTGGCAAATACAGTGTGTAATCACTGTAGGACATAAAAAATGTAAGTCTCAGTGGCGGAGTTTACAAAGAATACCGGTTTCTGTGATGTAAAGAAAGTCTTCAGGAAAGATTGTTCATTTTATGAAATCTTAAAGGCATGTGGAGTATCCAGAGAGATAAGCACCTCAGCTTCTAAGAAGCAAGGCTTGTCCCCTGCGGAGAGATTTATCCCGGTAAATGCTAAATGATCTCACTGATTGTGCGATTGTCTACATTTTCCCATTGAAGGAAACGTGAAACCACAAAATATTTTATCTCAAGGGTTGTGCTGATGAAGGTGTATAAAAAAGATGGGGCATGACCACCTATGATCTAAATAGGTTGGAGAGAAAACCGTTCACCTGGTTCTTTCTGCTCTTCATGTCTTCCTTGCCCTCTCAAGGAGAAGCTGAGACTACCCATGTAAGCGAATACCTATGGGGAGAAACCAGCCGTACCTCAGCTTAGAAACTTTCCCCGCAGTACTGAAAATGCCTGGAAAGCCTAATATAAGATTTATGCCTCCGGGTCTCTGTTTATTCTGAGGAGTGTAAAAGATACTTAAATATAAAAATATCTATAAAAAGCTTTTATGTTACTGTATACTTCACATTTCTTTCTCCTTGCTGTCTCAGCTATTTTAGATGACAGCTAATTTGCTATCATCTACAACAAATTCTGGATATATTACTCTATCATGGTTCTTGGCTTTTGGGAGTTCCATTTCAGGTTTGCGTATAGAAAGCTATAGATAAGCTATTAAAAGCATATTAAAAGTTGATGTGCATCAGGTGTAGATATCTCCAGCAATATTCAAGCTGACTGGGGATCCATATGAGAAATTTTGAGTTTCTTTTTTTCACAGAACAAACTACCTGGGAAGGTACCAATTTAAAAAGAATAAAAGGAGGGCGTCCAAGTCTGCGTTTGGCACTAAGAGACCAACTCTAGGTCAGACTAAATGAGAACACCAGTTAAAATCTTATGCTTTTCTAGAAGAAATGACTGTATGTGAAAAGAAATCCAGCCCTTAATCAGGAGCTAATCATGACCTTTGTAAAGCTTCCCCCTCCCCCCCAGTTTCTGGTGAATTATAACTATGAAGCTCAGTCTCTCATACTATGTTTTATTACTTGTTTCCTATTTCTATATTGTGCAAGGGTAGTGAGACTGTAATATGTAGTCTTCTCATTCACATAGCACTTACTGTGTTCTCACTCCTTACTATGTTTTTTTTCCTGGTATGCCTGGTGTGACATTGATCTCGGGAAATTGGTTTTCTGTATTAAGATCTCAGGTTCACATGTTCTTTTTCTGAGACTGAAGTCAGGAAACGTCTGCACCATGTATATATATTTTGGTATGCTGTGTGTCTGTGGTCCAATATGCAGGTAACAAAGCCAGACTCATTTTTTGAGTTGTTAAATCATTTACATTTGGGAAGTGTTTAAAAATTCTTTTGGTGTGAATATGCTAGAAAAGTCGTCTTCTGTTCTCCCTTATTCTGTTGGGTTTCTGGCACTTCTCACAAGGCAGAGGGCAACAACAGAAATCATCCGGGTCTGTAAATCTCTGAAATTTCAGCCCATTGATTTTTACGGGAGAAAATATATGTTGTTATGTTCATGAAATAAATGTCTCTGTCGTAAGTCATATCTAATTCCAAGATATCTTATTTCCACTTTATGATCTGTGTAAGAGCAATACCCTTCCTTACAGTACCATCCATTCTTCTTCCTGAAAGTAACCTAGAATGCTAATGTGTAATCCCAGGGTAAATTGTTTCAGATGTCTTTGTAGTAGAAGTTAAGCTATTTGGCTTATTTCCAGCAGAAAGTTGTGGGGAACAGACTCTCTATATATTTATGCAAGATGACACCTGAAGGGGAAAATAAAGAAAATAGCATTAAGTGTTTTACATAATGCAAATTACATCTGCGTGATCAAGATAAATTTATCTTCTCTATTTTCTTACAAATATCCTACTTCTGTAGTGTAGTTTATAGTCTTAAGCTATAAGAGTGCTCACTGCAGATTTTTCATACTGTCGTATCTGATTACATATGGTGCAGAAAGACATCATATAAAATCAAACATTACTGTAGTGGCAATAGCTTTAATGTGTTTGCTGGTCATACCACATCACACCACCATGGGCTTTTCTTGGGTTCCTACCACAGGGGCTTTCTGGAGAGTATTTTTTTGTCAAAGTGGTTTTGGACTGGTTGGGTGAAACAACGCAGATTGCGGAATAGGAAACCGGCTACAGAGGAGCCAGGCCTACCTGTGTCTGCTTGGAGCCTATTAACAGTTGAAAGACTGAATTTGATTACATTGTAGGAGCTATAATTTGTAATTGGATCTCCTAACACTAGATGATCAATATTCAGTTTCCCCTTTTTGTGACCTGCACTACATGACTGTAAACATGATGGTCACAGATAAGCCGGCTCAAGGTCTGGTCTGCAGTGATTGTTCCACTGCTGTTTCACACATGGGAGGCTTTTTTTTTTTTTTTATGTTACCATGCTGACTGTGGAAACTTTTTTCACATCACTGAATAGTATGCTTTTTTAGTATGGTCTTGTTCAGTTCTGCGAACTCTGATACAAGGCTAGACTTTACGTACTGGTTTTTGAGAGATACTGCCATATCTAAAAACCATCATCTTCAGGCTCTCTGTTCAGTGCTCCTCAAGGTTCCTTTGGGTTGGCTAGCATATAGTTTTTTCCTCTGGTAATACAATAATATTTATTTTATTAGAAAATGTATGTAAACTGCAAGGCCAGGCTTGTAAGAGAATTGAGGACCTGTTGCAACGTGCTGATTTCTCTCGAGTTCCTCTGCTTTCAAGAAAAATAGTTACGCTTCCATGCACCGATGCTCAAATGAGAGAATCTTCAAGAACTGTAAATGCTGTAGGGTGATAATTAGAATTGACTGGAGGAGAACGTGATTTTTCCAGGAAACACTGAACATTAACAGCTCCCCTTGATTTGCAATTGTTGAGCGTTATCTTCCCTGAAGACAAGGCTTTGACCTACACATTCTTTATCTTGGTATCTTTTCTTTAATAAGAACAGGATGAATGTTAGAGGAGGTTATACATTTCTGTCTTTAATATGCTTGAAAATGAATCTCATCACTTACAGAGGAGATTGCAGTACAACTAGTATGCTGACAATCCACTAATGGCAGCGATTGGATCGAGTTTCTTCCCTTTTTTCTTCTCTGGTTTTGTTTTGTTTTTCTTCTTCCCCACCGTGTTTTATCGAGGGTGACTTAAATTGCAGTCGGTCCTACACCAGTGGATATTGATCTACTGCTCCAAAGTGGCAGCTCTTTTGAGGAATATCTCCCTAGCTTAAGATTAAATTGCTTTTCTTATCATGCATATAGGTCTCCAGAAAGGCAAATAAATATTTACTTATTAAAACAACTGCTGCACCTACTGAACTGTTATTTTTGTTGTTGATAAGAAATGTGCCTCTTTTGGGATGTTAAAAAAAGGGAGAAAGTGATAAAACAGTGGAGAGAGCGAGAGAGAGCGCCTGCAGCTTTAGGGTATGATTTTTAGAGGTTATCAGGGGTTAGAACAGTTCCGTAACGTTTGGTTAGAAAGCATTAGAAGTGCTTTCAATAGCAATGGAAATACTGAGGTGTTCCCTTGATAACAAGCAAAAAGTGCATTCGGTGATTTAATGAGTGTTTCAGCAGTCTGTATATATATGCATATCATCTGTTTTCAATAAGGTTGCACTCTATATAGTTAACCCCTTATTGTGAAGAGAAACTTCAAATGCTTGAACCACATTGATGCGTTGTGTTTTGTGCTGTGGTAGCCCCATCGGTAGAAGCTCCTGGCATCGTTAAACATGGGTATTGGTCACAGCAGTTTTGCTCCTGAGGGAAAGCCCTCAAACAGCAGTCAAATTTTAAACATCTCCTCAGGTCTCATGGACAGCAGAAGTCCCCAGGGCTGAAGCCCTTACAGGTTGGTGACATTTCAGCATGTGTTAGAAGATCTTTGGTGGCGGCTGTCCCCTTCCCTTGGCTAGCTCTCTTGTACAGTGTACCTGATGGGTGCGTCCCAGCTGTCTGGACTGGAAAGTCTTGTGTTTTTTTTTAACAGAACATTGATTCTGACCATAGTTGGCATCTTTTAAGCTTGAAGAGATATTGGCAGCTAATTCAATAGAGGGAGCTCCGCTACCTTGCTGTTAGAAGCAGCGCGTCTCTGCTTTTCCCAGACCTCTGGCTTCAGCTTGAAAGTTATGTTAAAAGTCTTCGTTTCTTCGCAGTGTTCTGTGGTGCCAGGCTTTGTTTCTGAAAGCATCTTACTTTCATCACAGGCTTCTTGTTGCATGAAGGAGAAGGAAGGGCAAATCTGAATCCCATAATAGGCAAACCCCAAAGATGACTCAATTAGAGATACTTCTCTCTTGCAGCAAGGCATTGTCTGTGTTTTAAATGGTTATGTTGCAGAATCAGGTTTTTCAATGACCTTTCCTTGGCCGGGGGGGGAAGGGCTTTATGGAGAAATTAAAAAAGAATTAGAATAAAAAGAGGGTACTCTCCAGGAATGAAGTGGGCCAAAAATGGTGCTGCATGAAATAGGGTACAAACAGAATAAGGGAATGAGTGTGCTATATAGACTGTTGTGGCAAGAGAAAGGTAGAACGCTTCCAGTAAGTTGTATTAACTAGGACCTTTATTTAGCAAAAGCACTTCTTTCACTAAGTTCTTCTAGGGTCATAAAGGAAAACTGAAATATGTATGCTGTTCTGTAAACTGAGTCTGGATTCTGGGCTACTGTAAAAGAAAGCCAGCTTAGGTATGTGCTGGTATGCTTTTAACCCATTCCATGTCTCTAATACAGATACATGCAGAACAGTTATCAGCTTTCTGTAAACCTAGGACTTCGTATTGTTCTTAGAACCCTTACTTTTTAAAATATTATTTCTCATCAGACTATTTTGATACTAATTATGAAGCCCCTTCTAAAAAAAAATCCTTTGAATGGAGTCATGTTCAAGTAAACTTGTAATGAACTCAGCATTATTCTCCATTCAGATGAATCCTGCGCAGATGCCATTTATTATTTGACTTGCTGCAAAAGTTGTATGTTTTTTTTCCTAATTTTTCAATTTATCCAATATTATGGTTATTTTCTTTAGTTAACAAAATAGATGTAGCTTCTATACAGCTAGAGTTAAATGTGGCATTTTATATGACTGGCTGACAACTTTAAAATAAAAAAAAGTGAGGTTTTGGGTTTTCTTTAGAAGTGGAACAACTTATTTTTCAGGAACTTGCTTCCGAGTTGTGTGAGTTTATCATGCTAGCCAGGAAGAATTGCTAAGGCTCATATTTTAGAAAGACAAAAGGGGGGTTGATGCAGTTTATCTGTGGGGTGGAATGGTAAATGTTCACATAAGTTTCTGTAACTGGGTAGCTTACAGAGAATACCAGGTTTGAACTGGGCTTAAAAATGGGCCATAGAATGCAAGTGTGAGTTTTTAGTGTTAATTGTGAGATGCAGTTCTTTAATTTCAGTTTCTGAATTATTTTGCTTTTGATTATCTGGAGTATTAGACTAGGTATTACTCCATTTTTGGCATGGAATTTTGTTTCATGAAATGTAGAAACCAGTATACATTTAGCAAAGTGAGTTCTGTGACTCATCCAGATAAAAGCGTGTTTGTTTGTTGGCTTATTCTGGTTTTGGAGACCAGAGATGAACTCAATGGCCTTTACCTACAAAGCCATACATGGAACAGAAAAAGAAAGATCAAGAACGGAATATTTAGGCAGGATTTGGGGAACTTCAGTGTAGCTGTGTAACTTCAGAAGAGAGAAGGATTCTGAATCGATTCCTGCACTCGATACTGCACATAGAGTTGTAGAACAAGTGCTTGTGTATAGGGAAGATGATAAAGTAAGTATTATCTTAAAATTCACTCAGCATTATGGGATTTGCTTTCTCAAATTGGGGAAGTTGAAAGTTTCTGACACTGCCAACAAAGTGGTGTGCTGACAACTGGTGACGTAAATCAAGAAAACATTTGCATCTTACGCTTGACAGCTTGAAAGGTTAGCAAGAGGATAATTTTTCCAACTTCAATTCATGACAGATTTTTGTCAAGTTTGTTTAACATTACTCCTTAGTTATCAAACTACTGGACAACTTACTGCTAATCTTGAACCCTACCTACACACAGAAGCAATAAGGAAGTCAGTATTATGAATGTCCCACCAGCCTGCAGTTTATATGAGTGAATTACATTTCTTATTATTGTGTTTCTGCACAGACAATAACTCTTAATAATGCAGAGCTTGCTGTGCAGTTCTATGGTCTGAAACAGTCACCAATATATAAGCAAATAATAACAGTGACTTCATGTTACATAAACTTACATTTTGCATCTTTGTTGCCAATATAAGTGCAGGGTTTTTTTGTTAAATATTTAAAACTTCCAGAAAATGTTTTGCGCTCATAATTTAGTTCTTGACATGGCTTCTGTAACAGGGCCTTGCCTTTTGGAAGGGTAACTGTTCCACAGTTTAGTTTGACCTTGCTCACCGCACTACTGTTGAATGATGCAACAGGTTCTGTCCTAGCTTTGAAGTTTAAGTCCTTAGTATAACCTTTACCCTAACGGTTTAACCCCTGTTAATATGTGGTGCCCCGCAGTGGCAAATTCCTAAATGTCTACTTGAATCTCTGATGTCAGAGCAGGGCTTCTGAAAGTTCACTTGCGTGTTTGGTAAGGGTCAGGGTCTGGTATTTCATCCAGACCCAGTTGTGTCTGCAGGTCATTTCTTGTCATTGCTTATCGCTTTTTTAAGTACCCTGCAGTGTTAAATCCATACCTTCTGCATGGCTTCTGGGGGCAGCAGGGGGAGGAGTTTAAAGCTTTTGAGATAGTGGAAGATAAGTGGCATGTTGCAAAGTTGATAACCATGGATGTAGAAGAAGCGGGTCTAGTTTAGATTCACGGAGTTTGTTTGGCATCTTCTATGCATCTTAACATAGTGTATGCCTGTTTTGTTAGAAAGTAAGATTTTTTTCTTATCTTGAAAGAACCATAAGCTCTTGGTGTTTGCAGCCACAAGAAAGCTGCTATAGGACCAGGGAAGGCAAACTTTCAGGTCTATGTATCAAAATGTTGGTATATTCGAGGGCCATAAGAGGTGTATCCTGTCTGAGAGCCAAAGGGGTGGGAGCAGGGGGAATGGGACTTTTTTCAGAGTGCTTGCTGTGGGAGTGGGGCTGTAGCTGGGTGTCGGGGCATGCTGGCAGCGTTAGGTTCTGGAGAGCCTGCTGGCTGTCATCATCCCACAGGTGGGGACTTGGAGCACCGCTGCAGCCACCGTGGCAGCATGGCTTGATGAAGGCAGCTTTGGAGTTACTCTTGGACAGCATGCAGCTGAAGAGCCAGAGGTCAGAAACTCTCTGTAGTGGTGGCATCTATAGTGTCCATGGTGACCGCTTCCTTTTCACTGTGTAAGAGGGGAAGGGAAGGGTCTGTATGCCTCCCAAGAATGAGAAATTCCCTTATTTTGCTGGGGGCATGCTTACCCCCGAACTGCTGCAGAGAGGTACCTGCTCACTTTAGGGGTGTCAGTTTTTTTTCTCCTGCTCTGAACGGTGTGCAAAGCACTCTGTGGGTTACTTTTTAATCATTATGTCCCTCTGCGAGTACAGCAATGATAAGGAAAGATGGGCTTCAGCATACTCTGTATGCTCGTGATCTTTGGTGCTCTTTCCATTGCATCAGTGGCACAGGGCACAGAGGAATGAATAAGGCAGTGTGTTTCTTCAGTGAATGCTGAATGGGTGAGTGTGAGCTGCCAGAAGCTTTATCCAGAAAGAAGCAGGGTGCTGTGAGGGGTGATATCCACACACGGGGGAGGAGAGGCAGGTGAATTGTTTTTAGCTGGAATTCACAGTCCAGTTTTATTAGATGAGGGAGTGGTTTTGAAGACTGAAGATGGTAGTTCAGCCCAAAAGCTTGCTAATTTTTCCAGGCAGAAGTAGTACATTTAACTGTTTCTTGAAATGAATTATTGTTATGATTTTATATATGGTTACTCCTGAGGGCCACGTATAAGCTTCACACTTGGAAAGTGCTTTGTGCAAGTACATATAAAAACTGAGCCTTCTTGCTATGGCAGCGTGCTTTGTCTTAGGTGTGGATTCTAATTCACAAAAGCTCACAAATCTCTTGCTTTTTCTTGCTTTTCGACTAGTTGCTAGTCCTCATTCAAGATGTCGTCATCTGTAAATAGCAATGATTGTTCTGAGAAGCTTTTCATGTAAGTGTGAAAGAGCAGAGCACTGAGCGTACCGGGGACCAGGACTCCTTGTGAGGAGGCCCTCTTCGTGTGGTGGAATAAATATTTGTTACTTTTTTGGACATGGTGTACAGCACAGACTTTTTTCATGACCACAGAAGGAGGTTGGTGGCTCATAGTCTGGAAGTTCTGTGACAGAGCATGGTAAATGTTACAAAAATCTTGAGGGACCCTGTTAACTGAAAATCGGTAATAGAAGTTTTAAGGGGAATATCGCAATGAAAACATTTTCTTTCTAAAGCATTTTGGAAAGTCAGGATGGGGGGGGTGTTTGTGTTTTGTTGTTTGTTTGCTTTTTTCCTTTCTTTAAAGATGTACCATTACTCTATCTTTAGGAAAAGAGGGAAGGATAGGTACTAGAAAAACAAAAGTTTTATCCAGGCTTGCATTAATTCCAGGCGTGAGATTAAGACCTAAATCTTCCATGTGCTAACAAAACACTTGGCTCCGCAATTTTCCAGTATCTTCCACAATGGTAACTTTAAAGAAAAAAATACAAAGTTTCTTTGATTCCCTCTGCTCAGGGGAGACTGAGGACTCAATGTGGATTGAGGGTTTGTTGGTTATTTGGTGGGGGTTTTTTTAAATATAATTTCACAGAGGAAAGTGATCAGTGGTCTCTGGAGTAAGCGCTGCTATGTGCCAGGCTTATCAAACAGTGATGATTGTAGGCAGAAGGAAGCTGTTGTGAACTGGGACTAATAGTGGCTTTAGAGAGGTCACTTTGCAAGTTGGTTGGTTTTTTTCTTGGACGTGTCGGCACTCCTGAGCTGTTAAGCTAGGGTTGGAAGTACCTCAGTCTGTGTTCCGTATAAGAGGATTTGTGCGGTCTAACTTAAACTCTGGTAGTCCAGTGGTGAAAAAATGATTGAGTTCTATATTGTGGCATTTACTTGAGCTAAACTTCAAACGTAGCGAGCACTTTGCAGTCTTTGGCTGCACAGTAATGCTTTAGTTGCAACTGCAAGGCTGGAAAATGTTATGTGAGCTGCTTCTGCAGTGGACATATATCCTTGGTAACTGCTATTGCCAGCACGCTGTTTGTGAGTCCATGGTGCTTAGCCTTGTACAAATTATATTTGCAGATGTACCAAATGAATTGTATGTTAAAGAGCTCTCCCTGTCTTCGGGGGTAGCCAAACTTTGCCCTGCGAGGCTCAGAAAGTGGGAATTGCTGTGTGATCGGAACCTGAACAGCATGTGCCCAGGTCAGAAAGCCCAGGGAGGTCCGACTTCCTCCAGGACTTGGAGCAGGAGCAGTGATTCCTCTGAGAGGGTACTACTTCCCTCTGTTGCAGGAAAGGAGTATGCTGAATGTTCAGTGACTCTTAGGGCAGGGTCTGCCATCACCAGCAGCTACTGCTGCAGCTGAGGAGCATCAGTGGCTGCACGATTTAGCCCTGGGACTGAGCCCTGGTGTGGGCTTTAACTATGCCTGCTAGGTGCTGTATGTTTTTATATTGCCAGGTGTGATCTCTTCTACTGATGACACACATGAGTGGAAGTTTAAAGTTTTGTGAAGTGAGTTGGCATGCAGATTCACACTGAAAAAGCTGCTGCTTTTCTGCCTTTTTGTTTGGAGGGGAATCTGAACTTGTCTTTCCAAGATCATAGGAAAGGGAAAAAGATCCAAAAATGGAATACTGAAATCCTTACCTGCTTTTTTTTTTATTCTTTTAGCATCTCATGATTAGGTAAAAAAGCGTAAGATCTTTGGTTTAAAAAAACAAATAACATAATAGATAGGATTTTGATTTATAAACTGCACTTGAACATCAAAAGACTTGGTAAAGTTTCAGCCTGAGAAAGAAAAAATATTTTTTTTGCTAGCATATTGTTTGCTAAACTTCGCTGTGTCACTGGCTAGTATATGTCTCTGTGGTCTGTAAGTTTCAGAGAGTGAAGGCTTTAGCGGTAAGAACAATTAAGGAAAGCTAGAGTATTTAGAACTGCAAGAGCAGCACTTTGAATCTTTGACAGCATGTATTAATGTGAAAAGGAAGATGGATTGGTTTTATACTTAAAAGTTCAGTTTTCTGCTACTGCTCTGTAAGCAAATGTTTTTGACTGGGGCACATATGAACTAGGTGAAAGAGAAGTTTGCTGTCAGTAACTAATGATTGGGCCAAAGACACGGATCAGCATCTCCGCAGGGAGTGGCGTACACAAATAAAAACCAAATAGTTTACTTCCGAAATGTTAAACCAGATATATCCCTAAAGCCTATGAAAATAAATAGTATGGCGAAATCATGAAAAGGTGTCTTTGCAATGGAGGCCGGGAAGGATGAAATGTCGTTTGGGAAGGCCTGTAGAAGGCTGCTGCCTGGACAGGAGGGGCAGCCATTTTGATGGCCAGGAGGAGCTGTCGCTGGCGTGTGTCAGACTTGCACATCTCGTGGCTGTGAGTTTCCAGAGAAGAGTCAGCTGAACCGGAGGGGACCCCAGCTTTTGGATCTGGCTCGTCACATCCACTGCCGCAAAGGGGAAGTGGCTTTTGCGGTAGAGAGCCCCGGGGGGTTGGAGAGCCGGCGGCGGCAGGGGGAAGGGAGCCGAGGGCCCCGGCCACAGCGGTGCAGAGCCAGCCCGTGCTGCCTCCCTCCCTTGCGTGGCCGGCAGGCCTGTGGAGGCGGAAATCCGGATGGAGGCGGTAAATCATCTGCACAGAAAAGGGCAGCTGGATTTTTGCTTGCAAGGGAAACAAGTCGCGGAGGGAGGACAGAAAGCTTTCTGGAAAATGGCGGGGTTAAGGAGAACCCTCGATAAGAGTGTGTTGAAGGAGAGGAGCAGAAGCAGGTGGAAGAGACACCGGAGAGCAGGGGAAAACCCAGTTTCAAGATACGCCGTGTCTGCTTTTCCCTGTCTGTATCGCCACGCGCTCTCCTGGGCCTGGCACTGCTCTGCCTCCTCCCTTCCCTTTCACCTGCCGTAATTAGCAGGCCGTCCCCCTTGGGCGAGACCGTGTACTGCCACGCCACCGCACTCGGCTCTTTATGTTCCCTTCTTGTCAGCCGTACAATTCGGTGTTATTTCCTGCTTCGGGAAGACATCTGTTTCCCCGTAGGGATTTTTCAAAGCTCAAGCGCTCCTACCCTGGGCTTACATGGCCTGTGCTTGTAGGGCGACCACCTGGACTAGCACACCCTTTCTACACAGCCTCCCCTCTCCGTTCTTGGGTCAGTACGGATAACCTGAAAAGCTGTTCACGCTAACAGTCTTTTTCTGGGGGAGACAAAAACCTGAATGTTTTCTTCTATTCCACGTAAGAGGCTTGGTGTATGGGGTAACGTGTCAGGGAAAGGGTGTCGTATGCTGAGCATAATGTCTGACCTAAATATCTGGTTCTGTCTGGTTGAGCCGTCAGATGTTCTCCGGAGTAATGTGCACCTTACGCTGTGGTCATACAGGATGGTCAAGAAACTCTTATCTCTGGAACAAAGCAGCCCATATTCTTACAATTAGTTTTTACCAATTCCGAAGAAATGTAATGTTAGTTGTTTAATAAGAACACTGTAAAAATTATAGCTGTACGACCCACTGCTGCTGAAATTGCAAGTGTCAACCATTCTTCTCGTCTGAGCCTTTTCATGCTGTGTCTATGACTGAGGTGGGGAGCATCAGACTGTGGTAGCTGACAGACACTGTAAGCCTACAACGGCAATTGTGCTAAGTCACAAAATCGAGAAATTAAGCTAATGTAGTAGTTCAGGGCCATGATCCAGCAAGTGTTTGAACACCCAGCTTTGAAATTATTCAAGTATTTAAATATATTCTTAAGGACCTAATTTTTAGGCTAGAGGTAGCAGGGTCCCTACAGACGGGGCTCAGGAGAACACGGTAAGCCATAAGTGGTGACATAGAGGCTGTTAGGATGCTGGATACTGTCTGTGAGGCGTAGCATCTTTTTGCCCCTTGAAGAGGACGTCTGGCTAGCACGGCTCACAGAGAAATGGTTTTGGTAGGGGGTTGATCTAGTTCAGTCTTCCCGAGTATGATGCAGGTTCACCTCTTTGGCTGACTTCTTAAGCCTCCGTTTTTAAATTGCACACACATGCTTTTTCCATATATAAAATATAATAGAGGAGAAAGGATTTTTTTTTTCTTGTGCTTGTCAGCAGGGAATATGCAGTTTACTAAGCTTTCTTGAGTATAATTTTAAATGAAGAAAATGCTTCTATATAAACTGAGATTATCTCATCACAATATTTTTATGATTGTTAATTAAAATGTGAGAAAATCCTTTAGAGCAGATTTGCAGTTTTGAGACTTTTATGAGACTTAACATGAGAGATCTATTTTTATAGTTATGCCTTCTTATTAGTTTTGAGATTAGGATATGTTAAAATGCATGGCTATCAAATCCTATGATGATTACTTGTTTATTCTGCAGTGTAGACTAATTCAGTTATGGTCCCATTCATGTGGTTTTTGCGTCCCACTTTTCAACAAGATATTGTAGTGCTTTATTGTTATTGCTGTGTAAAATAAACTCCCAGAATAGTTTTAATTTGAGCTTGTATTTTTTTCAATATTAACTTTCAATGAAGCATATTTTGTTAGATTATTATGAATAATGACCATTTACGTTGTTCGAACTCTTGTAAATCCATTTTCATCAGACTGGAAGACTGTAAAATGTAAGTGAAGAAAGGATCACCACTATTAGCTACAAGAGACTTAAATAGCTAAAAAAACGTCATGACATAAGTGGAAACCTGTAAAATCTTGACTCAAAGTGCAGAAAATTGTGATAGGAAGCCAGACCTATAGAATGTTTACTGGGAGAAAGTGGGAGTCATTAAACACCAGTGTGTGCCCTGTTCTCTTTGCAGCAGGCAGGCACGTCAATGGAAGACTGATTTTTAGGCATGGTGCTTTCTACTTGAACTTGTGCTCAGACTAAAAAAAGAATTGGAGTGAGGATCTGAATGGGGTTAAACTTTTTTTTTTTTTTTTGCCTTGCTCTAACCATGGCTATAATAGCATGACAGCACAAATCTCTTGATCACAGGCTCATCTGTCATCTCAAACACCACCTCGGAGTTGTTTGCCAAATTTCCCAGTCTAGGAATAATTAAGACATGGAGAAAAGTGATCAGCTGTAAATTGTGAAGGAAGTCAGAATCCATCAGAAGTGGATGTGATAAGGATTCAAAGTCCTTTGCCTTGACCTAGTTGTGTGAGTGACCATGTGGAGAGCCTTGTGCTCTAGACCAGCAGGAGACTATGTAAAGGAGAGAAGGATGCTCTTCTTTTCTCCCATGGGTCATTAAACACAAGCTTTGGGTTTTTTGTGAAGATCTAGAGAGGAAACACATCGGATAAAGTATCAGGTAGAATAATCGGGACTAATTATCTTACAGACTTTAAAGGGAGTGTTTTATTAGAGGATCACATTGCTCAAGAATATAACGCATGTTTCCCTCGTGCTTCTCTACTAGCCCAGGCACTAGCATGGATGCGCTTACATGAGCTGACTGCACTGTCAAAAGCAAAGCAAGGGAGAGGAAGAAGGAGGGAGAATTGTTTGTTATGCTGGCAGGAATACACATGCTGATGCGAGCTGTGTTTATATTAGCAGACTATTTGATACAGCTAATTAATCAGAACTTGTCTACCAAACTATGCCTCAGAGATTATAGTCCTTCTGCAGGTGTTGAAGGAGAAAACGGAATGGGTGGAGTCTCACTGTTGCTGATGTTTAATAGAGGAAATGTGTTAGAGGAGTGTTGGCTTTTGTTTTTCCATAAGCACATGGAGAAAAATGAGGACAGAAGTTGTAACAAGAAGAAATGAGAAGAGAAAGCAGAAAACTTCTATGAGAATAAGTGGGGAAAAAAAAAAAAAAGGCTGGAGCGGGGTTTTTTGTGTCTTCTGAGAGGAAGTCATTGAAAGGTGGTGGGGCAGTGGACATCTACCTATATCTTCAGAGCTGTGGAAGTAGCATGCCCATTCTCTTTTGGTGCTGCCGGAGCTCTGGTTGCTTTCTCCAGTGGTGGTGCCAGGAGAAACACAGCATTACAAGATTGGCAGATTTCTGTGACACAGATCTGCTTGGGAGACTTGTGATGCGACGGCTAATGATCGCTCCTGACTCCTAGATTCCCTCCCAGAAAAGTAGTCACTTCTAATAACCTTGCATCTCATTTGGTCTTGGGTCCTTTACCCAGTAATAACACCAAATACACTGAAGTAGTCGATATCAGGGTTTTTGTGGCAATTTTAGTTCAGTCTTCATTCATAGAGGTAAAGTAGGCAGTGAAACAGATGAACTGTTAGATAAAATATCAATGTCTCACATACAGGCTTTCATATCAGTGCAACTGGATGCATACTGAAAGTGAGAATCAATTATATAGCTGCTGCTTATCAGAAGTTAGCAAATGGTAAATGTAGTTTCATTTTTATAATCAATTACCTCGCCCTGGAACTTGTTAGCAAAGGTTAGAAGCTGTAATAATTTTCCATAAATGCCTACACATTATCTCAGTGTATTTCTACACACTATGTTTCAGGGAGATGAGGAATAAATGTTTCTCTTCCCTGAAGTCTTTTAAACTGGCTTGTGAAAGATGAGGATCAAGCCCTTCAATTTCTAAGCACAATTTGCATTCATCCCATGACAAAGATGATGGCGTACGCTTTCTCATTAGTCAAACACTCCCCCCACCCCCCACCCCCCCGTAAGCATAGATTACTTTACTTTCAGCTTTGTGAGTTTAAAGGAGGCTTGAATCACTGTGGGGTTAGTTTATCCACATCATTGGTCAGAATTTACAGATAAGGGGGGTAGTGACGGAGGATAGCTAACTTTTGTTGTTGTTGTTGTTATTCCTATTTTCCTCTGACTTTCTCAACAGGAATCTAAAATTCTTTGAGTGCAGAAGTTATTTGTTGCTGGTGTCAGGCTATGAATACATTGTGCCAGAAAATTGCCAATCTTCCAGTCCTACTAGCGCATTCAAGCCAGCCTTCACTGTTCACACACAAGCTTTCATGTTCCTATTCTTGAAGTACCTTCTTATCAAACACTCCTTTATTTCTGTTCGAATGTTCCAGCATGGTTGTTTGCTTATTGACTCTCTTCTGTGGTTGTATTTCATGGAGGCTTCTGCAAGCTTTCCTGCTGTATGGCAGCATGTTCTGTCAGAGTTGCACACTTCTGCATAGCTTCTTTCACGGAAGCATTTTTAAATAAAGATCTTGTGTGCAATGTAATCCTCAGGGTTTTTTTAAGTTCCTAATACCTGAAACTGTAGCTATCAGAAATGGTTCCATCTGCTAGCCAGACCACAAGGGCAGGCATTATTTACCAGTAGGATATTTAATTTGTATTTCTCAGTTATTTTGCTTAGGGTAAAATTATTTTTTTGGTGAAATTGGTGATCTTGTACCTTTTTTTTTATGTTAATTTTTATTTGTTTCTCCATAAGCAATGTAAACTACTGAAACTGCTTACTATATGAGTTTTGCTCATTTTGAATTTTCTTTTAATTAAGAAAAAAGATCTTTCTCTATCTTAATTTTGTAGTTATTTATTACAACTATTTGTTATTTCTTGTTCAAGGCTAGTTTTTATAGACCAGTTAGTTTCTGAGTCCCAGTGTATTCTGGCCTCCTGTTTTTTCAAGGAGCATTTAATTGGCACTGGTCAGGCTCTTGTTAACTGCATTTTCTGTCTCAGTATAATTTTTATTTTTTTTTAAACTGACTAAAAGTGGCCTGACTGCTCTGTTTTTAGAAGTGAAGGATAACATTTATTTGAATCTCTGTGGCAATGATCAGTCATTCTAAGCTTGTAGAATTTTCTTGTTGTTTTTTGCTTCCCAGGCCTTCACTGGGAAGCTCGACTGGCAGCTGCAGATTGCAGCAGCAGTGAAAATGAAAGCATTTGCTAGGTACACTTGATATGTTTATTTAATCAGAAATCTTTATTTAACTGGAAGCAATGCTAATAATAGCAACCTCTGCTAGCCTGACTGCCTCTCTTCTCATTCAGGTTTCAATATCTATATTTAGTTGGGCTGTTTTTCTCTGTTCTGCAAGATGGTGCAATTCTTCTCAAGTTGTCCCAACTTTCCGCACAAATTCTGGCAGGGAATCCAAATCACATAGATGGTTTAACAAACTCTTTGGTGAGCAGGGGATTACAGGGTAGAGCAAGTTTCTTCTGGCAATGCTTTTTTGGGGTGCTAAGTGCTGCCTGGGACTGTGCAAGGATCTTTGAATGAGCACAGCACTCTGGTGTGGTAAGATGGTAGCTGCATGAGTGTAAGTCTGTGCTAGGAGTTGATTTGTGGAAGTGCTGCACAGCTACATTGTCAGTGAGGTGATTTTTGCTTTTAGTTCTGTTGCTGCTTTGTTGAACGTCAGCTTAGAGGTGCCCGAGCTATACAGAAGTGGTCACAGACTTATAAGAGTCTTTCTCAAAGTCCTGTATGGACAGGAGGAGGACATCAGAGTCAGCTCTGTTCTGTGTAGAGATGAGAGGAGGCTTTTGGATTTTGCTGCAGTTCAGCAGCACCACCACCACCTCCTCTTGCTGGCCAGGTGGGGTTTTCCCCCTACCAAATGCTGCTGCCGCTCCTGAAGCAGTGCTGCTACAAGGTTGGCTGGGGGAGCAGTGCCCAGCCGGCTCGCTTCAGGCCAGGTAGAAAACTGGATGGAAGTCATTCCTGTCATCATCTAAAATGACAGAATGAAAGAAATTAAGGAGCCTGTGAAGGACTCTGTTACTGGATGAAAGGACAAATTCGATGGAGAAGGAAAAGCTAAGTGAAAGGTGAAGGAAAGACAAAGCTGAGGAAATGAATGCTATTGTAGAACTCTTTTTCATAAATAAGTGAAAATTAAAAAAAAAATAAATCTTTTACTGGCACTAGGCAATAAAGCCCAGGGATGGTTTCTTTGCTTTCTAGTTTTGATTTTGCACAGCTTATAAAAATGATATAACTGTACTTCATTTATGTCTATCAATAATTGAGTCTGTAATTAAGGCTTTTATTGCCAATAAACCCTTGTGATTCTGTGTGTAGTGAATATTATTAAAGCCCATTTTTTGTTATAAATTTCTCCTGATCAGTTATAAAAGCATTTTTTTTAAATTAAAAATCAATGACACGAAGTATTTTGTTGGCAATTCATTTTTTTCAGAATACAGAGTACAAGAGAGCAATACAATAGATATGATGATCTGAACACTATGTGTCCTGGTTTCAGCTGGGGTAGAGTTAATTTTATTTCTAGTAGCTGCTGTGTTTTGGATTTAATATGATAATAATGCTGATAACACATATTGTTTTAGTTGTTGCTAAGTGATTGTTGTAGTTTAAGCCCAGCCAGCAACCAGGACCATGCAGCATCCCTGGTTAGGATGGGGGAGAGGATCAGAAGAGTAAAAGTGAGAAAACTCATGGATTGAGATAAAGACAGTTTAATAGGTAGTATGTTATACCATAGAAATTTATCCTCTATGCCTGCGTTATTGTTGAACGTTCTGATCCATTTGACACCAAGTTTGTGCTTGAATGTTTTCATAGCGTAGCAAAGTCAGAATGGCAGACGGAAAAACCTACATGCTTGAGCTCAAGCGCTCTACCAGGAAAAGTGTTTTGTGTGAATGCAGTTCTGAAAGGGTTTTGCTGGCGTTATAGCCAATACCATTTCAGACTTGTGATAAAATCTTCCAGTGGGGAGAATTTGCTACAGCTGTGCTCACAGTCTGATCTGGACGGGACACAATGGGCCTTGCGATGTGCTCTTCCGTGGTTGACTTTAGACATCGGAGGTTGTAGGGGAAGAACAGTGCTGCTCCCCTCCTGCTCCAGCTTTCCCCAAGGTGTAGCCATGCTTTCTCCTTCAGAGATTATTTCTATCACTGTGTGTCAGTTAGGCCAAAAAGTGCAATGACTTGAACATTTTGAGCCACAAACAGCAGTTATGAAGGACTGTGGTTCACTCTGTTGTCAAAAGAAAGTGGCTGGCTGGATGGGATGACAGCCAGGCTACAGCTGGCAGAGCTCTAGGATTGTCTTGCAGATAAGACCTGCTCTCAGCAGTTTCATCATCTTCCTTGGACAAAACAGCCAGGTCTGTGGTGTTGCATGTAACATTGCAATTGACTGAAAAATGTCATCTGTCAGTGGCCCATTCGTCTTGACGTGAGAAGGCATGAAGGGGTCATAGTCTACCTCTCTCAAGCAGGTGGAGCAGTCTGTTCCTTGGCTGGAGAGCATCTCTGTGAATGAGAGTAGGGGCTTGTTAACTTTGCCTTCACCCGCAGTTACGGATGGCTTGCTTCCAGAATAACCGTGTTCCGTCTCCTGTAGCTCTTTGGATTTCTTAGTTGATGGTGGTCAGGCAGAAGTAGTAAGGCCTAGTGACAAAATGCTTTGGTAGTCCTTCTCTGTCAACTCAAAGAGAGCTGGAAGGTTATTTCAGTGGTCATACTTAAGGGATTGTACAAACCACGGAAAGACAAGCCATCTTGTCATTCTGTTTCAGACATCAGCAGAGCTTCTTAAAGATCTTTGCAAGTGCCACATTCGGGATAGGCCTCTCGGGAATAACTCCTGAAGTGATTTCTCATTTCTGGGTAAATAGTAAAGAAGTTGCTTTATCTCCAGAGTCTTAGATGTTGCACCTCTAATTTTAACTATTTTTACTTAAAAGCTATCATAGAGTTAACACCTACTTTTGATCAAATCAAAAGGCAGTTGTGGATGATTTCTGCTTGATTTATTTGTATAGGAGTAGTGTCAGCTACCTGTAGATGTATAACAGCGATCTATTGCTGGAGGAGAAAAAACTTAGTTTCATCTAGAGGTGTTTTTCCCTTCTGAGAATAATGTACCTAAATGCCTGGGGAGGGAGGCAGGGCCATTACAAAAACTCATTAATTTCACTGTTACCTGCTGCTGTTCAATGGGTAGTTGTGTGTGGGATAAGAATCTCTTTGAGCTGTTTTGTTGTTTTTTTTTTTGGTATGCTAATAGCAAAACATGCGTACAAGGAAACTGTACTCTTTCATTGTGCTCTTCATCTAGTACCACGGCCTTCGACAATGTGGATGTGTTCTTGCCATATTGATGAAACTAACTTGTGTCTGTTACCATACAGTAGAAACACATATGGAGGGGAAAAACATAGTGGTATGAGTGGACTACTACTGTATTTTTATATAGTGTGTGACTGCCTGCATGCCTGATACTACTTACAGTTTACTGTTGCTATCTGTGGTTTTATATTGAAAATACAAGTTAGATGATGTTTTCAGTTGGAACTTCATGAAGCAGAGCATACCACTGCACAGCAATGACTTCTGCACCGGCATGATCTGTCTTTTGACATCCTCCTGCCAAGTGATTTGTTGCCAATGCTGGACCTGCCGCTTTGAAGACACTTGTCTTTAATAGCATACCTGTGCTTCAGTTTTCTTGCTTTTCCCACAGTTCAACCGATGCCTGACTGTTTTTACCTTTTCCTCTCCTCTGTTCCATTTCTTCCCTTCCCAGTCCCTGACAATCTTGCTGTCTTATTCCCTTGTTTCAGTACAGCCTTGCCTCATCAGGCAAGGTAATGAAGAGGCGCATCAGGCTGCTCTCAGGATGCTCAGTTTCCAGCTAATTGTGTGCTCTTGAATTGTCCTCTTAAGAAAATTTTTCTGAGATGGACTATGTGTCCCTTCACAGACGGTTTTCAAAAACACCTTTGGGTGTTTTAAGCACTAAGGAAGCTGTCCAGTACCTTCTCTTGGTTTAATTCATTTGCATGCTGTGAAAGTGGGGCATCCTAATTACACCTCATCACTTGGAAGGTCACTTTTAGCAGCTCCTTCAATTAAGTTGTCTACATCAGTAAAAGAGGATTTTTTAATTTTTTTTTTCTTCTAGATTTTTATTTGAATAAGACTGAAGTCTCTCATGTCCCTTTGGTAGTCATGGTAAAACTTCAGAAAGTGAAGAAAAATAGTTGTTTCCTCCTGTAATTTACTGTTCTTTCAAAACTACTTTGATGTCAAATTGCAGGGCTTGTTTATTGGAGGCAGTGGTGTCCTTAGTGGAAGTTAGGTGATGTGTAGCTTCTGTCAACTGAAATCAAATCACCTTGCCTGCTTAGGTTTTGCTTGCTTGCTTTGTTTTTTTAAGTCCCAATAAGATCTTATCTTTGTCTTAATTCCTTTCGCTGATCTTAAAAAGTATTTAATTCTTGTAGCAGTGTGAATCCTCACAGTGGAATAACTCATGTAAACATGTCAGTTAAGTTTCACCATTGCAAATAGTGGGGGTTCTCTGTATTTATTATTTAGTGTTATTATTAAGCATGCTAAATAAACAGGGAAGTCCCTGAGAATTTCTAATGCTGGAGAACTAATTATGTCCTGTTATAAGGTGACAACTCCACCACTGAGATCATCGTGACCTGATACCCGCTTTATGTGTTGCATGTGTAACTTCTCTGTTAAAACAAAACATTAAACTAGTCAAGTTTTGTACTGGTATATTGTACATGCAAAATGACTCTAAATTATAAATTAGTACAATTGTTTCTGTTCCTTCCAGTCTAGCATGAAAGTTCTTCTTTAGGTTTTTTAGTGCTTAGAGCTGAATAGCCTGTTCTAACACATTCAAGAAAATGTCTTGGAGACTATGAAAGCTTGGTATGTTTGTGTAAGATAGATCGCTGTACTTTGCGCTTATGTTCTTCTGAGCATTTGTTTTAGTTTTGCCCTCCAGAAGTTTAAATAGGCATGTTGGTAAGTGACAATATAGTACCTTAAGTGGGTGTGTTAGATATTCCTCGGTTCTGTGTTCTTTATTGATGTTTGCAAGTTGCACTAAATATTGTTAGGATAAAAAAAATAAAGCTGAGCACAAGAGATCTTTATGAATAATTGTATGCTTTCAAAAGCGTTATGCTTAGCTTAATGCACACTTTAATTCTCCAGAAAGCACCCAACCGAAAGATACAATGCAGCAAACTTAAGTTAATCACTTTCTCTCCTCCACTTCAAATCACATATATCACAGCCTCTCAAGTCTTTCTGCTGGTGTTTGATGCCGAAAAGGTGTGAGCACATCATGGAGCTATGGAAAAAATGCAAATTGTCATTCAGGAAGATTTGTGATAAAAGGACAAAAGGATAAAAGGACAGAAATGAAGGGGGGGTGCATGCAACTGCATAAAGTATGGAGAGCAGGAGAAAATATCTCAAAATAAAGTGCATTCATGAAACTACTACTTATATAAATGCAAATTTATAGGACAAAGTATATCTAACTGTTCAACGGGAAATCTGGACCATATAAAAATCTCTTCCATCAAAGTATAATTTGCTAAAAGCTTGTGTTCAATATAGGGTTGAGTTTGGCTTGTGATGGTGTTTGAGTAAATGGAAGGCTGTATTTACCTGTTTAATCTTTACCCAGGTCTATTGATAGATTTTAGACGATATAAAGCTAAATGTAGGCTCATGATGGATGGTCAAATGCTATCCATTCAAATGCTGTGTGGAATTTCTTCCTTGCTTTTCTGTCTTAGGTTTAACCCTTGATCTTTGAAAACCTGCCAAAACTGTAATATTAGGCTTCCGTGGCTATAGGTCAGCTGAGACCGCTGTATTTGAAGTCCTTTAAATTCAGTCTTTGGATAACACTGTAAGCAGAAGTAAGATCAGTATGTGTATGTGCGTGTGAAAGGAAGGGATGTATGTATTTCGCTTTTGATTTAGGTGCCTTTTCTGACACATAATGACACAACATCTGTGTGCTTCCAACACAAGATCAGAGCATCTCTTTGGGGACCTGGTGAAACATACTGACCTGTGAGCGCACAGCATCGAACAAGATTCACAGGTTTTTATGAGAGGGCAATAATGGATTATTTAAGCTGCTGTGTTAACTAGGCTTGTTACTGTCAAAGCACACAATACTGTGCGAGAGCTCTGCTGCCTGTCATTGAAGTGGGCTACCAGTGGGTCTGATTGGTCGTGCTGGTGCACACACCTGTGAAATGCTGGTTTAAGTAGGGCGAGAAGTATTCCCCTTGAGAGAGGACTGGCTTTCTGTGGACCAGCCACGTAACCTCTGGGAGGGATCTGCTCGCTGTTGTGCTGTAGGCGTCTGCTAGAAATGGAGGTGTGGGTTGCACTTCCAGGTGTTGGGGGTCCTTGAGCATGGCATTTAACTGCTGGGTTGGCTCAGTGTGTCGAACTGCTGCATAGGCGGCTCAGTTCTATGCAGGGAAATAAGCCTTCCAAAGCCCTTTGACTTGGGTGTCTGCAGGAGCGGTTGTTTCAAGAACTTCAACTCTTAATTAGTTGAATTTTGAAAGATCGTTGCAGAAGCTAAGAGCATGAAGTAATTTAGAAGTAGAGTAAAAGCTGCAGTAGTTCAAATTAAGGACCTCTTCTAGCATTTCAGCTACCTGTGTTCGTATCAGGAACACCAGTCTGACATCTGGGGTTGCTATTCTTTCAGTGAGAGGAAAACTCTTCACAAAAAATGACAAAAATGATCATGCCTGTCCCTTAAAAATGTTATTAAAGCATTTGTGTGTGTATAAAAAAAAATAAATCCCAGAGCTCCTATTTCTCTGCTCTTTTTGTTGCTTATTTTATTTTATCATATACATCAAGGACCATGAAGTCTAATTTGCATATGGCTAGTCTGGGTTGTTTTTTTCTGTCTAGATTAAAATGTAAATACGTAAGCATAGAAAAGCATCCATATTAGGAATTCAACAACTGCCTTGTTATAATTGAATTTGTCTCAGACTGGGCATTTGTGCCTTAGCTAGTTTAATTTGCATCTGAATGCACAAGTAGAAACTTTGAATTGGATACTCAATTAGAAAATGGTATGCAGGTACATTCTTCCTTACTGCAGCCTCCAGAGACATGCTATTTATCTGTAGAAGGCCAAGTTCTAGGCTTCTTGTTCAAAATTTAGGTTTATATTTAAAAAGTGTCATTGGGGTTTGTTGTTTCTTGTTGGGTTTTTTTGTTTGGTTTTTTTTTTTAATTTTAATTTTTCTCTACCAATCTCAAATCTAGAATTTCCAGACGTGAATTAGGACTTTATTTCAGAAGTTTGGCTTTTTTTTCCTTTGCATTGATGTGGAGAGTAGCAGGTTTGGTATTTTACTTGTTAGTAATCTTGAAAAACAGTAATATCTGTTATATGAGATGTGTGAGTTAAGCAGAGATGATACGCTGACAAGCCCCAATCCACTGAGTAAAATTAGATTAAATTTACTCCAACTGAACAAAAGAAACATTTCTGTATATTTTTAGAACATGTAGGAGAAGATACATAAAATTAAGTATGTAATTTCGAAGTTAGTTTCGTACCACTTTTTTGGGGAGAAACCTTGCAGCTTGGCTGCACCGGCATCGTTGCTAACAAATTGCAGGTGGAAGATGCAGGCAAATAAATACTTCCTGTTAAACCCATTTATTAAATGCTAAAAAAAGCAACAGCATGTAACTCCTAAAACATCACTTCAGAAAACTTTTCTTTCAGAAACTTATTTCAAGATAAAGAATGAAGAACAGGAAAGGGGGAGAAGAAGGCAGAGTGTGAAGCATGACCAAAAATGAATCTGCACCTTCTCCAGCTGGTGGTGCATCCCCAGAGCTGCGTGGAGGAGTGCTAGGGTGCCAGGCATGTAACAAGCTCCCGGCAGCCTCTAAAGCTTCCGCTTGAAGCACTAGGCTAGACTATGTTGTTATAGGTCTAATAAATTCAGAGGGGACAAAGATATTTCAAGCAAGAAAATAGTGAAGACATGGGAAAACAGGGAGATACAGAAACAGGTTTTTGGTAGATCTGTATTAAACTTATATGGGGCTAGGCAGCAAGAGGTTCCTTACAGGGGAGTTTGTTTAAAAATTCACCAGACTGGAAAATGGAAGTAGGCTCAAAGGAGTCTTATGTTTCCAGTTCAAGCATTCACTGCTAATTTCAGGCCAGAGGGCACGGCGTGTTCGAGTGAAGCAAGTGGTTTATACCCACATTGGAATTTCCTCGGGGAAGATTTATAGTGACGTTAGCAAGAAAGAGGTGCACGCTTAAGACTGGAAGGGGCATCTTGGATCACTAAGCCCATGCCCACATAGTCGCAGACGATAATATAAATTCCAGTTATGAATTGACTGACTCCTTGTAAAAATGAAGTTTTCTGCCATTGCTTCTTCCCTTCAGAAGGCTAGAAAACTTTGGCTTGTCAGAATGTGGTGATAATACATTAAGGTTTTGTGGCAGTATTAGAACTGTAGCTTAAACAGGTCTGTCCCCAGTACGTTTCGAGAACAAAGTCTTCTGTCATATGATAGACTGTCCCGTCCTGCAAGTAAAAAAATTCTTTTTTACTTATTCAAGTTAAACCAGGGCTTCTTGAAAATACATGAACAGAAGTGTGCTGTTGAGATGAGGCTTCACTGTGGTCATTTTACAGTGACATTAATGCTTTATGTCCCCAGGTATAATTTAGGTTCCTATTTCTGTTTCCATTGAGCTGTCAGCCCATCTTTGCTGTGTCGTTATCTGCCTCGACTAGGTTTGTCTGCTTGTACAGCACTTCCAAGTGAGATGCCCTGGAGACCTTGCATTTCTGTAACTTTTGTCCTGTTTCTATTACTCCACTCCTAAGGCAATCCCAGATCTTTCCATGTGATGTTCTCTTTTTTTTCTGATGACGTCATCTCTGCACTCCGCTCAGCCTGCGGGTCTCATTAGCACACTGCAAAGAGCACTGGTGAGAATTGAAATAAAGCTTTTAGGTGTCAAGACAAGTATTTCGAGAAGTCCACTGGTAACCTCCCATTTGTGGTTAGGCTTCATTTCCTCTGTGGTTAACTTAGTATTCGTCCTTTGTCAAAACTTGCTTTGAGAATGAACATAGCGACAGGAGTAGCAGAGCTGTTGACTTGGCTATGAGCTGTGTAGTGTTGTTGTCTTAATTCTCCAGAAAGCACCCAACCGAAAGATACAATGCAGCAAACTTAAGTTAATCACTTTCTCTCCTCCACTTCAAATCACATATATCACAGCTTCTCAAGTCTTTCTGCTGGTTTTTGATGCCAAAAAGGTGTGAGCACATCATGGAGCTATGGAAAAAATGCAAATTGTCATTCAGGAAGATTTGTAGTAGTGTTGTTGTCTTGACTGAAGCTGTGGCAATTGATAGAGTGTTTTCTTCATGTCTTGACTCCTGAAGCATGCTTAACTTTAGAAGGTTAGTTCATTCTTCTAGTATCAGACACTCTAGCATAAGTACAAATATAGTGGGTTTTGGGACAAAACATTTTATTAGAGGAGAAGAATGGCTCATCTGTGAAAATGTCACGAATACAGCAAGATGGTTGTGGGTAGGAAACTTGATGGGTATTTGTTAAGGCACATGAAAGTGCTGGACTTTTCTTCTAAAGACTTAGTCATATCTGCTTGTACGTGATTCTTCTTACAACTCTGCAGAACTGAACCTAGTTCAGATGTTACTGGGTATATTCTTTCTCTTCTGTTCATCATCAGTAATTTTTTCTTCTGTTAGTTTGCATGCATGCAAGAATATACTCTTACTACAGCTGATGGAGAGGAACCTATAAATATACAGCCGGCTTCGGGTAGGAGGAAAGGGTGTCTTTCTTCCTACCCAAAGACATCCTGAGATCTAGGATGTCTTAGATCTCAGAATCAATACCTGACACCTTAAGACACAATTCAGCTTCCTGTCCTTGATATTACAATGTCCAAGATGACCTTCCCCCCCACCGCCCCCCCCCCCCCCATTCTGTTCATTGAAAATAGAAGCATTCACATAGGTGGAGGTAAAAGGTTTGGGGAAGTTTTTTGAGACAAAGAACATAAAGGAATTTTGAAGGTAAACGTGTAATCACTTTTTACAGCATTTCAAAAGTAGGAAATAACTTCATTGCTCTGGCTATATCATTAAAACTAATCTGTTATATTTTAAAATACCAGTTATAGTAAGGGATAAAATTAGTGCATGAATGTTTTATGGAGTGTAAACTCAGTACAAAAAGTAACGTAGTGAAAGAGGAGGTAAATGAGAAAGGAAGGTATAAGAGAATGGTGAAAAATACTACATGAAAAGTCAGTGTGATGTGGTTTTCTGTATTCTCTTATCAACGTCAGAACTGCTGATTTCAAAGTCATACATACAGCATTTTTGCAGGACAGGAGAATGAATCTAAGCAATCTGGAGATTCTGATTTATTGCTAACTTCTGACTTCAGTGAAAAAACCAAATTTGATCTTTCCAGTTACACTTCCATGAGAAGACATGGGGTGTTTTGGATTTTTTTTGTACACATCCAGCTTTCCCCACCCACACCTTTAAAAAAATAATTGTTCCTTTTGCTGCTGAGTAACTAGACCTTGAGGGAGCAGAGCGGTGAAGTACTGATGTGAGACAGGGTGGCTGCATAACTCACCCTAAGGAGATTGGACTGAAGGATGCCCGGTTTCCTGAGAGTCTGCCTACTCCTTTTTTTTAAGTGTCGTGATACAAGTATCTATAATAGCTGCTTATCTTTTAAGGAAGGAGAAAGTAACAACAGTAGAAGACTGTGGAGGAATATTGATTCCCAACGAGCATCTTGTGAGCAGAATGATCCTGAATGTATTTCCTCTGATACTCAGTATATTCACCAATTATTTTGTCCTCGGTGTTACTGAAAATAAGCAGTCATTTTTCTGAATGCCGGTAAAGCAATGCCTTGCTATTTCTCACTTAGCTGGAAGAAAGGTTACTCATTTTGTGAACTTGTGAACCAACATGAAGAGCTGGTTCCAAACAGCCAGGGTCTACTCCCTTGTAATTATGAAATTAGGGCTAATGGCTTTCCTTTTCTTAACATGAGTCATTTCTTGCCACTACCCGCACAGTTAGTGTAAATGCAGTGATAAAATGGAAAGGGGGGGGGGGGAAACCTGTCCACTAACTGATTTAAATAGGGAATATGCATAACTCTTTGGACTGACATGCAGCTGGACTTCACTTTCAAAAATGGCATTATAATAAGAGTCACGCTAGCTTTAGGTTTGCCTATATATAGTTTATTGCTAAACATTTGTTATCATATTTCTGCTAAACATTTGCTGACCCTGGCTGTTTTAGTGACATAATAAATTGCAGAGGAAGTAATTTCTGCTTCTGGATTTCTAAAAAAACCCAGAAACCCAATCAATACTGTACAGTGTTGTAAGGCTTACTGCTTTAGAGTTTGATGTTTGACTTTGGAGTTAGCAATCAAAACTCTTGTTTTTTCATAAGGCAAAGCAATATGGAAGATAAGTGGAATGTCTTGCTTTTGTATTCCTTTCTCCCCAGCCAAAGGAAATTGGTGGTGAGATGATAAAATATAAGGCAACCAATGATGGCTGGTCCTGCTGAAATCTCAGCCTCCTTGGTTATGAAAGCCAGTTTCTTGCAGTAGCAGGCAGTGGCAGCCTACGCATATAGTATTTCTCTGATAAAGCAGAGAATGTACTTTCTTGAAGTGCTAAACTGGTTTACTGTAACTTTTTTATTTACTTTAGTTACTTGTTGGCTTGATGTGTTTTTTCTTTGTTTAAATAATAAAGATAACCCTGAAGAAGTGTAGAAGTATTTTGAAAATTGCTGCACTGACTTTCCTGGGAAGTGGTAAATATCATGAGTAAAAAAACTATACGTTGTAGGAGATGGTTTTGGTTTTCCCACTAACAGTTTAAGAAAAAAGTCAGGAGAACAGGCTATCAAGAAAATAAAAAGTAATCCTTAAATCTCCATATTTTTCATTCAGACATTGAGCTACAACATGAACTATATAATAGGACTTTTCAGTTTTTGTGCTAGCTGATAAATTCAGTTCTGGCATTTTTCCTTATGCTGAAGTAAATCTTCATGAGAAGATGGAAAGAGGGGGTTTATACTGAAACCGCATCTAGCTGTAAAAGAAGTGTAATATTATATATAATCTAGCTTCCAAAATTGTGTTCAAATAGAGCTTAAAAACCTGAAGGGCTGCAGCTGGACATCTCTCTCATGTTTAATATGTTTGCAAGAATTTGTTGAGAAGTCATATTCAAATACTGAGATTATAAATTGTATTGTTTTGGTTGTGTGGGAAGAGGCTGTTACAAGAATAAATAGCATATCTTGCTGCCTTTTTCCCACTCCCACCTTGTATGGGAGGGACGTGGATATAAAGGACAGATAAAGTGGTCAAATAAAGCTGGCAGAAAGCATACATAACAATTGTGTTAGAGATCTGTCTGCTAAAAGGAATATATCCGTGTGGATGAAGACTTTGGGCTTCAGCTATCTAACCCAGAAACTCAAAAAAAATCAATACTTTCATGAAAATAAAACCCACTACACTAGAAATGAAACACTTCAAAAATGCAAGCAAAACTAAAATAAATGACTTCACAAAGCAGCTGGAGACACATAGCTCAACAATTAGGGAGATTGCTGCTTCATGTGGGAGCTGTGGCTTAATTTTCTGAGGAACTGGAGATGCGAGCCTGAGTCCCCTCGGCCAGTACCCGACCTGCGGGGTCGGGATGGGGATCTGAGCAGCCATCCCATTTATATTCATAAGTGTTCGCTGCAGCAGAAGTGAGCCTGCATGTGTCAACTCCTAGGAAAGCATCTCAGCCCCCAGAAGTAGTCATTTTCATACAGAAACAACACGTCAACAAGAAAGACTGAGAGGGTCATGGCTTTTTGTGGCTTTCTGGTCTCGCAGCTGCTGGGCTCGCTGCTGTGATGTGATAGCATTGCTCCAGCCAGCTCAAGAAAATTAACCTGAGCATCTCAAACACCCCCAAGTGTTGAGACAGAAATTAAAGTGCGTGCTTTTGCCTGTTTTTTGGTTGGCATTCTTTGTAATGGGCCTGGGTGGTTTTTGTTTGGTTTTTTTTGTTTTTTTTTTTTTAAAAAGGGGGTGGGGTGGTGTTTCTTTGTTTTTGGGTTTTTTTTCTTTCATTTAGCAAAACCATCAAATTTGGCTGGGGGGGTGTTTACTTCTAGAATTGGCTGCTTCTTAGAGAATTATCAAAGCATGAAAGAGTTACTGCCTGGCCATAGCTCCTCTCTTTTAAGCCTTCTGTGTGTGCCAACACACATACTGTTCTTGTTTCTAAATTGTGGATTATGGCGGTGGTGTGCAGCATGCTTGCGTGAATCTGACATGAGAAAAGAGATTTCTGCTGGAAGGCAAGATCCTTGGAGGCATGAGCCCTATGCTGTGATTGATTTTTATTTATTTATTTAATTAATTGCTTTTCTGTATGAAGAGGAAAGCATGATCCTTTGCTCACTACTTTGATGATACAATGTGGAGGCTTTTTTTGCTCCTAGGAGAGCCTGAGGACCCTGTATGTTCCCATATGGAAACACAGTCAGACCTAACAAATGAACAGTTCGTTGTAGCTGTTATTAGATTAACAAATCGCTGTGGTTTTATGATCTGTTGGTTCAGTGTCAGTTAATTGTCTAGGCTGTACTTTATAAACAAAAGCTTTTGGAAGTCTAGCCCACAACTGTATTGGAAGAAATCCCTGTTCACTTAATTTTTTTCTAATCTCTTCTCAGTGGGTAGGCAAAGACTAACTTATGGATGCTGTTACAAACCGATGAAGGAACGGGAGGATATTTCCTTCCCTGCCATCTGAAAGTTGCAGAAAAAGCTTTTCATAAAATTAAAAACCCGCTAAAGTCTTAATTAATTGACAACATCTCTATTAGTGAGAAGAGAAGGCCGGAATTAGATAAAGCTATTTTCTTACTGCTGGGGATTATTACTTTTTTTTTTTTTTGGCAGACTTCAAATTCAGGAGTTGCTTAGATTACTTTTTAAAAGTCTGAAGATGTAATCTTTAGAATATAGGGTGGGGTTTTCTCACACATTTGAGTAGCGGGAAGAAATCCGTTGTATAAAGGTGATGTCAGGATCCAAAGCGTTAGACTGTTTTTTTATCTGAAGTGTCAAGTTTTAATAGACATTTCAAAAGCTATTGTGAAGCATTAGTCATATCCAACAAAGGTAAAGTTTTATAGCTTTTTAAAAATGTTGTGTGCATAGGTTACAAATGCATTTTGAATTCTCTAGTACCATCTAAAGTGTTAGTGTGGTAAAAGATACTGAATCTGAATGGGTCTCTTCTGACCACTGACCAAAACAGTGAAAGGTAATTTTTTCTCAATAGATAGTTTCTCCTTTTTTACTATAAATGTAAAATGTATGTTTTTGAATAGAGGAAACAGACACTGGTATGCAATAATATTAAGTATGCTGTGTGCTATGAATGGAAGTATTTGAAGTCTTCAAAGTGTGAGGTCAATGAAAAATCGTGAGGGAGGAAAAGATTACAGGTGTACACTTGCAGCCTTCTGAAAGACATGTGGTCTAACGCCTCAACATCTATATCGGACTGAACAGGGATTTGCATTGGCCAGTTCTACCTGGTAAATGACTTTAGAGTTAGCAAGACATGAAAGAAGACACATACCATCTGGCTAGCGAGGAGATATTTGTGTATCTCAGCAGTTCCTTGTGCGTTTTCCTTCTGAGGATGTGTCTTTGTGTGTTCTTGCAGGGGGGTTTCCTTAGGGATGAGCTGTGACCTTGCACAAAGATGAGGGATTCTGGCTTGTGCCATCTAAGCTCCTTATGTTAAGAAATGCACAACTTTGTCTATAGTTAAGGGGTTTGTTTGGTTTTTGTTTGGTTGGGTTTTTTTAAGTACATACCTGTGAAAAATCAGGCTTATTCTAGTTCTTGGTGTTTCAGTATTTTTCTTACATACACGAGATAAACAAAAGAAACTGAGATTGACAAATATTTAAAGAGCCTACTGGCTTTCTTGGGCAGAGTGTGCTGAAAGCCACAACAATTTTGTTTAAAAAAAAAAATAAAAAGAGAGTGAGAATGCAAATATTGAGTCCTGACAATGCTGCAGAACATTTGACAAGCTGTGACTTAACATGTTTTATGTCACTAGTCCTCTGGTGTATCCCAGTAACTACAAGTGGCTTCACTTCTCTAAAGCTGTGCAAAAAACCTGGTTTCTTGAATACAAATGGTTGAGACTGATTAAAAATAAAATCTCATCTATGTGCGCAATGCCTAATTTGGTTAGTGAAATTCTTTTTGGAAGCATTACCCTCAGAATTTTGTCAGTCTTCATTTAGTGGTCAGCGTTGTTGTCTGCCTTGCAGAGCATACAGCTATGTGGCTGATTGTGACTGCAGAAGCAATTAGCCCTTTCAAAGGGCAGGATAGCAGTAAAAGATGGAGACTTTTTTTTTTCTCGCTTTCTCTGAAAATGAGCGCATCTAGAATCCCGTGAACTTTGTGGCAGAGAGCAAGAGAGACACGCTTTCTCTTACTTAGAAGTCTCTTTTCTACCATGAAAGCGTGACAGCTTTTGTGTCCTCTATTGGCCCAAGTCGGATGGGTTGGAGCAAAATCTTTGCCTAGGGAGGGATGTCACTTGTGACATAGAAATAGGGGAGCAAACTCTCAAATGCTGTTGCTGGGCTTCCGACACAATAAAGTGCTGCTCTTGCTCCCGCTAACTTTTCTGGCTCGAGCTGCTTTTTGTTAAATTTACAAGCTGTAAATAAATCTTGGATTTAAACTATCCCACCACATGTTAAGAACCCTCCACCAAAACAAAAACAAAAGCAACACCACCATTTAAACCGGGGCTGACTTTCTTAAAAGGAACGGTGATTTTATAGTGTAGCTACAAATGCCACTGAATAACCATCCATTTGAAAAGGTGGTGTGTCTCTGACAACAGATACATTCCTTTTGATGGTAACCCTAGTGAAAGGCTGTTCAACTTTACTTGACTTCAGAAGAAACCTGGTAGAGAATTTAACCTGGTTAAAACATTGGTTTAATGTAACTAGAATTCCTATTTAGCAGTATGTTTTGTGATGCAAAACACGCTTCAGGATAAATTCTTATGTGCTCCTTGATGATTCACTTCACATCAACTAGCATGGTACAACTTTAAATATGTATTTATGTTGTTGCTCTAAACAGATTCTGAGTGCCTTTCTATATACTGTCTGAAATGAGAATTACTGCATAACGGCGTGGGCTGGTCCAGGCACTGAGAGGGAACTTTCCTAGTCCAGCATTTTCAGATGTCTGGGTTTAGTCACTGTAATTCTCTGTGTTATAGCAATTGGCTAATTACAAGTATATGAAAGCGCTTGGTTTATGAAGAAAGATAGATTGGTAATAAGCAGACTTTTTTTTTCCATACGATTCAGATTAATGTAGGTCTGAGAGTTCTTACTGTTTGATAAAGCTGTGAATGTGTTTTTGTGATTCCCTTGTTAAAAAGCGTACAGTAATTAGTATAGCTACAAAGAGAAGCGCTCAAGCAACATAACATTTAATTGGAATTGTTAGACATTGAAAGGTAATAATATGTGAACTGAGTGTTGTAACGTGATGGCAATTTTGTTTAATTCTAGAAAATGTGGGATTACAGGTTAAATTTTTGGGTTACTTAGCTCTTTTGATACTTCTGAATTTTTAATCTCAGCCTGGTGAAGTATTTTGTATTTCCAATGTTTATTGTGTGTTGTAAAAGAAATGTAAATAAAAATGTCATGCTCTAAAAAAAGAAGTGCAATTATTATCAAGTCTGTAAAAATTGGGGGGAAAAAAAAATCTCTTAAGCCTGTAAATCTTCTCCATATTAATTTATGCCAAGTCTAGAAGTTCGATAAGCCCTACTTATGGGAGTACACAAAGGATAAAGTGGTCCTGCTAAGAAGTTCTCACTGTTGTACTTACGAAGCAGTAATTTAAATTGCAAAGTAAATATGCAGTTTTAGCTTATGGTTTATTACAAAAAGTGTAGTTCAATACATCTATATTTCAGAGCTTTGTTTTTTCTTTAACTCCTCCCTTTCCAAGTCTGAACCAACCAGAGCCAAAGCCATTTCGTCTTCACATGAAAATAGAAGGTTGCTGTGGTCGTGTTCTCAAATTGGATAACACCTATTTTTTCCATTTTATAACTCAAAGACCCGGATGGATCATATGACCATGAGTAAAAGTCTGTAAGATTTTTCTATCTTTTTTTTCTTCTGAAAACTGGATTAAAGCATTAACGTGCAGAGGTGGGGAAGGGGGGGGAGGCTGTTAATGATCTTTAATCTCAAAGACTAAATGTTTGAGCTCTCTTATCCAGCAGTTCCCCTCCTTTCCCCTTCTTTCTTATTCTCCTCTTTTCCCTAGAGACATGGTGTTTCCTACCATCTGCCTTTCTGCTTCCTCACGCTGCTCCCTGCCGTTAGGGTTGTTGCAGGTATCTCCAGTGTCTCCGCGCTCCCTCCTGCGGCAGCATCCATACTAGCCAGTGAAGAGGGCAGGTGGTAAAGCATGATGTGCATCCAACAGCCAAACACCCACCAGGGAGCAAAGTCTGCCTGGTGTGTAGTTTTGCCTGAGTTGTGCCTGGGCATGGCCCCGTTGTGCTGGAGCGCGCGCAAAGCCACCAAATGTCTGTAGGCATGGGGAGCCTGTGCCCTCGCGCTGCATAGCTCGCTGGTGTTACACGTAGCCAGCGTGATGCTACCCCACCTCATCCTTACTTATCATGAGGGTGTTACATCTGGGGAGCAAATGGAGCAGTATGTTAAGCTGTTCTGTTTTTGTGTTCAGAAGACTTAACGAGAAATTAATTTTACCTTTGCAGAGCCAGTGTTTTTAGACTATCTAGTTTGGATATCACTTTGTGACCCTGTTTGAGTATTTAACCTCACACACATGAACAGTAAAATACTCTTCAGCAAAAACATATTGCTAAAAAGCAGAGTGTGAGGTTCTGAATTCTCCGTGTGACCACTGAATAAAGGTACATGAGCTTTCTGGCATTTGCTTGCAATAGTGACATTGTTGTAGACCACTATTTTTTATTCATACAGACCCATCACTACAGTCCTGTTAACATAAAAAAGAAAAGGAAAATCTGACACAAAGTTAAAATATTTCTAAAGATGTAAACAACACAGTTTTCTCATAAACATGCCTCTTACCTAGGGTGCTAAGAGCTTTGCAAAGATTTCCTTGATGAACAGAAGTTTCTTGCTCACAAATACTTAGCTCAAAGATCAAACTGAAGCATACTCTATTGGCAATAGCAGAATTTTTGTTATGATTTTTTTTATCCGCCATTACAGAAGAGGCAATGGGTTTTGGCTTTTCCTGCAACTCCTATTTACATGTTATTTTGTAAACTGCAAATGTCTTCTAACTTGTAATGGGNGGGGGGGGGGGGGGGGGGGGGGAAGATGCAAAGCTAGAAAAGCCCGAAGACTTTTCTAATTTCCCTGACAGTAACCTCACTGTTTGGTTGGAAGACAGTTGTAGGCAACAACAGGAAAATCATACTTAACAAACAGGCAAACGCTGTATGGTTTTGACATCGTGTTAAGCGTTTTTACCCAAGAGTAATTGCCCTAATCATCTTTATGTAGTTCAGATAGTTACTTTCTGAGGCATTCATCCTATAAACCTACAATTAGAGCACTTAGGCACTTGCACAGGTGGAATTTAGCGATGATACAATAAGGATAACAATGAAGCTAATTTTGTGTTCAAAGGGTACTTTAAAGTAACTAAATTTCATAGCAAGACATGTAATTAGATCTGTTATTGTAGGAGGAAGGTTATGAGGGTAGTGCCAGATTACAGTACACTGAATTCGATAACTTTAGGTTTCAGGTCATTTTTGGTTAATGAAAAACACAAATCTTAAGCTCACCTATAGCTTTTTCTTAACAATTCTCTGTTCTTTATGATACATAATCTGTCATAAAGCACCCACATATACGCTCTTTTGAAATTTCTGCATGGAAACGTCAAAACTTAAATGCTTTAGCATAAACAGCCTCACACAAAATTCTGCCTTTTGATCTATGTGAATGTCATCGTGAATGTTTCTCAGATTTAGTATTTGGGCTTTGCCATTGGAGACTATTAAGAAGGTATGGCTTTGCTGAAGAACGGTGACAACTTCATTGCTGCCTCTCAAATGAGAATTGTGTGTCTGTGTGTACTGTTAAGATTGTTGAGATTAGTTAGGCTGTGTCCTTGCGTTGGTTCTTAAATACCAGGATGTCTTCTTAATACAAACACCGAAGCTGGGGATTATTTTACCTACAGGGTTTGTTTTTTTTTTCTGTTTCTGTACTACAGGGATAATAACCTTTTCAGATATTTAGTCAAGAAGCAATGCATATCTGCTTAATGCTTACTGCACAGCTCTGTCTTCAGCATCATAAAACATGTACACAAGTGGCTTCTTGTTACAGGCTGGTCCAGACAGGTTTGCTGGGGGCATCTAAGGCAAGTCAGTTGAATGGGTTAGCTTAAGAGCTCAGAGTCATTCTGTCCCTGGGATGGAAAAATATATGGTTTGCAGTTACCTATATCAAAGGCGCTCATTCAGTTGTTTAACCAGGGGTGCAATGTGCCCTAGGAAACAAACCCTGAAAAAGTGCTTTGAAACCTTCGAGTGTCAGTAGGCATTTGAAATAGAAATGAGCCGGTCTGACACATTTTCTGGGGGTTGTACTGATAGAGGAAAGAGCTCTGCTCTAAACTTAGCCTCCTGACTGAAGGTGTACGCTTCTGCAGTATCTGGGTATGGTTTCCTGAAGCTGTGAACTCTTACCTGGCTGTTTCGTGTTGCTGCTGGTTTGGCATGTACGCTATGAGAACTTTCATCAGCTGTAGGACATCCTGATGTAGGCTTTTTAAAGTGCCTCAGTTGTGCGAACAGTTTGAATGATTACCTGAAGCCCATTTACTTTTAGTTTTTGGAAATACTCTGTGACAAATGAAATGGAAAGCTACATGGAAGAATTGTGGTGTTGCAACAAAGCATCATGGCAAAGACGGGAGAAAGTGGTAGAGAGCATTATTAGCCAGAGAAATCTGGAAGATAAACAACAATGTTCTCTATTTCCTTAGCATGTTTTAAAGAACTGGAACAAAAGTTGCTGTATGCCTTAAGGAAAAAACAAGTGTGTTTGATTACTATAAAATTAGCTTAACTTTCTGTGTCAAAATTAAGGAAACCAGTTAAACTTGCAATACAGCAATAGTCACTACACTAACAGTGTAAGAGACTGAATACCTATACAAAATCAATCTGGGAGAAAAAGTAAGAAAAAAACCCCATATGCTCTCTGCATCTGGACTTGAAGCAAACGTACAGTGAGGTGGTTTTTTAAATGGCAGAGGATTGATGCGTTTCTGTTATGACAGTGATGGCCACTCAACATCTTTTACAAGTAGCTGTTGCCTGCCTTTAATTGAATAAGTTTTCCTTTAGTGAGTGGTAACAGTTGTTGAAGGCAGGCTGCCTGCTTTAGCATGTTGTATGTGTGTTAGCATGTGCAGAAGAGGTGTTCTAGATTCAAGCTTGTACAAAAATTACATGAGAGTACAAACACTGGTAACACTTGGAAATACAAGGTGGCGAAGAGAACTGTGCTCGCGGGGGTCACAGTGCGTTTGAGAGTTCATGGTTGGAGAAATGTTCTTGGTACATGAGCATGAGGTCCATCTTCTCTCCATTCTATGATCTTTCTAGGGTTGGTAAATACATGAATGAAGCTCAATAGTTTTTCGATGTTCCCACAGTTCTTTTCTGCTGCGTGAAAATTGTTTTCTAAAGGAAACAAGCTATTGCATGCTTAAAGATTCTTATGAAAATTAGCCTTCCAAAAGACCGTTCTCCAATGTTGTATAATTAACCACTTTTGGAAACAAGGAAAGACAGATTTTTTTTGAATGTATAATTTACACTGATGTCACAGAATCCATAATTCAGGAGGTATGGGATGGGGTTGTTTGTTCTTGATTGATTGTAATTGCAACCAGATTTAAAAAAAAAAACAGGCAAAGAGAAAATCTAAAGGAAATTTTAATGTGGAAAAAAAATGGACTGTGGCACTAGTATGAAATCAGGGACTTTTATCAGTGTAAATTGACCAAATCTTAATATTTTGTTATAATATTCAGTGATGACATTAATCAGCCTTTGACCTTTTCTTTTACTTCATGCTGATCCACTCGTCCTGAGGCTGTTGTATTTTCAGCCCCCCGAGCAGCTTCAAATAGCAGTTATTTGAGGATGGGGAAAGAAGAGCATGCTGGAGCTGTCAGATCTCATGCACACCAACTCCACAGAAAAAATGAGGTTGATGGTTTGCTGTGGATCCTGTTGCAAGCTGTGGAAGATGTGTGATTAGAGGACACAGGGTTAGCTGCCATAACATGCTTGAGTCTCTTGTCTTAAACCAGTCTTGTGGCAGGGAGTCCTTGAAAACTACTGCAATGGAGATGGGAAATGGGTCTGTTGAGATACAGAGGGAAAGTTTGAACTGTCTTGCTCATAGTTGAGAAGTTGTTTACGACATATTTAATTGGGGCTATATTGGATATACAGTGGCTTATAACAAAATAGAAGTACAGGACAAGAATAAACATTGGTACTTGAACTGTTATGCTGACTATATTTAGAGCAGACTGACAAAGAGTTTTGCCCATTAGAATGACTAATAAATCCTTCCATGGTGCAGTGGAAATCCCAGGGAAAGTACCAGGGGGATGGGTAAAAGCCATTGGACCTTCTCAGTAATTGTTACCTTCTGTGAGGTGCAGATTTATTGGTGGTTCCCCCCCACCCCCCACCCTTAAGAGGAGGGAGGTGGATGGTGGACACAAAAGGGGCAGTGTCATCTCATTGACCTCTTGGTATGAATCAGACAGAGTTGGCAGATCTGGGAGGAGAACTGATGACTTTTCAGCAGGCAAACTTCTGTTTTCAGTGACTTGGGGGAAAGTAAGAGCGATTCTGGAGTTTCCTTCTTTCTTGAAGCATTTTCTTCAAAAGACCTATCTGAACGACAATAAGGGTAAATAAATTTGCCCCGGTGCTTACGTGGAAAAGATTTATTTTGTGGTATATATGGACAACACAGGAGCTATGGAGTGACGGCACATTTTAGTATTCATCTCGTGATACTGTCAAACGGAGAAATTGGTTATGTGGTGATTTAGACGAGGCCATGAAAATAGCCTTACCAGATGGAGAAGTGTTGCAGTTTGGGGACTGGAAATTCAAACACTGAAGCGAAGATCCCTGAAATGAGAGATTTGCTGTTAGACAGAAGAGCTTGTGAATTAGAGAAAAAGCTGTTGATCATCTCTGGGTCTGAATCTTGTCCTCTTATAAGGCTGTAGTGTTGAGAGTAGATTGCTTGCTTTCTCTTAATGAAGGCGAGCAGCTGTTTGCAATGCTGAATTAAGCCCTTGGAGACATGTATTAGCAAGAAGTAGTACTCAAAAATACATGATAAATGAATGTCGTGTGGCTGCTCATTCAGCGTATATGCCTATGTGATGGCCATGCATGAAGTAGGATTTATAATAATATATTTCACTTCAAGGGAAAACAGCCATAATAGCCAGCTGGGAAATACAGTAAGTGATCCTGATCACCCTCTCCTCTTGTTTATTCAGGTTGAAGTCTGCTGTGTGGCAAGCAAGCAGTTAAAAATAAAACTATAAATAATTGTGTTGTTCAGTGGACAATTTATCTTTGTATTTGTTTATTGCCTTGGGTACTTGATTAGACAGCTCTAACATACAATTAATCTGTAACCTTCAGCGTTAACTTCTCAGCACTGTTTAATTAATCGGTTGTGTTGCAGAGGCTCTGCTGGCTAGGAAAGCTAGGAACTGTGCCATGTAAACACTTTTGTTAATGTCAAGTGAAGGTTGAGATACGCTTTATTTTTTTTTTTTTCTTTATTAGCTTAATTGAACTAATCAGCCTTTCAGGGTCTAGGTGCAAGTTCTAGAGGCAGTTCTAAAAAATAGGCAAAAAACCTGGGAACAATGTGTTATATAAATGCTGGAAAGGTTTTGTGCCTTAACCATTATCATAAGTCTTTTCAAGTGTACTGATCATCACATGTTTATTAAACACCAGTACAAGGTAAAGACCAAAGTAAAATTAGTTATGATAGTTGTATATTTCATTAACACTGACAGTGCATGGATTGATTTTTACCTTTTCTAGACACAAAAAAGCTACCTGCAGCTCTAGTAAGCATGGAGGGTTTTCATCTTGGCACTACAGGTAATTATTTTAAACACAGGTACTGATGCATTTTGGGTACTGGATATTTGTATATGTCCTGCGTGAAAGAGATTTTGAAGTTATTCCACAGGTGTCTTAGGGGAGAGTGAAGAGGCGGGTTCTGGTTCTGGGATTTTACAAAGAAGCCATCTGTCAAAGTTAAGCCTTGCACGCTTACAAGATTATTCAGAGCCTCAAAATACCATGAATGTAACCAATACTGGTTTCAAAAGTGACAAGTCTTGATTACTTCGTAACAGTTACATGAACTTGGAAGGAAAATTGCGCATTTCAGTCTTAATACTTTGAATTTAGTTAAATTTATGGAGAGTGTATGAATGAAGTACGAGTGCAAGTGCTGTGCATATGTGTTTGTATTTCTGTGAAAGCACCAAAAGAAAGAGCAGGATGAGGACTGTAAGAACGGCCTGTCTTGATAACAACAGGCACAGTCTGAGGATCCTGCTCCCAGAACACCATTTCCAGTAGCAAAATTGAAGAACATATGGTTTATATCAGGACCAGAAGGCTTGCACTCTGCTAAGACCACAACATAGATGACTACGCAGAACCGTGTCTTCTGCTGCCAACGGGACAAAGACAACGAGGTTGCAGCATATCACCGATGTGATTTTTCTCTCCAGTTAGCTCATGAGGGAAGAACAAACAAGGAGAAATGACAACCTGTCCTAAGATTTATGGAGGTTGAAGTAAGCAACGCTTTGAAGCAAAGGACAGTACCATAACAAGTATTGACCCTGACTGCTTACGTGAGAAGGATTTGATAGTCAGTATCCTGTATTATCAGTGTTGCGCACAAGAGATGCTAGCCAGACCACTTGGGCACGTGTGCCTTGGCACTTCCAAGTCTGCAATTGCAAGAGTGTGAGTGAATGAAATCTGTGAGAAAATGAAGCAGGTAAAGTCAACTTAGAGAGATGATAAATAAGTATCACTTCCCCTTTTCGTATGTTCTTCCATAGAGATCTCTTACTGAAATATTTATCAAGGGTGGTCTTTCCCAGAATTTACAACTCAGGACATGCTACTGTACATCTTGATCATGTTGGGTAGAACATACTAGCTAACATGTATTCCCATCTTAACGTGTTCATCTGCAGGCAGAAGAAATTATGAAGTCTCTTTTCAAACAGCTTCGTATTGCCTATTCCACACCTCCCTTCTACCTCCTCAAACTGCTGAAAACCTGGGGGGTCCTTTCCATGATAATCCTGACCCACTTCCAGAGAGAATCCGCTAGACATGACTTAGTTTCTCCAAAGGGAAACAAATCAAAATGGATATGGGCTTAGTATAGTCCTCTTCCCTGTTAAGTGAGAAAACTGTAATTACTTAAGATCCTTGAGGCTGGTAGCTGTGTGTCAACTCTGAGATATTTTCAGGCCAATGTAATTAGGCTCAGCTGATGGATGGACAGGTACACAGCTCAGTATGATTACATAAGCTTTGTTTCCATAGGACACCAGGCTCCATATACGACAGTGTTTATTGTCGATGAGCAAAACCTGTTGTGGCTTCCATCCAGTGGAACGATAGATGGGGGTTCTTCACAGAAAGAGAATGAGAAATAAGTGGCAGTACTGACAAAAATGCCAGACCGTGAACTGAAACAGTGAAAAGGTGATACTGCAAAATCAATGCAGCTCCCTCACAGAGTAATATAGAGGGGTCATCTGTCTTCTTTCTCCCAGACAGTCATCTACATCAGATACAACTGAGTATGTTAAATGGAAGCCTCATCCAAAAAAAGTAGCAAGGATGGCACTGCTATAAAAGTCCAATGTTACTCCTTCTACCTGCCATTTAGGTTGGGCTGGGGTAGAAAGGTTGCTCTCTGTCACAAAAAAAACCCAATGCTGTCTGGGGAGGGGTGGGGAACCCTTTTGCTAATAGTAAGCTGATTATAGGATGCTATGGAGGAAATATTCTCCCTTTACCCCTCCTCATTCAAAAGATTGCTATTTAATAAAAGAAGAATTGGGCACCTTTTGTGTTTGTTCTTTTGGTTTTAGCATAACCTACAAAACTACCATATAGTCAAAATGCGGGTTTCCCTCTGCCAATATTCAACTTGTGTACTCAAGTGTATATTTTTCTAATACTCAGTGAGATGCTGCAAAGCAGACATTCTTATTCATTGCACGCATCTGGTTGCTTTAGATAAACTAAGTAAAACGAGGTGCAATACTGATGATAATATTTTTCAGCTTAGTCTTTATTTCCTTGTGCTTTGCCGTAAGCTTCAATACCAAACTATTTCTTAGCCTGGAAGTTCATATTACATTATTTTTCTAATACGTGGACTAATCTCAAGACATTGAAAGGCTCATAATTGCCGTAAGTCTGGATACAGTGACCACTGCTATCAATGGCAGCTCTGTATCTAAATTCTTATGGCCCCGAGTATATGACTGAGCAAAGTAGCTAAAACAAATCACTCTAATATTAAGACACTTTAAAGTCTAGAGGCAGCTTAAATGCATTTTTCACAAATCCATCATTTACACAAGATTTAATACCTTAGAATTAAAAAATTGATATTGAAGTAGACTTAGAATTACTTTTTTTTTAACATGGATGCTAATGGACCAGCAGGAGTAGTATTTTCCTGATCTGTGGCTCATGAACAAGGAGAAACTGGTTGGTGATGTAATCAATGACTGTAGCAACCATGAAATGATGGAGCTCAAGATCTTGAGTGGATCTCAAGTGACCTGGCAAGTCCTTAAGGCTGACATCCCCTCCCCCTCGCCCACGCTCCAAGCATGAAAAAGTTTCTGCCTCTTATTCAGGGAAACAAGTAGATAGATGACAACTGAGCTTCAGTTTGAAAGGGCAGTATTGGGGAGGTGGGAGCAGGGGCACACGACAAAGGAGGAATTTAGAAATATTGCACAGGCACACAGTGATTGTGTTCAGAAAGCCAAAGCTGAACTGGAGCTGAAAGTGGAAAGGGACATCAAGGGCAACAAGGCAAGCTTCTGCCACTGCATGAGCAGTAAAAGAATAAATGTGGACCTGTTGCCGAACAGGACAGCTGCTTCAGTGACAGTGGACACAGATAAGGAGTCCTCAGATACACTGAGAAGTCCTCAGAGCCTTCTTTCCCTCAGTTTTCACCAGGGTCTCTCAGATGTCTTGATAGACAAGCTGACCGCAAGCCAGCAGTGCGCCCTTGAAGCAGAGGGCGAACAGTATCTGGGCTGCATTAACAGGAGAATAGTGACAGGTCAAGTGAAGCAGTTATTCCCATTACTTGGTACTTACTAGACCACATCTGAAATAGTACAACTGATTTTGGGCCTGCTAATACAAGACAGACATGGATAAACGGGAGCAAGTGTGGTGGGGAGCCTGCCCTGTGAGGAGGGGCTGAGGGAGCAAGGCTTGTACAGCCTGGGGGAGACGTGGCTTTAGGGGCACCTGACAGCAGCCTCCTCTCTATGAAGAGGTTACAGAAAAGACAGCCAGACTCACTACTGAGGTTCAGAGGGGGAGAATAAAAGATAGTGGTCTTAAGTTGAAATGGGACAGCAAAGAAAACAAATACTTTCACTGGGAAGTCAAGGAAGCTTCACTGGGAAGGAGCAGGTTGCCTGGAGAGGTTGTGCGGGCTCCATCCTTGGAGGTTTTAAAGATCTGCCTGAATAAAGCCTTGAACAGCCTGATGTGATCTCATGGCCGACCCTGCTTTGAGCAGGGAGCTGGACTGGAGACCTCCTGGGATCCTGTCCAACCTGATTTACACTGTGATGATTCTGTGGAATAGGTTACTCTCTGGATTATTGTCCTTCCCTTCTTTGTTTGTAGTCTTGATATTGGATATACATGAAGATTACACGAAATATATTGTAAGAGGAGAAAAAGATCTTTTGAAACCTTCGTTGGGCAGGGGGAGCGGGGATGGTGGGGTGTTGTCTGGTAGTAAATTGTGTTTGAAATCTAGGTAATGCTGGTGCAATGTGATACGCTTGGAGTTAGTAGTCTGAATTGTGACTTTTTGTTCTTAATGGTAGTCTGTTAGCAGTATACAATCCAAGCGCAATTCAGTGATTTCCTTACGTATTTGGGAAATGTATTGTGTTCCCCTTTGACTTTTCTCTCCTCCCGTACTTTCCTACAAAGGCCTGTGTCATAGCATACATTTCTTGTTGACATAAAATAGCAGGAATCTAATACCACCTACTTGTAGGCTGCGTATCGTAAGTATTAGATACCAGACACACTGGTGCCAAACTAACTAACAAAATCATTTATCAGATCACTTCAGGGATTTTCCTGCATTTGCTTTACCACTCTTTGAAGAGTGATGTAATAGGCCCTAACTGACTTCTTGTCAGCGGGGAGTATACAATACGATGTCTGGCTTTTGAAATCAAACCTCCAAGGGTACGCTCTGTGCAGAGAGCTGTAATGTGACTCTTGAATTCTCAAAATAGACAACTCCCCTTTCATAAAAAGGTGGCTTAGTATGAATGACAATGCTAGGCACTAGAACTTAATGTTCAGCAATTTTCCCCCTCCCCCTGTTTATCAGGAAGCGTTTCTCAGCTCTGTGTTTTTTGGAAAAGGAATGACTTAGGCCAGGTCACTTAAATCATTTAAAGCAGACAAGGTGGAGAACTCATGCATACTGTATATACTTATATACTATGTAAGACAGTTGTATTTGTCAGGAGAATGCTCTAAATTGTTGATCTTTTTCGGTGTGGCCTCTGTTTTACATATGAATATATAATCATAATGTTGTCTCTCCTAGCCAGCCATGACTTCTTTGTACCTCCCTCCAACAACATTGTATGAAAACATCAATGTAAGGAAAACCTTATATGTCTTTTGATGTATTTAGTCTGCGGGGGTCTTTAAAAGCCCTTACTTTCAGTGTCAAATAGATCACCTCAGTAGCTCCATTGAAATAAGCTATTTTCCTGGCAGGTATTGTGTGCTTTGTCCTAAGAAGAAGAAAAAAAAAACAAACAAAAACATACACTGAATTGCCTGTTTCTTTGGTGTCTTTTTGTTTGTGGGTTTGCGACCAGAGACTTCTGTTCTTGGACTTTTCTTCTTTGGGCAAAAATCATTTAGAGGGTAGAGTGTGAAAGTCTCTATGCTAGAAAACTTGACAGGTCTTACTTGCAAATCAGTAGTTTTTCAATTATTCAATTCCCACTCCTGAAAATTCTGTTATTTCAGGATCTTCCTGAGGAGTTATTGGCAATTGCAATGAGAAATACTATCACTAAAGACAATAGTACTCAACGTTCTCTAAATGCGCCAGTAATTTTTGCCTTATTGTTCAGGGGTATTACTTTGAAGAAGTTGTGTGTTTTGGTTGCTATATCCCACTCTCATCTGAACTCAACGTCAAAATAAGGTACCAAGTGGTGGTACTTCATTGCTAAACACCTTCCAAATCTGAATCCCGAGGATTTTGAATAACTGAAGCACGATTTTTCCTGAGGGCTCAGCAGTGTAAATTGGAAAACTTATCTGGCACTGTAAATGGATTTGTCGCGACATGGACATGTATAGTCCAGAGAGTCTTATACCAGCCTTGCTTTCAGAGATCTGTAGTTTATCATAAATACATAAGCCTTCGTTCTCAAATTCTTGGGCCTTAATCCAGGGATTATGTCATATGGATAGGATACCTAAATATTCTGTCTTGTCATTTTGTTTCTCCTTTTTGAAATGAAGTCTCCCATACTGTGGGCTAACAGTTGTGCCCATTTAGAAAGGGATGAATGGCTTAGTCCATTTGAAACAGAGTGTGAAGGACCTGATAACTGCTAGAACTAATGCAGTGAGGTCAGGTCCCATTACCTTCCTCTTGCAAATTTCAGTCTGTTAAGTAACATCATTAACTGCTTAGCTTTTAGTAATTACAGACAGGGAGAGTCTCCGTTTGTGTTCCTCTTCCAGCTGCTTTGGAAAAGGGAAGAGCTGGAGCTACCCAGGCTGCCAAGAGATGCTGCCTCCCTGCGGAGCGTAGCCTGGCGCTTCTGAGGTCCATCAGTCGCACCTCCCTTTCCTGCTTGCTGGCCCCACTGATGTCAGGCCGGTGACCTGAGATGTTTGCAGAAATGTTTGTGCGTCTGTCAGGCTGGCGACCCTGTACATAAACACCCTGAACTATGGTCTGATATGACATTTAAGGTTCCATGTTTGGCTGCAAGTTCATGACTCTGGTGGATATGAAGTCCAGACTCTCTAAGATCAAACCTCTGTTAAACAGTTGATTTTTCTTTTTTAGTTTTTTCAGCTTCTATGCCTGAAAAATAGAAATGGTAACATTGCTCTTTCTAGGTGGCATATATAGATGTAGCAAAAATGCCTGTAAACTAGTTCATTCAAAAAATCGTTGTTATTTAAAAATAAAATAGGATGAAATATGTATCAAATACGTGGGGGTCCTTATGTGTGCAACTTTTATATTGACTTCAGCATTTTTACAGTACACAGGTACACATTTTGCAATTAATTTCAAACAGAAAAAGGATGAAAAGGCAGTTTTTTCCCCTTTGTCAGCTAATTCGTTTTCTCCAGCATCGTCGAAACCAGTGTAGCACGTGTCATGTTGTCTGCTGGATTTATGAAGCAGGATGTAATTAATTAAGATGAATCTCTCCAGAGCTAGTTTCTAGATCAGGTTAAACCTCTGGCCTTGTCCTCTGCTTTGAATGTGTGTATGTGCTTTTGGTGGGTGGAACAGAAACATCTACAGAAAACTTAGCAGCTTTCATTTTGCTCAGAGCATCTAGTTTGTTGCTTGGGGAGGGCAAAGGGCAAGAGGAAGAGGGAATGTGGCCGGATGAGCTGCTTAGTTTTGCTTGCCTTTTCCACTCTAGTTTTGGAAACTTTATGGTGAGGAAGTATGGCCTGGGCTCATCTACAGAGAAGAGGAGGGGTAGCAGGTAGATCAATATGATAAAAGAGTTGGAAAGCAAGACTGGGAACAAAGGAGTCCTCACTGAAGCTCTTGATGTTTCCCTGACCTAATGCTTTTACTCTGTCTCCTCCCAGATAGCGTTAGGAGGGTAGGTGTCTCCTGACCAGAAACAGAGCCAGGATTAGTTATGCTTTTGAAGTTCACCAGCAGTAGACCCTTCGGGCTTTTGAACAGCTGTCTCTTGGAGAACTGATCACTCAAGTTGTCCCACTGCGTGAGAAAATGAATTCTGACTAGATCATGTATTAGTGAGCCAGTAAGTGTGCAGTGTTTTTTCTTAATTTGATTTTTGGCATCTCTCAGGGAGCAACCAATGCACTTACAATTGCCCCAAAACACATTTTTTAAAATTGCCACATAAAGTTAGACTTCTTTTAGTTGGGAGTTCTTATGATAAGGGAAGACAACCGTGTCCCAAGTCTCTGTAGAGTACTGTCTCTTCTCTCCTCTGACTTCCTTAAGCGTTTCCCATGGTACTGGAATTGAAGGGCAGGGGAGTGGCAGAGTTATCCTCTGGTCTGTTTGCTCTCCTTTCGAGTTCATGGTTTTGAAGTAAAGTGTTTCATTTTAATGACCATAAAGAATTGGCTACAAAACAGTTATCTATGCAATAAAAAATAAAAGCCTATGCAAACCCACTGTATCCGTCTGTCGGCCTTTGTGATTATCTTCTGTTGTGCACTGAAGAGATTTGTCCAAGACACTGAAGAAAAAGCCAACTCCTCTCTGTGCACCTAACCCTTCTGGGAGAAACTGCTTTTATGCTGCACCTCAACTACCAAATTTGAAGTCTGCATGTGCCGGTGGAAGACAGCCAGGGTAAAGTCACTCCCCTAAACCTTTACAGTCTGTTGTCACGTACCGTACAGAGACAGCTTTCCGACTGCAGAAGGGATGTAAAATACAACGGTCATAACAAGGTTTTGTTTGCTCTTGGCTTACACGCAGTTCTCGCAAAATGACTGCAAAGGTACAGGGCAGGCGGAAATAAAATTCTGGAGAGAATACGTGTCCAGCAAACTTAATGCAGTCCGTTGATATAATCTGCACCAACTCTGCTTTTTTCCAACCTTGACTCTTGGATGGCAGTACAACTTATGCTTAAATAATCTTATTCAATTGTTACTTCTTTTGCTGTAGGAGGAAAATGCAGACATAGGTCAGGGCATGTAAAAAATCCATTTTCATCCCAGCAGTATTGTTCTCTACCAGCAGGTTAAACAGAGCTGACAATACGTGGTACCACATAAGTTATCCTTGTTTGTACAGAGGGGAAAGACAACAATTTCTATATGTTACTTTTGTGATCTCCCCAAAGAAAAAGAACGGTAGCATTTATGAAGGTCACATATTGGTTAATAAAGTTCATCAAGTTACTGATATCAGTGATGATAGTCAGGCAGTCAGTGCAGATATGTGAGAAAATAAAATTCCTGTAAGCATCCCCCAAATCAGTAGGTATCAGCTAATTTCCCTGTTCAGTAGAGCGGATAGATATCCATCCAAATATCTAATCTTGATATTCTGAGGAGGCAAAATAGCTGGGTATTAAATAATGCAGATATTCCCCGCCCCTACCCCCAAGGGTAAAGGATTCTGATTCAAGTAATACTGATTCACTCGCAGAACAAATATATGCCCAGGTGTTGTGTTAGCGCAGTCTGCAAAAAGGGATCCGTTACAATCAGACATCAGTCAGAGAGAGAATAGCGCATTTAAACACTGAAACTAGAAGTTTCTTGTCTCGGAGCAAGTTCCCTCAGCTTTTCACCACTTTGGGAGATAGTATTCAGTCATAATCAGTTATAGTGATCTTTTCTTGAAGAAATGCTAGGAAATTTGGAAAATTATGTGTATTGGAAAGAGAACTTAGATCACAAAGAAATCGCAAAGAGCCAACAGCTTTGTAAAAGATAAGGAGTAGCAGCTTACAGCGCTTAAGGGAGAGCGTGTGGAGGATGACTATGTTGCTTGGGATGGTAGATAGAAACAGATAAACAGTAAAGTATTTCTTGAAATTGCTAGTCTCACCAAAACGTTCCTAGATAAACTTTGTCTGAAAGCAAGTGAGAAGAATTTGGGATTCTTCCTTTGAAACAGAAACTGTCTCTGTCCTTTCTGTGAGTTATAGACAAAAAATACTATCTTTTTTTCTGTGTTGGACAGAAGTGAATAGGAGAAAGGACTTGTTTCGTTAATCCTATCTTTCCCACAGGAACAGACTTTCCTTTGGAAAATCAGCTGTTCACAAGTTCTTAATTGTTGAAGTCTTAAAACTATAAACAGATTTTTTTTCTCATTTACTTTACAGCATTTATTTACTTATTTTAAGGCCAAGTCTGCAGTGTCGCAAAAGTTCACTAGGAAATTGCTTTGGTGTTTGCTAACAGCAAAATTGTGTTACTAATTCTAGTTATTATTAATGGAAGGTATGAAATTAATTTGAAGAAGTACCAGAAACCATTGCACATTTTTTTTGTCTTCGTGACTTGTGGTAATAATGATATCTTTCAACTAAGAAGGTTTCAAGGTTTTTAACTGAGATATCTAGAGAATCTCTATATATAGATTGCTATATATGGATGTCTCACTGACATGAAGTTTTATACATTGGTGTCACTGTTGCATCTTCTAAACACTTTGAATGTTTTAATACTGCAGACTAGATGAAATGCCTGTGTAGTGTTCTCTTCTGTATTCAATGTCTGTGAAATATCTGCTGGTCTTTGGGGAAAGAAATCCATCACTTACGTTATCTATGAAAAGTAATACTCTCAACGCTGATCTATTACATGATTTTGCAAATGTGTATTTTTTTCTGGTTGTATAACTCTAAAGATATTGGTAGCACTTGTAGCAAGTTAATGTCAGCATTTTTGCAAGAAACCTTTACTTTTTGTCTGCAAAAATTGGGAAATACTGAAACTGCATATTCAGCATTTCAGCGTCCAAACAAGTGACTCTACAAAACCAGCATGGGTATTTGCACTGGTGTGATAGAAACGAGGATGCTTTTCACAAGGACACGACCTAAAACTTGATAAATACGTGAACAGTCTTTCAGGCTCCATAGTCCTATGTTGTTATTTTGTGTATATGGACCTCCTCGGATACCCAGTCACTTGATTGCACAGCTAAGGGAGGAGGTCTGCTGCATGAGTAGACCTGGAGCAGTGGTGAGACGTGGAGTGTGGCAATTCGCTGGGCAGCTGTGCTCTGCAGGGAGGACTTTTGGTAGCTTTGGGTGCGTAAATGGTACCACTCGAGGCAGGGCTGGGAACAGTTGCAAGCTCACGCGCAGTGTATTTGACTGTCAGCTTCTGTTGAGAACTTCTCTGTAATGACTGTTGTCCGCTTGGGGTTTTTGTTGCTTTTTTTACAAACAGTTTGAGTACAATAGTCACAGGAACTCATCTGACCACTTGGGGTCAACCGTCTAAAAGGTGTTTGTTCACAGTAAAGTGGGCATGATTCACTATAAGTAACACTATTCATTATTAGTTTCCTAAAAGTGCCTTTTTCTCTCATCTGAGCGTAAAGGTGATGTTAGAGTGGTATAAAAGCCCATATTGAATATAATTACAGTTGGGTGAGATTAGTCATACCCGAGATTACTGCTCTATTAATTTTCTTAGAGTAAGAAAATGGTTGTAGATGGTTCTATTGGGGGTTACAAAAAATACAGTGCAATAAATATCCTGAGTTCATACTCTCTGTATTTTAATAACAAATTAGTTGGTAGGCTTTAAATCAGCATACAAAACATCAGTGAAATTTTTGAAATGTGTACTTAGCCCTGATAATACTTACCTTTTAAAGTGAGAAAAATGGAGGTGTAGCTTAAAGCAGTTGCTGAGGACCCGAAATGGCAATTTTACAGCATGTATAGAAAAGGCAAGAGTCGTAGTGTGTTCATCTGTGTTTTTGTTCTAGATTTTCTGTATGCTTCAGATACTGGTAGGAACAACTTATTTGTACAGCTCAATAAGGACTGTTCCTGTTTGGTATTGAATCACATTCAATTCAGTTAAAAATTCATTAGTTAAATATTTTTTTGCCATCTAACCTCGTGTTATTCAGTTGCTTCTACTTTCTCACCTTTTTACTGATATTTTTCTTGCTGATGCTACGTTTGTTTCTTTCAGTGGTATTTATGAGAGGAACCTTGAGTAACAAGAACAGCAAATTTCAGATTGCTCTAGAGTGACATTACGTAAATAGTAAATCACCATTTTTTTTTCCCTCATAATGATTTTGGAGATGTGTTTCATTTGATTTGTTGCAGATCATATTAAAAGAAGTGTTACTTCTTAGCATAATAGATGCTATGGCTAGGGATGCCAATGAAGTGAGGCATTTCTTCGTACACGCTTGATGGTATAGATTGTGTCCTGTCTGCATATGTGCTAGCGAACGATTTCTTTCACAATCAAGTGTTAAGTTCTTGACTTCATCTTTTGGCTGCAGAGTCTATTTTTCTTGCTTCCCAGCATCAAGTTCAGAGCAGTGAATCACAGCGACCTCAACAGATGAAGTGCCCTCCCAGCTGCTGCTCGTGTGTTTTGGAGACTGGCGGTCCAGGCATCTCTTACACTAATGGTGTAGTTCTTCCTAACAAGTAGATGGTGATCCTGGTTTCCCGCTAAAAGTCTTTGATAAAATCCATAGAGGTGGCTACTTAAAGTGTAAATAGCACCTATTTTAGCAATCAGGTGCAGAGTTCAGGGGGGGGAAAAAAAAGAAGCCTTCTTTCACAACTTGAAGTCACATTTCTTTCTTGTCTCTTTTTTTCTTAAAATACTCCTTTTAACAAAACTGACATTCAGAAGATCTTTCTTCCCTGTGGTCTTAATCTGACATTGAGTTTCTTAATGGAACCACCCTCTGAGCCTTCCAGTCTTGATTGGTTGTAATTCTTCTCTTTCCAAATGCCTTTCCTGTAGTTATTTGTTCTGCTCAGAGAGTTAGTGTTTCAGATCTTTCCTTACTCTTCAGGAGACAAATTTTCCTACTTCTCCCAACTGTTCTTTTTCTAGTGTCCCAGGATTCAGATGAAAAGTTAATTTGCCCTTCAGTTAATCAAGGCTGTGTTCTGCTTCCGTTCTCATCAATATCCGGCGCATCTTAGCTGATTAGGAAATTGTTAGAACAGATTAACCTTAACTGTAGATTAAGGACCTAAAATGTTTGTTCTGGTCCTGGAGGGAGAGCCTTACAAGTTTAAAAGAACAACCTGTCCTCTTCAGTTAATGGCCAGCTGCTTCTTGAACAAACTTTGAGATTGACAAAACCTTAATTAAATTGCTTAAATTCTCAGGTGTGGAGCTGATCCAGCACTCATTGAAGTTGATTGATGTCAGCAAGCTTTAGACAGGCCCAAGTTGAACACAAAAGAGGTATTTGAGTACCGTCTCCACTGTCTCACAATAATTATAAAACAGCTCAGCAGCTTTTTTCTGTCTGCAGCTGGAAAGTGATGTAGTGGCTTGGGTTTTGCACTAAATGACACCTGGAATACAGGGTCTCGATGCTTTGCTCAAGTCTGTGGACCCGTGTCTTTATTGGTGGTGTTATCTCCATGCTATTATAAAACTCTAGAGCAGGAGGACATTGGGTGGTTTTGAAGCAACTTTTAACCTTGCTTTTACTTTCTGTTTTGAAATTATATTAGAAGTTGTTTTTCCTTAAGTGAAAGGACTTAATAAATGAAAGTCAGTCAAAATGAATGGCCTCCATTAAACTCAACACCCATCTGGTATTTCAGTGTTTTTCTTACGCTTGTTGCCTAAATTGAAGAGGAGACTTAGATAAAAACATAGTATTTAACTGTAAATATTTAAGAATTGGCTTGACAGAGCTATGATCTGGGCCCTCCTTTGAACAGAAGGTTGGGCTAGATGATCTCCAAAACCCCCTTCAACCCAGACTTTTCTATGAGTCTGTGATTCTACAGTATCTTCAGGTGTACGATGGGTGTGTATCCACCCAGAGCTGGCTAATCCTAAAGACGTATTTTTAACTAACTGCTCATGCTTCTTTGTATTCCCACCTCTTCCAAAAACCTTAGCATAAAACCAAGTTGTAAGTGATGCACACCCGAAGAACGGGAAGCACTGCTTCTGTGCTTGGCAAGAGATAGCTTTTTGGAGCACATTACTGATTAGTGTTTTAAGCCTGCAAGCAACAAGTGGAAAACCAAAGGAGCACTGGGAACATTAATGGAGCTCCTGGCAGACATGACAACAAATACAGCTAAGTGGAGTAAAGAAATAATTTATTACTTTGTTCCTTTTAAAATTGTGCGATGGGCTTTAGACTATAAGGCTGTTTAATATGACATGGAGGACCTCAGGCCTGTTTAACAGCAAAAAAAAATATGTATTTATACAGCTTACCTTTGTAACACTCCATTTTTAGAGCAGTGAGATTATGTGGGGAGACTGATGTTAGTGAAAAAGCACACGGGTTGGGTCTGTGATGAGTCCCCTGTGAGGTTTTTTTCCCCTGTAATGTCTTACCATGTGTTGCTTCCAGATGGAGATGAGTCCAATTCAGGTTAGTTTTCAGCTGGGGAAATGCAGGCTGAGTTATATCCTGAACTTTTATTTTATGTACACAAAGAGGGAACACTTGGCGCTCTACAGTCTCCTGCAACTGGGCAGGAAAAAAAGGAACAGTGAGGGAAGTGTGGGGATTGTAGCTATCAGCAACTTGTCTTGTGGATGGGGAGTTGCCTGATGGCACCTTTCAAAAGCTGGGGAGAATGCTCTTAATTTACAGCACATGTGTCTGTTTGACATACACCAAAGGGCCTGTGCTCTTCAGCTGGCTCTGTTTGCCTTGTTTTCGAAGATGAGGGGCCTAAATTCCTGGAGCAAGCTGAAGAAATCCACAACGGAGGTTAAACTACATTTTAAATATCTTATTACAAATCCTTGTTCAAAAGTTCTGATTCGAAAAATGTTATTTCTAAATGTGTAGAAGGGTTTTGTTTTCTGTCCTTCTAGGATCCTGAGATATCTTCAGATAGTAAAAAAAATTGTGTATTTGTTTACTTTGACAACTTGCAGCTTTGAATTTTCTGAGTTGGGATGGATTTGGGGTTTTTTTGTTTGTATTTTTTTTCTATCTCTAAATATATTAATTGCAATTTTAATATAGTTAATAGAGGATTCTGTGGGTTTGCACCAGATTGCAGAATATCACTTAACCATGACAACAGAATTGTTAGGTTGTGTAGAGTCATAAGTAGCTGTGCAATTGGTTGTGTTTAACCTTGGGATGCTGATCTGAATATCTTCTCAGAGTGTGATGGAGGGGCAACTTCAGGAAATCAGATTTCTCCATTATATGTCACTTTGATCACCCAAAAAGCAATACTGACTCTCTAAATTTATGTTAATGGCTGTGCTGTCATGCTCGTACAGAAATACATCTCTGATTGAATTAACGATTTTGAGAAGGAGTCTGATTTATAAATATTATTTGTTAATGATTAACTGAATTAAAATATATCTGTGGCTTATTAAGGCTTACTGTTCTGTAATTTCTGCTACTTTTTCTTATTTCTATTAAAAAATAATAAAGTTATTGTCTAGGAACAGCTTTACCAACTATGCTTCCCTTTTTGTACGCTTTTCAGACTGAAAGCATAAAGTTGAGACGAATGTGGCCTAAAAATAGCACAGGTACCTGTGGTAAGTGTTCAGACCCGTAGAGCAGTACAGTACGTCACTGGGTATTCTGTTGAATCACTTGCTTATGGTTGATCATCCTGCACCAAAGGGTGCAGATTGTGCATCCTTCCTAATGCTTTGTGCTTCAGCAGCCCTTGGTGGGAGCATCCATGGGGGTTTGCAAACAGGAGACCTTACGGGGAGGTGTCATTTGTGTAAGCCGGACCTAGAGAGGCATGAAATAGCTACTGCTCTTGGTGTCTGTTTTGTCTGACAGGACTCCTCCAGAGCCAGCCTCTGCCCTGTCACAGAGCTTGTGGCCGCAAGCCCTGAACATAACACATTTTCTCTTGAACCTGTGAAATGTGCTGTCCCTAGGGAGAAAGCTGTCCTGGCCTTTTACCCCTTCCCATCTCCCTCAAGATGCCTTTTCACCACTTAAAACAAACCAACCAAGGTACCACTGAAACGGCATATTTAGAATTGAATTCCTGGGTCAATCTTGTTGGAGAAGGTGATTTCAGTCTTCAACCCCTTTTAAAAGGCGGGTCTGCCCTTTTCCACAATTTCATGCCTTGGCTTGAGGAAGACCATTTTAGAGTGAGGTTTCCAGCTTCCTGTCTACAGGTGAGACTCCTTGTGAGAAGCAGGTGTGACCTGTTCTGCAATGACATGCGCGCGATGCAAGGTCTCTTGGCAAACCCAAGAGCCTGGTAGCAGTGGCGCATGGCATGCCCGTCCCAGCTCCGCACTTCGAAGGCAGATTGGTTGTCTGTCTGCTCACTGGATCCTGCTTTCCACAGCTACTTTTAGGGCGGGGAGGGTGTGGGGAGGAGAGATGGAAGAAGAAACGGTTTACCTTTCATCTTCTCCCTCTGCTGTTTGCTTGTTTTGCAAGGTGCTTGTGGCAGTTTGCCTCCAGAAGTGGTGTAGCGCCTGGTACGGTGGAGGCTGAGCCTTCCAGGTGCTTCGTGCCGCTATAATAGAAGTCCCAAAAATGCCAACATTTGAAATGCAGAGAGAAATTGTAGTGTCTTTTATCTGAGCAGTGTGAAAAATTGCAAATCTGTAATAACAGATAAAAAAATATGCTGACATCTCTATAAAATCACGTAGATTATGTGTGTGTTTTAATGCTTACTCTGCTGACTGCTTTTTGCTGTCACATAATTTTTGAACAGAAAATACAAGAGCAACTGAAGAGGAGTAATTCTAATATTTGCACACAGTGATTTTATGTATAAGTGGAATAGCAATAAATTGTTAGAAGAACTGATCAACGTGCTTTAGTGGAAAAGTTACAAAATCTTGCTTTCTGTAGTTTTGTGACAGGCAGCCCAGTCAAGTTAAATTGTGTTTAGAACAGGAGGTTAATACCTAGGAGACCTGGAATTGCGTTTGTAATATAATGTATTATGGGTTTAATTTTCTAAGTAGCCGTGTCTCCAAGTGACACTTACAAACAGCAGTTTAAAGCTGCTTCTTCCCACCTCATGTTCCATGAAGAATGAGATGAAAGCAAAATCTGTTCTGTTTTTCCAAAACAGAAAATGGCTTTTTGTTTTCACAGTTGGGCCCCAAATTATAGCAATTTTTTTGTTACTGATTGCGATTAAAGCTAGAGGTTAGAGTCTCAGAAGCCATTTAGAAAATCATATTTCAACTTACAATACCTATGGAATGACTTAAAGAATCACTCAGTAAATTATTACTGTGTTTGTTCAGTTTATTTATTCCCCAGATATATAATGCTGACATGTCATAAACACACAAAAAAGTCTCGCAGAGTTGTCATTATCAGACCAATTTCGGATTTTTCTGTGGAAATTGGTGAATTTTTATACTAACCGTGCATTGGCAGGAGGTTATTTTGCAATACCCATTAGAAGCTGGATTAAATAGCATGTTATGTGGTTACTTCAGAGGCAGCTACTCCTGTAGTATATATCCCTCGAGTGGAAATACAAATCAGCCCAAGGAGCACTGGTGCTGTAATCCAGTAACAAAGGGTTGGGTAAAATTTCATGTGCCTTGGTGGACCTGGGCCTCTGACATTGCTTCCTGCCTCGTTCCATCTTAAACATGAATGTGTTGGCCTGTTTTAGCAAAAGTCAACAAAATCACTTATATCTCTCTTAGTTTGTTGTGAAACAAGTAATTCGTTAATCTGAAAGGGGCTGAACGGAGAGTGTCGTGTGAGTTTCTTGGTGAAGACTGAAGGCAGGAGACACCTTTGGGCAAAAATGCATTTGTTTGTTAAGACTTCTTTTATTCCCAAAGCATGTGGGCATTAGCAAATTATTTATTGTATAAGTTTAGGTAGGCATTATGTTTTAAAACCAGCCTGTTTTGGAGTTCATTTTGATCTTCAGGGATGTTATGGGATGGGTCCACCCTGTTTCACGATCTGTAAGAATTGGTTGTGTCTTGGTTTACCTATATTTCTTACTGTAAAATACTTAGGACTGGGAGTTTGGTGGTTTTTGTGTTGGTTGGTTGGTTTTTTTTTTAAATTTTCCTTATATAGCTTAGTAATCTTTTAATTCCATATGTTGTTTGGGTAACTAAAACCCCTGTGGGTAGGAAGAACTATGAGCATAGTAGGCAAGCTGTGAGCATAGCAGGCAAGCTGTGAGGGAAGATCTTGAGTCTTAACCATTGAGCTACACTCAGACGAGCCTAGAGTGCTGTATAAAGAGCTGTTCTCTGAACTGGAAACTTCCCCAGATGACACGCACAGCATCTGAAGCGTGTGCGGTTAAAAGCAGACAGGCCTAAGGCACAGGTGACTACGTTAGGTAGAAGTACTGAGCAGTCTCAAACTCTTCATGGCTAGGAATTAAAAAGTTATTTTCTTAAACTTAGTGCGGAGATTCCCTGTTGAGGAGCTTCACCGTTTTCCTAACCCGATTAAAACATGACTTCTCACACAAGACTTCCTTTATTTTTATTTTCTTATTTCTCCTCCATTTTTGTGATGCACCATGAGTGTCACCATTCTACTACTACTCCTAAGCTTTTAATTTTGGGGATGTGATGGTTTCTGCATGTTGACTTGGGACTACTTTATGCATGGTTTGTTATGAGTTGGTTTTATTGTGTCCTTTATACTAAAACTCTAATGATATAGAAAATACTTCAATTGTTTTACGTTAATGAAATACAAGCATTTGCCTTTATGCCAGAATAGTTTGTCATCATTTGTCGAGTATACAACCTGTGTTTAACGTAGCAGAGTTTAAAACTAGATATTTCATGAAAACCTGACGTGCATGCACCAGTAATCAAGTGTTAGATCATTTTACTCTGCTAACAGAATAATGATTTTTTAATAGAATGTATTATTATTTAATCACAAAATACTACAGAGTTGGTTTTAAAAAGAAAAATATTTTGAAAGCATTTTGCTCCAAGTGCTGCATGCACAATGATTTGTTTTTTGGTATCAGAACAAGAATGTTTGTTCTTGTTCCTGGTTTAGGTCTGTAGCCAAAAGACCTTCCTTTCTGTAATATTCACAGATCGGTTGTGGCTTTCTGTTGGTACTCTGCTTGTTAGCCTAGATATAGAATGTATAATTTTCCTAGCAATAAATCTTTCAGATTAAGGTATTCAGCTTATGTAAAGTCTTGCTCCCTGCTTTACATGAAGACGGACTGGTGCTTAAGAGAATTAATTTAGAAAGACCATGGAAGATAATGCTGCGGGGGGTTCACTGGCATGAGCAGGGAGGGAGCCAAGGACGTATGGATTCAAAATGATTGGCTTTTAATGTCTTGTTTTGGTGGCCATAACAAAATTGTCCACTACGATTTTAAAAATGTACATGATGACGTTCAAAATGTGGAGTCAGTTGCTGTAGTACGGATCTGGAATAACTCTTAAATTTCAGCAATTTATACAGCTGCAACTGAGATCAGAACCTGAAGCCACAACTATTGCGTTTCATCTCTCTTCATGCATTTAAAGGGGCAACTTGAAGGCTGAAATCTCAAGAAATTGTAATGAGTTCACTAACCTGTTCCCTTTTTTTTTAATTGTATTTGAAGCTTCAGTAGTATGTGAGTGTAAGATAGAAAAGGAAATTTTCCAGTGAAATCAGTTCATATTTATAGTGTGATCGCATATACACATAAACAGGTGTGTAAGTACATACATACCCTACATTTAATCCATTTTCTCTTTCCAGAAAGCCTAAATATAAACTCTCTATCTAATATTTTGATGAGTCTCATCTTCATCTTCTGGTTTGAATCTTTCATATTATTTTATTCCTCCTTCCGTGATACCTTACTGGAATTTGTAGCTGAAAGAGTAATGACTGAATCCTAATAGATCAAAGATTTGACATCTTTATAGGCCTCTGCTTAGTTATATGTAGGGTTCTGCAGAATTGCATAAAGTTCTGCATAAATCAGAAAACTCACTTGCCAAGCTGGTTGCCCTGGAACAGCTGAATTGGATCCCTTCTCTTGTTTTACACTGGTGGCAGGGAGGGCAAAAGTCACAACCTGGTCACAAATGTGCTTTTTCAACAGTAGCAAAAGCAAGTTACAGAATACACATAAGTGCTGTTAGGTTTCCAGCCCACAAGTACTGAATTACGCCAAAATTTAAATTTTCAAGTCTTTGCAACACTATTTTTTTCAGGATAGTAAGCTTATAACATTTTGTAACCAGGGCAGGAAGAGTACACTTAATGGCATGTATATTTAAATCACTCAAAATCTGGGAGTATATCATATATATCCGTGAAATGTTGAACCTATTATTTGCACTGTAACTTTATTTTAAAACCAGGTATGTTGACTCCAGCTCATACCAGACATAAATTTTAAAGTTATCCCTCCAGAAAGATGATAGCTAGAACTTCAATATTAAAAAAGATTACACTTGCATTTATTTTAAAACTGAATGTGTAAAACTTATAATTAAAAATATTTTTCTTTATGCAAAAATCAACTATCAAATATCTAGTATTTGGCCTAAAATATTCAGTGTAATGCTAATAAGCTCTACTTGAATTTTCTTTTATGTTGTTTTTTTTTTTTTAATTTATTTTTTTTTTTTTACTATTTTTTTTTTTTGTTTTTTTTTTTTTTTAACCAGCAAAATCGGTTATAAATTGAAATAATTTTATCCGCTTGTTTAGAAGCAACTGTTATCACAGGAGAATGTAAACTATTTAAGATGGCATATCCTGTGTAAAGAATGAAGATAAGAAACGATGCATTCTGTGTTTGGTGAAAGATAAACCACAAGTTAAGGTGATGAACCATAATTCTCAGGAAAGAATTATGCAGAAGGCTTTATTTTTGTTAGATTCAGGTTTTCATGCATAAACATGCAGACATTTAAAAAAAAATAATTTACCTAGGATTAAAGAGCCACAGGACTGAAGATACCTGTTTAAATGTGTTCTTCATTAAAATTACAACGTTAAGTTAGGTAGAAAAGAAAATCTGTACGAGTGTTATCCTTAGCATATTGCTCCTTTGAATATGACAGAGCCAAAAGGCTGCTTGATAATATACACTTCATTCCGCTCCAGTGGCTGTATCCAGAAGACACGAGTGGGTTTGTTTCTTTGATGGATGAATAGAAGAAATAAGGAAGAGGCAGGAAACCAGGTCAAGTGTCCTTCCAGAGAGAAAACATCTATGTCCGTGGTTTGTCTTATCATTAGCTTTTATGCTTTGAATTGATCTGCAAAGTAATATCTGGTGAAAAGTACAGAGTAAGGTGTTTTTTAGTAATTATTCCTAAGCATGTTTCTGTTGTGATAAGTGACTACGCGTAGCAGTTGTGACTGTGATGGAAAAGGGGGAAAAGTCTGTCCTTGGTTTGCATCGACTACAGCAGCTAGCATAGGTGTATCCAGCTAGATAAGCTAAAACCAGCTGGAATAGCTATTACTGTACTTAGTAGAGGCTCTTTATCTTTCAGGTGTTCATTGGTTACCAAAAGGTTTGATGTTTTTTCTCTTTAGTAGATAATTTTAGCGAGGTTAATGATTTTCAAAAACATAAACACATGAATTAAAAGCTTCATTCATCAGCTATAAGACTGTGCAGCTTTCCTACTGTCAGAGGAGCTTGACCAGGCTGAGGTTTGTAAGCGGTGTAGGTATGCATTCTGATGGGTTTTTTTTAACTTGTTTGTATGATAAATTTGTGTTTAAGATGAGATGATAGAGTATCTCACGAGGTGTCTTCAGTGCCCTGAGAAATAGCATTTGAACCAGATTCATTGTCCTGCTCGAATAGTGTGATTTATGGAAGCTTTCTTAGGACAGATAGTATGTGGGGTTTTTTCAAGATTTTGAATGCATTGAGTATTTACTTTCAACTGAAACATGTAATTTTAAAAGATGCAGGTGTGAAGACTGAGAGGAGAAAGTGAAGTGCTGACATTGACAGAGCTTTTCCGTCCTTGCTCTCTCCCTTCTTCTGGAAGGGGAAACCAAGGTTGAATGATCCATACCAAATTACATGGACTTGGTTTATAACTTTGGGGGGTGACATAAACCAATCCAGCATTCAAAAACATGTCTGGAGAACACGTAACCCTACTGGGATGCAGGGGAGAGGAGATACTGTGCAAAAGACACTTAGAGACTAATACACTAGCACTGCTAGTAGTTAACACAGCTTATTTTATCTCCTGGTGCCACCGTGTTCACTCTTAACTGGCATCACACCCGTGATTTTGGAGAGTGTTTCTTTTGCCACAGTTACACGTTGTTGTTATGTGAACGGTGGACCTATTCCATATGTTGCAAAGCTTCTCTGTTGCACGTCAGTATAGTCTTCAACCCTCCAAGGCCGTGGTACCCAACAAATCAATCCGCAGCTGTGTTCTTCTATTAACCTCTTGGAGCTGCAAGTAGATAACTTCAATTACCTAGAGTCCCGCTAGTGCGTAGATTATGTAGCTTGGCCCTCAGAAAATCATCTCCCAAGCAAATACACAAAACTAAATAGCTGAAGCTCCTAATCGTAAAGCAGAAGAAATTCCGCATTGCTGTTTAGGCTGTACTTTATTTGACACATGTACGCCGAAGGCCAACAATCTGGAGTTTTTGTTAAATCTTCATGGTTTACCCACTGTAGCTTGGATTTTTTTCTTCTGAATGTTCCTTCTGGATTGACTGTTCTCATCACTTGTGTGCTTTCAAGTGGTGTTTAGAAAGTCCTTCTTTTCTTTTGTGTGTCAAAAGAAAAAAAAAAGGCAAAAAAGCAGAATCACTGCATCTGTCTTGGTTCGCAGATTGCCACTTTGTGCTTCGGGTTCCCATAGTTTGTAAGGAAAAGTACCACAAAGTTATCTTAACATTTCAAATTCAAATGTAAATCTTTTCTTATTCAAAAAACAGTAAAAGGGGAAAAATTATCCTGAGAGATTGCTGAGGTGGAATATGGCTGAGCAAATCGAACATACTTAATCTTGAGGGGGGGGGGAATTGTAAGTTTTGTTTAGGTTTGCTTTGGCTCGAAATGCTTTGGGATGGGCTCCATCCCCAGCTCTCTGTCAAAGCTTTGCAGGGCTAAGGGGAGTAGGGAAAGGCGCTTAAGACATTGACATGGAAATAAGCAGCTCTGAGGCTGCTGCTTTGAATGCCTGCCGAGGGAAGGACTAATGAATAAAGCGTCACCGTCTTTCCACTGCTCATTTTTAGCAGAGCCTTAGCACTCTGGTGAAGATTTAAATAGTAGCTCATAAGGATTAAGAGTTGATATTTTTTATCGGGAACTTTTCCCTAACAAAACCAGTCAGAATTGTATGTACAATTAAAATGCGGTATTACTCGCCTACAAGATTTGAGCACTTCTGTCTTGTATCTAGTCATGTAACTTAGTATATGGTTTGCAAAGTTTTATATGGAGAAGTTTGACTTGGTGTGTGTTGGTTCAAAATGAGTGTTTTGTGATAACTTTTGTCTCTGGCAAGGCTTTAAGTAAAGGAAAAAAGGAAACAATATTGAATGAAACACTAATGCACTGGTACGCTGGTAATGCTCGCATGTGTCACATATAATGTGTCTATCAGCCCACTCTCCTGAAACATCCCTTAAATCATTTTAATGTCCCTTTTTTCATTCTTATTAATACACTTCGTTGTTCCCTACACTGCTGCCACGTTGTATTTCAAGTACCTACACATGAAATCCGCTCTGCTCTGCTGTTCCCTCCGGGTCTTTTCCAGCACGTGGACTGTCCGTACGAGTCCTCTTCCTTTCTGCTGGCACTTGCTTTGGATTATTTTTCCCCACAATACATTATAAAGCTTTTTTTTTTTCTGTGTAGCATCTAGTCAGGATTTATATCTCATATTTGAAGTACTCTAGTTCAGTGTTATGAGCCCAGCACCAACGCTTTCCCCCTTTTTTTATTATTTTTATTAATGGAGGCCACATTAATATCTTGACAGCTTTTTGCTTCTTTTTTTTTTTTTAGAGAATGCTGAGTACTGTCAGGATTCATACTGTTGACAGGTGTCCCTAAATAACGTAATGCATTACCTTTTACCGGGCTCTAATGTTCTTCGACACAAATAGATTAAAGTCTATGATATTGCAAGTTCGGGGTGTTTTACCTAAATAATTTTAGAAGAAGTTTTAGCAGAAATCCTTCATATTTATCAAGGCCTAGATTTATTACAATCTCTAGATAATTTACAATGTGTTTCATGTATGAGATTTTAAATTTGAATGATTTTTAAAAGTGATGCTTTTTAACTCTGTTAAAAAAACCAGTTAGCTCAAGCTTTGTAGTCACAAGTCATCAATGTCGAGTGAGAATAAAAATTTTAATCCATTTTAACATAAAGTGTGTGCTTTTTACAATTCCCTACATTATCTTAACAAAATGAATGAGCTTTCATTAGGAAAAAAGTAAAAAGTACAAGATTAAAGTTGATGAGCTAAATCAAGGTGTCCTGCTTGGTTGATTTAAATCCATGATTAAAATCAGTGATTTGATTTAAATCAATCCACTGTTCTTTCAGCCAGCCTGAAAGGAACTGTTCTTCATTTCCTGCCTAATTAGAATTGCTTCTGTAAAATTAGTTAGGATTCTGCATTGATACAGCAAATCTGCTGCACCCTCTGAATTCCCTGAGCGTCGTCTCTGGGGTGGAAGACCTTTTTTCCTGTTGTTTTCCTGCTTTTCAAATAATAGCATTAATGAAGTGATACCTCTGCCACCACTGTCTTGTCGCTTAATAGCTGGGGGTAGAAAAACAGGTCTCCAATCGTAGCTCACAATGTCTGCTAAGGATCGTTACAGCCGGATGACTGCTTCACATACTGGGGAGGGGGGTGATACTCCCTTCTGTCTTCCTGCCGCCTGTCCATTACACTGAGGGTGACGTTCCTGGGTGCGTGTCTCCCTGAGAGCTACGTCTGTGCAACCTGACAGCTGGTGCCAGGTTACCCTTCTCTTCAGAAAACAGAGGTACAGAGAGGTAACTCGGTAAATGAGAGGCAGTAGAGCTAATAATGGCTATTTTTTCCATGACTTCATGCCCATCAGTGTGTCCTTTGGAGATGAAGCTGGTGGAGGTTCCCGTGGAAGCTTGTCTTCTCCTGGGAGCCTTGCAAACTTCTCCGCAGGGTGGATGCTCTGGTAGCCTGTCAATTTAAGGTTGTTTTTCAGCCTTTCTCTCAACTATCTTCCTCTCCCCGTCCCCCACCCCCAGCTTCACGTCACTTCTGGGTGTAAGTATCATCTATTTCCCTGTGGAACTTTAATGGAAACTGTCAAGTTCTTAACCCATTGGCTTCCTGTGGGGGTACCCATAAGCAGCACAATCACAAAAGGTTCGTTTTCCTTAGGTGGAAAGAAAAGCCTCTAACACAGCTCTAAAGAAGGTGTATCATACTAACTGTATTCCAGTTATTTTTAGGAGTAAAGAAGCATCCTATGATGACAAACCACTTTGTTCTCTGAAGCGTAACTAAATAGCAATTTCTGTTGTAGCTGTTGTATCCATCCTGAGAAATAAAGAAGTGATTTCAGCCTGGTGCGAAATCCAGGACAAAACCAGAATATTTTACTGCATTTCATTTGGGCCCGTAAGCTGATTTCTTCAGAAAAGCCTTTAGCTGTTGATTTTCTTACGTTGGTTGGTCTGTGAGACAAGTACTAGGAAGAATGGTCTTCTCTAGCAGGGCTCTGGAGAACCCAACTCAAAGTAGTCATCTTGCCAAATGCTGCGTGCCTGGCCTCGGTAGAAGAAAAGGGTTTTCAATAAGGCTCTTCTCCTTCTTTGCTTTTCATTCTTACTTAGGTTGCACGGCTGTTTAAGAAAGTGATTACCACGTACTCCAGATCTTTTGAGTGCCTAATATTGTGAGATATAGGGGAGGCATTGAGGCACATATAAAGTATTACTTTATTAATAATGTGCAGAAATACTACGTTTGAAAATAACACTACTGCCAGTTCTAGAAGATGAAGAATTTACCTTTATGATGAAAATGAAAAATGTGTAAAAGCTTGCTTGTACTTATGACAAGGAAGCAATGTTTTGTTAGATAGAATATAATTTAAAATATGTTATGGGAATTTACATTTTCTAAAGAAGGAGTTGCCAAATCAAATTAGTGTTGAATTCAGGAAACCTCTTGTTGAGGGGATTCAGACAAGCCATATGGTACTCTCTTGAAAACATCAAAGCAAGGGAGGTATTGTGTGGGCTTTTATCACATTTTAGTCATTTTGAGAAGAAAATATGTTTTAATATTTTTATATGTACAAAATGGCTCATATTACAATTTAATGTGAAAGAAACTATGTGTACCTAAGATAAATCTAGATGATTAAAACCTACTCAGATGTATTCAGCTTGATTTAAGGTGCCTTGTTTTGAGTGTACAGTACTTAATATATTGGGGGATCTTTTTTAAAATAGCTATTTCTTTTTAAATAGCTGTGTGGAGCGGTCAACACACTGGAGGGGAGGGATGCCATCCAGAGGGACCTGGACAGGCTTGAGAGGTGGGCCTGTGTAAACCTCATGAAGTTCAACAAGACCAAGTGCAAGGTCCTGCATGTGGGCTGGGACAATCCCAAGCACAAATACAGGCTGGGTATTGGATCGAGAGCAGCCCTGAGGAGAAGGACTTGGGGGGTGTTGATTGATGAGAAACTCAACATGACTAGGCAATGTGCGCTCGCAGGCCAGAAAGCCAACTGCATCCTGGGCTGCATCAAAAGAATATTGGCCATCAGGTCGAGGGAGGTGGTTCTGCCCCTCTACTCTACTCTCATGAGACCCCACATGGAATATTGCATCCAGCTCTGGAGCCCTCAACATAAGAAGGACATGAGCCTGTTGGAGCGGGTCCAGAGGAGGCCCCCAAGGGCTGGAGCACCTCTCCTATTCAGACAGGCTGAGAGAGTTGGTGTTGTTCAGCCTGGAGAAGAGAAGGCTCAGGGGAGACCTTATAGCAGCCTTCCAGTATCTGAAGGGCTGGGGAGGCGCTTTTTACAAGAGCATGAGGGGGAATGGCTTCAAACTGGAGGAGGGTAGATTTAGAATAGATATTAGGAAACAAATTTTCATTCTGAGGGTGATGAGGCACTGAAAGAGGTTGCCCAGGGAAGCTGTGGAGGCCCTATCCCTGGAAGTGCTCAAGGCCAGGCTGGATGGGGCTTTGAGCAACCTGGTCTAGTGGGAGGTGTCCCTGCCCATGGCCAGGGATTTGGAACTAGGCGATCTTTAAGGTCCCTTCCAACCTAAAAAATTTTATGATTCTATGATGGATCTTATTTTCATGTTGGACTCATTTCAATACTGCAGTAGCCAGTTTCAGATACATATGCGGACTGTCTAGAGAGGAAAAATATTTCTTGGAGCAGCTGTTGATGCACAGGAGGCAGGTGTAGGTGTGAAGCTACTTTCAGGGACTTGTTTGTATTTCAGCCTAAAAGTAGAGGCATGATGCCTATTAAACAGTGTCTTAAGATAATGCCAAGGGTATAGCATGAATGCTGCTGCAGAAACCCTCTTACAGCTCTGCAGCCTGGTGGTCTGTTACCCAACTCAAAGCTTCTTTGTGCCAACTGTTCATGTCGTCTTCCTACCCATCCCGGCTCTGCTGCAGCTGGCAGCCCTCCTCACGCATGGTGGGCAAGGTGCTGGATGTCTGCAGGCCTTTGCTTTGCTGTTTTAAAACGAGTATGATAGCATGTTCATGGGAAACTGTGTTCAGATCCCTTGGTGAAAACAGGAACCTGTAAGTGGGAAGTTTGATGTTTTTAGGTGCTTACTGACTTCTTGTAAAAGGATACTTTTGAGAGCGCTGTTTCTGAAGGTCTGGGTTCACAGCCCTCGTGTGCAGAAGCTGTGGGTTTCTGTTCAAGGTCCCCGTCCTGCTCTGGCAGGAAGAAATGACCAGAGACCAGCTGGTGAGCAGAGGGTGCACTGAAGCCCTACTCCAGGGGGGGCTACATCTGGTGCCTGCATCAGATCTCAAAACCCAGCCTCTTCACTGCTGTCACTTAATTCTGTGGATTTGGTTTAGGCTTTGAACACCTATCTTTCAGACTAAATTTGCATATCTAATGCATTTAAGGGGGGAAAATGCACATAAAAAAGTTAAAAAAGGCAAATCAGCCTAAGAAGCTGATTCATACCTATGAGAAACTAAAGGCAGCAGCTACTTGGCTGGAGGGCGGCTTGGTTCATTCTGGTTGGTTGGTTGGTTTTGTGTGGTGGAGTTTTGGGGTGGGTTTTTTTTTTGGGTGAGACCCAATTAAGACCATCCTAAAATTAGATACATTATTCCAAATACTATTGATCTCCCCCGCCATGCATACACAACCCATACTACGCACGTGTCGTGAGCACATGTACGTGCCATGGCATCCCTCCGTTTCTGTAAGACAAGCCGATTCTGACATTTCTGCAAGGACCCTGGTCTCTTGAAAAAGGCAACTTCTAAAGAATTAAACTTTGCAAAGTCACTTTTATCTTCACCGTGCGACATTTGTTTCCCATTAATTTAGAGTAAAAAGGCTTGTTGTCAGTATCAGGGCATTAAAAACATACATCATTCCCGGAGCTGTTCAGACATGGTCAAAGCTCACATAAATAATTCTCTAGCCTTGGTATTTTAGGGAGGGCACCATCTGGCTCCAAAAAGGAAAAAGGATTCCAGAACTAATAATTAGTTTTCAGGATTTCTTCAGAATAATTAGGTATAGTAGCATTTTTTAAAATATGTGTGCTAATTAGTGCGTGTTTTAACAGAAGCTGGAGACTATTAAAAATCATTCTGCTTCCTCACAAAAGACAGATTAACAAGTTTTTGTCTTTGGGGGCCAGATCCTTTGCCCCACTGAGCCATCCTAGCACCCCTCCTGATGCTAAGAGATGGCTTGAAGTAGCTGTGAGATTGTTTTATCCTTTCAGAAGTGTTTTCTGCCAGGTACCCAGCACAGTCACGTTCCTCTTGACACAGAGTAGTGGTTAGGAGGGGTTGTAGGTCCTCAGTGCTGCAGGAGTCCCCTCAGGCATGATGGCTTTGAGAGCCACAGCACAGCAGGACAACTTGTGACCGACTGGCTCAGGGATGCTTTTAACTTACCAAAAGCTGAAGCAGACCCTTGCCAGGCCCTGTGCGAGTGCCGTTTCTCTGCAGAAAGCATGAGATGGCTCTTAGGAAAGAAGTAAGGTACCTTTCATTTACTTTGCAGTACTGCAGTATAAAGATGTGCATGAAGGCTCTGCCCTTCAGTAGGTGATCTGCTTCAGCCTGGCCCTGCAGTAGCTTGTGTGCTCGGCCAACGTAAGGGCTACATAGCAAACACCTTGTCTTCGATGGTTGTTGCAAAACGGTAATGCTCCGAGTACATGGTTAGTGTCAAAAAAATGGATAACTAGCAGTGTACAGGTAAAAGCTCCTGCCACAAATCAAAATAACAACTTGGGAGACCTGTCTTCTGTGTGCCTGCTCAGGGAGAAGTGGCGATATTGGTGGCAGCAGTGCCTAGATAAGAAAATTGATAATTACGGCCCAAATATGTGGGTCAAAACAGCGTGTTGAACCATACTTAAAAGTGCAGTTGGGCATTAATGCAGTTTACAAGAGCATAATGCACTGCAGAAGCTCTCATGCTAACTAAAACACGATTGCCTTCTCCGCAAAGAGCTTCTGACAGGTATTTAGAGAAAGTGGCCAACTTTCACACCAAGATATGTGTTTCCGGAGAGTTTCAATGACAGCGTAAGTGTGGCCGCTCTGCGCTGGAAGCCACACATCTCACTGAGGTGGGCTACTCTGAAGGAATTGCTGCTTACTCAACCGTTCACATCGAAATCTAAAATTCCAAGCATCCAAGTCTCTGCAGCCGCTATCATTTCTGATACTGCTGTTCAGGACTGTGTCAAAATGAGTGGCGTGTAGCAAACGCATTCCCTAAATCCAGCGTAGTGTATTACCCAGGTAGTCAAAGTTTCTCTGTCCCTGCAAACCACGTACTGGGTCTTATCTGTGGCAGAGGCGCGTGCTGCATGCCTGGAGATGGGGGGCTCATTGAGAAGGGGTTACACCCTGAAGATAGCAGTGGCTCCATGGGGGTCCTGAAGTGCTCCACTGAAGGTTGGTCTAGGCTGGGTTCCTGAGGCACATCGATCGTGCCTCTTTATTATCTTATAAATGGGGTCCTGTGCTTTCAGGAAGCTACCACAATATGTACAATAACGGGGAGGGAAGCCTACTCAGCATAAGTGTTCTCTAGTAGTAATGCTGATGTTTTATGCCCTCGTCCTCATGCTGTGGGACTGTTTGTTCTTGAAGATAAATATGTGCATAAATATTTGAAAGATCGAACTTCTGTATTGCTTCTGCTTGCTCACACTTACAGTAACTCTTTGGTACCCTTTTTGGAACTACAGATAGGCCTTACAAGGTATGCTGCTGCTTTTAAACTTTATAGCAACACTATATTTGCAGAAAGAAATGCCTAGAGTTTAAAATTCTTGAAAGTAGTTCATACATTAATTAAAAAAATTAATAGGAAGCATACTTTGCATTTTCTAACCCTTAATGGTTTTCTTCAAAGGGCAGCTGAGAAAAACAGCGATTTGTTCAATAACTGGACAATACCTATATGTTCTAATGGTATATTATATTGGAAAATAATTGTAAGCTGTGAGTCCATCCACCAGATTTGCACTGCAGTGGTCATATCCTTTCCACCATTGTTCTATATATGCAGCATTATTTTAAGCAATGGTGGGTTTTTTTGTAAAAACAATAAAGAATTCATGCAAAGAAGAAAAGTAATAGCACATCAGATGCTAGCTTATATATGCACGTACATATATAAATACATATGAGGTGGAAACAGATTCTGATATTTGGCAAGATTTCATACCATCACACATGTCAGTAATATCCACGAGTACAAATGACGGGCACTGAAGTCACACCAGCCGTACGTATTTCCATATCCGCATGTCTATGTCTCACCATTGAATAAGAGTCTGTGTAATGTTAATTCTTTCTTTTTATGTATAGTTTGCAGTTTGTGCTGCTGACGCACCTGTTAATTTTTTGGCATGCTGGTTAAGAAAGACAGGCAAAGACAAAACTTTTAGAAGCGAAGGTGGTGCTGATTTCTGCTGTTGGTGAAAGTGCACATCTGCTTCAGCTCATCCTCCTACAGCGGGAGGCAGTTGCCAGTACCAGGAGTGGCTACAAGCATCTGTGAAATTTAAAAAGCCGTGTCTGTGAGGAGCCCATTAAATCAAAAGAGAACCTCAGAGGAGCTGTCAGTCGCTTACTTTAGCATAAATCATAAGGATTTATAGCATTATACTTTCAATGAGCTTCCTCCCCCCCTCACACCTATGTTATTCTGCTATCAGTGAAATGATAGGTCTTGTCTGCAGGTAACAAAGACCTGTCAATACCTCGGGGAGGCTGTATTCATCTCATCTGTGTCGCTTTGTCCTCTCCCTTACCAGTAGGGAACGCAGTTGGAAAACAGACGGAGCAACCTATCGTCAGCTGTGGGGGGGTGTCCATCCAACCAGAGCCACCTGATGGCACATAAAGCCGACACTTTCCATTTACCAATCCGCTCCCCTAACTCAGAAGGGCTGGACATTTTCAGTTGAAAGCATCTACAGCTTTTTCCACCCACTCAGTGTTACAGAAGGATAAATCTGTACTTCATCTATGCCCTTTAGAGTTGTGATTTCTGTAAGGCTTTTTTTTTTTTTTTTTTAAGTGATTAGTGCATGGTTTTCGCCACAAGTAAATGAAGCTCATTCACTGAAAATAATATTCTGTACACATTACAGTCGCAAGTTATGGTTTGCTCGGTTGGTGAAATCTAGCTGGTTTCCTTGAGAATAAACACTGCTAAAACCAGCAAGCAGCAGGTCTGGCAAGTGTGACTGCTGTATGGAAGTGCGGCAGGACACTGCCTGTTAATTAGCTGTGGACCCGGCAGCCTTGATGAAGGGCAGGTAGGAAGAAGACATTTCTGCGATACACAGCATTGGAGGCACCATTTCAGGTGCCCGTCTGGCAGAGTGTCAGTGGATGCTGCATTGTGCCTTTCTGCAAGTGGCCAATCAAACTTGCAATCACCAGATATTTTATTTCGTACTTATTGGGCTGTATGGGATAATTACAGGAATGCATCTGGAGCTTCTGCAAATGTTTCGGAGCACTGATAAAGAAAGAGAAGCAAAAATGATGCCTTCTCCACACAGATTCTTCTCTGCTTGCTGGAAACCCTGTTTGCTGCAGAGGGGGATGCTGATAGCGGATAGCCAGCCCGCAGCAGAAGCGAGGGAGCTGAGCCTTAGGATAGCTTCGCATGAGTAAGCAAATGCCCAGGTGAATGTGCAGGCAACGGAGAGGGTGAGGTTTGCAGATCTGGAATGTACTGAATAGTAGAGATCTGGTCTTTTTCTTTGTTTTAGAATTCCTTGACAGAGGAAATAATGATTCGAAGCAGAGGAACGACAAGCATGGTTAAAAAAATTACATTATTGAAAATTCTCAGGCATTAGTTTTCAACTTGGAAGGATCCTAGACAGGCAGAAGGGAAGTGGGTCTTCCTATAAGGAGGTCATGTAGGCAGAATGCAGGCAACTCAGAAGAGGAAAGTGGTTAGAACAGTGCCTGCTGATTCCTTTGCATAGCAGGACTGTGGTGGCATTGATTTAACTACATTAGTTTTCCTAATATTTTGTGTTACCTTGTTTTTCCTAATTCCTAATTTTTTTCTATTGCATTTATTTGGTTTTAACCAGAGTGAGAAGTGATTTTTTTTTCCCCCTCATACTTTGCAAAATGATCCTCTGGTTTGCTTTCTGGTACCTTGATTTTTCTCTTGAGACTTCTGCATGCTTAAAGAAATGTAAGAAATCTATACGTGTTTTGGGAAGTACATATATTGTAAAATATAAATTGTTACTAAGTTTTCACTTATCAAGATATGCAGTATTTTTTTTATTTACCTTTCAAGTGGGAGGTATGGATAATTCCTATTTGTTACTGTGCTGCCAAGCCTTAGGTATGTTAACCACACGGTTTTCACTAAGTGGCAGTAGCAAAGGTGCAGAAAGCAAGTGAGGAAAACCAAGTAGCTTCAGTGCTGCTGTTGGCTCTGCCAACGTGGCTATGGAGCCCTTCCATGTATTTGATGAGGAGTAGGTGGATTCAGGGTCAGACTTTCCTATGATGCTTTGTGTGCTCCCTTGCATCTAGCTCGTGCCAGGGGGGGAAGAAAATGCTACTTACTGGCTGCTTTTCCAAAGCTAGGGCCTTGCTTGAACTATTTTTTCTCTGGTTTGATGCAAGAGTAGGAGCATAGATCAATAAGGCATATGTTTCTTAGATAGTGCCTAACTCCTAAAACAACTGTACATGGAAGGTCCATCGGCTCATTGTCCTCTTACCTGCTTATGGATCCTCACAGACCAAAAGCTAAAGGGATGCACTTACAAGGGATACTTGCCTATAGACAAGGTAGTGTATACTTTACTAGCATATGTAGACATAATGTGTGTGAAAGAAAACTTTTTTTCCTCGCTGTGTTTTCCATAGTTGGAGAGGAGCAGCCTGCGTCAGGGACTCGGGTGCAGTACTGCTTTTTGTTAAGTGGTGGTCACAGAGAAGCCTTAACATGGTGCTGTGAATGCACCTTTCCAGAAGCAGCAGTTAACCAGGTGGGATGCAGTGACCATCTCCTTGTCATCTTGCTGTTGCTTCTTCTCGTTGGTTGAATCCTGCGCGGGCTGATGGGAGGCGGTTGATGCCCGTGGTAGGAAGGGAGCCCATGTCTCACCCCATAAGAAACAGTTCCCTCCCAGGTGCCCCTGGAAGGAGCCAGCAGGTTTGGGCCCCCTTTGCCATCTCCACTCCGGTGCCACCACGATGGCAGCCCCATTTCCCAGGCCTGTCTGCTGCAGTGAAGCAGCAGAACGCCCAAGGGGAAGGATACGAGCAGCAAAAGTCCAGCCTGGCTTTTTCAGAAGGGCTTCTCCCTTGGTGCGCTGCCAACTTGACATTGACTTAAAATCTAGGATGACAGGGCAATATACTCTTATGTAGAGTACCAAAACAAAATCTCTCATAGTTCTGGTATGAAAAATGTACACTGTTTAGCCTTTTATTCAGCATTTATGTATAAATTATGTGTTTTTTCTGCACTATTAGCCTGTGGGGTATATTGATCCACGCTGTCAATATCAAGTTATGAAAAAGCAAGAGGGCCAGCTCTTTTTTTAGTGTGCTATCTATTGAATTTTTTTTAAAAAAGGAAAAAAGGATTCGTAGCAAAACATACTGGGGGATTTTAGATAATTATTTTTGAGCTATAGGTTTTATTTGACTTAATAGAAACTTTTAATTCCCTTTAAGCTATTGGATACACAGCAGCATTGCTGAATAGCATAACGAGAAGATAAAAAACAATTGGAGAAGTTTTAGCAAATGGAAAAGTGCTTTGGGAGTGCAACTGAGAAGCCTAACAGAAGTATGCTGCAGGAGCAGCCAGAGGCTAAACTCAGAAAGAGTAAGAAGTTTCACCAAGCTACAAAGGCTTTGTTGATGATGATGATTATTATATTAATTAAGTGTACCTTTTAAAGTTGAAACTCATTGCAGTATTGACTCAGAAACTGTTTTCCCACATTTGCTGCTCATCTCTTAGCAGATAGCTTGTATCATCAAATTTTAGTAAGCTACAACTCACTTCCCTGGCAGATGTTCTGGACCATTTGTAAAAAATCACACCGTATGTTGGTAACTATTTTAATTTTTCCAGTATGTTAAAAAAAAATAATCGTAGTTCCTTTAGTCATGGCTGCATCTTGAACAAAAGTATTTATAAGAAGATATGTTGGCCATCTTATCTCTTCCTCTGAATTATGAGAACTATCCTAAGCAATGTTTTGTAAAAATTTGCATCGAAGTAAATCATTAATGGTGGCCTTTCAGCTGCAGCATCCACTGTGGGAAAGATAGCTTTTTTTTTCCCACAGACCGGTGCCCATAAAAAACACAGCTGGTTTTTCAGATGCTGACCACAACTCACCGATGCTGGACATGTCTTTTGACCTGTGGTTACACCCAGATCTTATGGAAACATTGTTTCTGCGAGCCTTATACCAATTCAAGCATTTTTAAGTAGGTATATGTGTTTTTTTCCTAAGCTCTATTTGTAAATACTTGCTTGGAATTAGGCTACGCTTTTTGCTACTTACATCAACACCACTGTGTATGTAACTTTTTAAAACCTGTAAGATTTACTCAAAGGACTTGAGAATTTAAACCCGCAAATCAGCTTGCAAAACAAATCTGACTGGTTTTGGATTAGCACCGAATCCAGAAATAGAGTTATGTAATTCTGAGCCAAAAGCTGGGGTTTCCATAAACTAGTGTGATTAGAAGGCCATTGAAATCACAGGTGATGTTTTGGGGTGGTGATTTGTGGAAAGCAGCTTAGGACGTTCCCTTTGAAAGGAAAATTTTGCTATAACAAAGACCATGCAGTACAAAGCTACCGGTGGCTTTCATGGATTCTCCTTCCAGTTCTTTAGTAGATTTTGGAGCCTTCCTGATTTAAAAGGGACCGGATTAAAAAGCAGAGATGCACTTACTGCTGCCAAGCGAGCCAGAGCTTTGCTGGTCCCGTTTCAGAGCTATTGGTCTTAGCGGTTTCCTTTGTCTTCTTGGAGCTGGGCATCGGAACAGAGGCTGAGGTGGGAAGGTAGGAAGGTTGATGTGCTGACACAAGTAATTCATTTTGCGGGAGCATTTTGCATCAGTTACTGAGCTTTGAACTGCTCATTTGGTCTCAAACTTTGCAGACGCTGGTGTTAGGAACAGCTTTTTTATGTAGTTCGAAAGCTTTGCTGACTTGGAAAGCGGTGTCTGATTTACTTAAAGTGACAACCATAATGTGTTTAATAATGGACATTTGAATTTTAAAGAAGTATGACTATGTACAAATTTCTTTTGCATATCTATCAAAAATTCTAGAAATTTTTGATGATTATGATTACTGTCATTATTATTGCTTTGTATAGCACATTTGAAGTTCCTAAGCTGACAAAAGGTTATTAGTCATCATTATTTAGATGCAATCTAGGTGTTTTGGTACATTCAGAATGCAGACGCTTTTCCTCTGTATGTTCTGCAGTGTACTCCTTTAGCAGTGACGATGATAGAAAATGTTCAGAGAAATGTTCAGTGTGAACCTCCCTAAGGTAAAGCTTACAGTCATGATAACCCCTGTAAACTATGCACTGTAGCATCTCTTAAACCATCTGCTCTCAGAAGGACATAACTTTCCAAGACCTCTGCCTTGCAGATTGAAATTTCCCTAAATTTTTTCAAAAGCTTGTGCTAAAATTGTTCTAAATCAAGCTACAAGCAAAGCTTACAGGAAGGGAGCATACAGATGCAAAAGCTGTATTCTGCTGTGGGAAGCGGGTAAAAAAGCCATCAAAATACTGAAACAGCTGGATGTTTTGGAATCTTAGAACAGAAATAGCCTTCAGTGAAATAAACAGCGTCGAGTAGTCTGGTTATGAACAGCCACACAGCACCCAGAGTTCTATTTGGTTATGCTGCAGGACTTTGAAAACTGTGGTTAAAGTGCTCCGTGGGATTTTTGGACCTAAACTCATGGAGGTCCCAGCCTTGAGCTCGCACTTAGGGTTGCGTAGAAAGCCAAGCTATATGCATGTGTAGGAAAATTGTGCATCCCGTGCAGTGCGTGACTGGCTGAACTATAGAGCAAAATGCCAGTGAGAAGCGTGTGTTGACCTCCGTCCTCTGGAAGGAGGGGGCTGAGGATTTCTTTATTGATAAGGTGGCAGAACCCGTGCAACCTTGGTCAGATGGAACAGGTTAACTTGGCTGGTTTCTAATTATAGCTCATTTCTTTGTACTGGTAAGGAAAACATTTGACTTCTATGGAATTAGAAAGGAGTAGGACCATATTAGTTGTTAATGTTTGTAGGAGAGAGGATTTATGAAGTGCTGACATGTTTCCTCACTCATTCATAAGGAAAAACTCTGTCTGTTTTAAACAAGCATAATGCTTCTTATAGGGTCATGATAGCTGAATTCTGCTGGCATTTAATGCCTGCTCTGGTGTTTTCAGTATCTCTTTAGCTTTAAATACCCAGCCTGTTTCCTGATGTGTATTGCCTGATGCCTTGATGTTGCTGGGTGCCAAACCCCATCTCCCTAATCTGTCTGAGTACTTTCCAAAATCAGTGTTAAGCACATAAGTGCTCGTGTTTGTGTGGATTTGGCTGTTCATGTCTTCGGAGTTAAGTAGCTGTTTTCTTTGACCAGCTTCTCAAAAGGAACTCAACATCTTCCAGAGTCACAACCAAGTTTTTAGTTGGGTCTTAGAAAAAAAAAAACAACCAACCCCAAATGTGCTTTTCCCATTCAGTTACTTCTCATCTTCAAAGAGCTCAAGTTAGCAGTGATGATTCCAAAGGGTAATTGCTGTCCATTGCATCAGTGCTTAGAGGATGATAAAGAATTTTTTTTCCTTTGGTGTTAAAATTGCCAATGCTCTAATATTGTTCAGGGTTTAAAACTCATTGAAGGAATACTGTGATAAACGATAAGAAACCTTTCAGCAGTTCCGTTATGTTGGTTTACAAGTGTCTGTTACATTAAATACTGTTGGATATACTTATCTGCAGTTAGTTTCCCTCTTGGATAATACTGATGATTCTCTTGTAACTAATAGTCCTTGTGAAGTCCTAGTCACCCACGTGTGGATTTGTTTCATTATTTAAACAGGTAGAGATAAGAAACAATACACTGTTTCTATAACCTGTATCAGATAACATATCCGCAAACACACACTCTTTTGGTTTTAATCATATTTGCTTGATGAAGATAATCAATATTTGAATTTTCTTGGAAGTGTTTGCCCTGCTTCCCTATTTTGATGCCCAGCATATGAAACAAGGAATCATTGTAGCCACCAAACTGAAATGTGGGCATATGACACACCTGACACGCATATGACATGCATGAATTGTCATAACACAAGCCTTTTTTTTCGTTTGTTTGCTTTAACCAGTCTTTTTACATCCTGAAGTGTATCTTGTGTTTTCTGTGCTATGTCAGAAGGTTAATGACGAAGGGCATATCTGGGCGAGCTGTGTGTAAGAGTACCTGTTGTAGCACATGTGAAGAGGCTTGTTTTCAGTAGAGCGAGCTGGGTCACAAGGATGTGCTTGTTGAAAAAAAGGCACCTGGGCCCCTGTTGCGGAGGTCTACAAGCTCATGGCTGAGTGGTCTTTGGCTGCCAGACTGTTGCGGCTCAGCAAAAAGGATGATTAAAGTCCCATTATACCCATACAGGTCTGACCCTTTTTTCACTCCAGATGATTTCCAGAGGTCCCTTCCAACCTCAACCAATCTGTGATTCTGTGAACTCTCTTAATTTTTTCTCTAAATAGTGCTTTTAATTCAATGGAAAATACTTTTCAGTGTTAAAATCCACATTAAGGCACTGTCAGTATCAACAGCTGGGACAATAAATACCTGCTGTCAAGTATTGCCTCATTCATTCAAAGCTGGACATTTTTTTCCCAGTATGTTTTGCATTGGACCAACACCCAGCTGTACTGCTTTGCCCTTAGAAAGAAAAACAACAACCAAAACAAGTACTGTTAACAAAAGCTGACTTCTTGATCTTAAGAACACACAGTTACTGGTTTTGTGAAACACTGACATTTCCTGGCTGGTGCCTAAACGGATGCTGGGGAAGTGCTGGGGAGGGCAGAAAGAAAAAAATGCCTGTTACTACATCAGAGCTGATAACAAGCAACTTAATAAAATATTTATTTCATTAGGCAGAGCTTTT